>JAJHPC010000015.1:3341213-3711213 GCA_024447665.1 Juncus inflexus | reverse complement strand
CCTGATGAACTAGGACTGAAGGAAATGCATGACCATGCTCCAAATGGATTAACATTTGTTATTAATATCATTTTGTATTTACTCAGTCTAATTCTCTATCAGGAAAGAAACTTTGATCAAACTCAAGGATGACATACTTCCATGTCTTGTGATCAAGACATATATCGTAGAATAAAAGAAATTAGCAAACGTCTATTCAGATAGTTTTATGATCGGTAATCATTTCATTTAACATGGGTAGTCATGACATCAGTCTAGAGGTTACTCATGACTTACGATCTTTAGAAGATCGTTGCCAGCGTTAAATGGAACCTACACGGTCACACAATGAACTCCATTTGTACGGGATGAATATGCCTCAAAACAGTTATACATATGATGTATAAATTGATGAACGAAATAATCAATTATTGGATAATTGATTCAACAAAACAGTACCATTCCGTTGGCAAGGAATAGTTCCGTTCCCAACGGAATAGATATGGAAACTGTAATAACCTATAGTTTCGTTGGCAACGGAATAGGCGCAGATTAGGGTTTTTAGTTATAGTAACTGAGCAATCGTTCGCCTCGCTCTCTAGTATAAATAGAAGGGCAGAGTCTCTCTATTCCACACACAATTCAGAAGCCTTAGAGGCCGTCTATTACACAGAAAAGAGAGAGAGAGAGAGAGAGAGAGAGAGAGAGAGAGAGAAAGTTTTGAGAGATTTTCGGAAAGTATTTTCGGACTCGTCTAGTCGAGTCTGGTTATTCTGTGCGTCTGAAGTTCGTGTGGATACGAGTAGAGGTTCTCTATCTTGAGAACTTGCGAGCGATCGATCTTCATCCCTAGGAGAAGCAAGGAGGTTCGCGGATCGAGCTTCAGGAAGGAGAAGGTCGCAAGTCAGAAAAGTTCAGACCTACATCCGTTCTTTGTCTCGCGGATCAGGAAGATCCGAGGTATAAATTTGAATAGTCCCTTAACGTAGATACTCGGGCGGGTTAAATACATAGGTTCCGCTACGCATGCAACGTACATGGCTATGGATTTTCCAACAGAGTTTGAAGTTCCCGATCAATAAGGTGAAGTTACTCGACGTAACTGGGAGCATTATGATGTCTCTCATTATGATGATGATTCGGTTAAGGAGAGTCAAGAAGGGCAACAGCCTTATGCCTTTGTAAGAGATCTGGTTGGGTCTCCTATGAGGTATGGATACTTCAATTTTGTGTATTGTTTGGTTGCGGTCAACGAATTGAACTTTGGCGAGTCCTCGATACAAGGAGGTAGTAGTCTCGTGTGTAGCGGCAAAGTGGATTGCTACTATTAAGGAGGAGCTCATTTTGGATAGTCATTTTTACGGCTGTGTATCAAGGATGAGATCTCGAGTCAAGGTGAAGATTATTATGTATGCCTCGATATCTCACTATAATATGTTCCTTTTTGGTAATGATATTTAGGAAGAATTAGGTGAAAAAAATAAATTTTAGGTAATATTTGGAGGATGAAAGGAGGTGGCTTATTTTCATTTTTGTATCGTTAGTTTATGTTATTTTCATATTGTATCTTTAATTTAGACAGTTTATATTTTGATAATTAGTCAAGACTCTACTATATGAAGAGGCTTAAACCTATTGTATTTGTATCTCAATTCTTACAATGTAGTCTCTCAATTAATTATACAATTTCTCTTTTCTTTTCTAGTTATTGTTTCTCCGATGAGTTCTCTTACTATATATCAATATTTTCCCCCATTACCCTAACACATTATGTGAGTACAAAGAGATCACGTCACATGCACCCAAAAAGATTTGTAGCAGTGGCTTGATGAAAATTTTCATTTGAAAGTTAATTAAGATACAATACCAAACACACTCAAGAGGTCATCTGAGTATCTTTCGACTAACTTAAAAAGTTATGAGTGATCTCTCTAATACCAATATCGTGTGAATATAACAATGAAATTTTGGAGAAGGCAAGAGAAACAATGAAATTTTACAAGATTATTAATGTATGATGTTGTTGAGACTATAAATTTATATAAAGGTCTTCAGAAAAATTATTATTTTATTATTTTATCGAAATTATTAATTTAAATAATGGGTCTAAGTCGGGACCGGAGAAAATTATTATCTTAGAGAGATTATTAATTTAAGAAGGTTTTACTATAGCTGCTTCTATCCGGCCTATTTTCAAAAAGAGATAAAAAAACTTATCTAACAAATATACACTCAATAAATATATAACTTCTTGTATCTTTACATATATAGAAAACATAAATAACTTTTTGTATCTTAACTAAAATATTTTATTATTATACCATAAGTATCTTTACATATATAGAAAACATAAATAAATTTACTAAAATATTTTATCATGGGAAATTTACAAAAAAACCCCTAACTTTTTTGGATATTACAAATAACCCCCTATATTCTCTGTTATTACAAATAACCCCCTGTCAGACAAGTTTTGTTTACAAATACCCCCCTACCATTTTTTTTCCATCCAATCCAACATTATACTTTTTATAAACCCCAAAATGCCCCTTGTAAAACCCTCTCCTCATTCCATCCAGATTCAAGTTTTCTGAAGAGAAAAGAAAAACTCATCTCCCCCAAATAGAACTCTCTCCCCACCAAAATAATTATGAGGAATTGTTGGAGAAAAAACATAAATATATAAATTTCAAAACAATAATTCAATATCCATAATTGTTCATAACTTAAATTATCTTAATTCATCAATAATTTTAAGTTTACATAACAAGTAAATATTAGTAAATATAACCCATAACCCCAATTCATAGGTTACCACAAAATAAAACAAAAGTAACCATAGAAATTCCTAAATCCTAATTAAAGGGGTTGTGCAAAACACAAAAGTTACATATCTATTAGGTACAAAATGCTATCTATTACATACAGGAGGACATATATTAATGCTGAGAGCATGCCTCAATCTTTATGTTAAAATCTGCAAAAGATGAATTTATTAGAATGTTAAGCTTTATTTACATAAAAGATCCTAAGTATGCCTAAATTGCATAAAATCTCATGTATCATTGAAAATTGAAAAAAATATTGATATTCACTTTGTTTTTATTTTTTATTTTTTTTCTTGTTGAACCAGGATATAATATACATGTGCAAGGGCTATCTTCTTTTTTTTTTTTTTTTTTTTTTTTTTTTTTTTACATAATGCAGGGGTATCCATGAATTCAACTTTTTTATTTTAATTCCCCCAAGGATAATTATAGTTTTTTATTTCATATTACCTCTCCAAAAACTCAAAATATCATATAAATCCTTCTGAAATTGTAAATAATCAGTCCCTGATTTTTTTATAAATTATTGTTTTTTTTTATATTTTAAATAATATACCAAAACAACCATTGTTGAGTTGACGAAGATGACGGTTCCTGAGAACTTCCACCGTGATCTCTACCATATTCTTGACCTTGAGCTCGACCTCGACCTCGACCTCGGCCTCTTCCACGCGCCGGATCACGTACCCGTCCAGTAGCACGTCCGGATTCCAAAACAATTCGATTCAAAGGCACCTTACAAGTCTTCCTGTTGTGGCCATGACCTTTGCATCGCTTGCATTGTACAGTCCTCCCCGTACGGTCTTCATCTGGTCCTCTTTGACGCTTCTTCCTTGGTCGGCCTGGGGCTTTCCGTTCGTGTGGGGGGTCTAAACTCTTTGGTACAATACTTGGCCAATTCGATTTATCTGGCAAAGGATTCACCGGAAAGGAGTAGCAAGATAGGTACGCGTCGACACGATAGAAATGATGCACGTACTCCTCCGTAGGAAGACGAAAATCATACAGGGCTGCTACTACATGAGGACATGGTACTCCGCTAATTTGTCAATCATAACATGAGCAACTTCTTGTTTCGATATCAACAGCCCATGTATTTTCTTCATGCGTCACTTCAGCTCTTAATTTCAAACACTTCTTCACGCGATAACTCCTAATCTCCTCCTTAACTTTCTTTAAATACCGCATCACTCGAGGTACCAACGGATCTTTCCATGTTAATCCTAGTTTATGCCTTTTAAATAAATCCGTCATCATTTTTTGACGAATTCCATCCACGAGGTTAAAGATAGTGAGATGCCTAACATCGAGTATCTTACTATTAAATGACTCGGCACAATTATTAGTATACTGATTGCATTTAATATCATGGTTATATAAAGATCTTCTCCAACACTTTCCTTCACCATTCCTCATAAACCAATTATATACCTTGGGTGTTTTTTCCTCCATTAATTTTAACATTTTTTCAACCAGAATAGGAGCAAATGTTTTAGTAATATTCCAAAATTTACTCTCAAGTTCTGGACCCCAATTTTTTTTTATATAATTCCTAAACATATGTTGTAAACAAAGCCTATGTTCCGCCCAAGGAAAAACCCTCATGAGTGCCCCTTCCAAACCCTTTTAACCATCTGACATTATGGCAAGACGAGGGATATCTCCAATAGCTTCTTTTAATATCTCAAAAAACCATTGCCATGCCTCACCATTTTCAATTTCAACAACGGCAAATGCCATTGGAAAAAGTCCGTTATTTCCATCTAACGCTATGGCCGTGAGAAAACAACCATGATATTTTCCCGATAAATGACAACCATCAACTCCTAAAAAGGGTCGACAACCACTTAAAAACCCTCTCCTACAACCATCAAAACACACAAAGAGACGTTCAAAGCAATTATCTACCGAGCGTTTCAATTTGATCAAACTCCCGGGATTTGAGGCAAGCAATGCTTCCGCATAATTGGGAATTATATTATATGCCTCTTCATGAGAACCATTGATTGATTCCATTGTAATCTCGCGTGCTCTCCAAGCCTTTTGATAAGGGATCTCCACTCCGTGATCCTCTCTAATTTTACCAATTATATCATTAGCGTTTCTCTTTGGATCATGGCGCAACCAATTTTGTATCATGCTAGACACCCAGTATGATGTCGCCATTCGAGCATCATCATGGCCTTTTCCAGTGCAGGAATGTTTACCATTAAGTGTTTTAATCCAAAATGTTACACCATCTTGCAATCTAGAAGCATGTATACGCCACGGGCACCCGACATCACTACATTTTGCCGTTACTCTATTGCTTTCATTTTTCACATTAGTGGTGTCAAATCTTTTTGCTATAGCATAATGCTTTAAGGCTAAACGAAACGCATCTACATCCTTAAAATCTTGACCAACTACAAGCCTAGGATCTCTCTCGCGTGTAGAGAACGATATTTCTTCATCCGAGAATATTTCCTCCTCATCCAACTCCTCATCTACCGGTTCGAACTCGGCATCGGTATCTAATTCCTCCACCACAACATCCGCTCTGTTATCTAATAAACATTCATCATTTATCCCCAACATTCTCTCATTTTGGTGTTCATTTGAAATAAAAGCACTTGATACAAAAAGATGAATAGGTGACGCTAATTGCCCAGCCATCATCCTCAAATTCACATCATCATCACAAGTTAAAATCTGCATATCCCCTTCACCTTCAACACTGTATGATAACTCACAATCTTTAGGAACCTTCAACCCACAACCATCTTCGATATCTCGATTAAGTGTCACAAATGACACTCGATCAGGATCTAGAAACATTGTCTTGTTTTCTGCACCATTGTGAATAATTATCTCCACTTCTATATCCATCTATGAAAAATTGAACAATTTAATAGTTAGTATCAAACTATCATTTAATAATTAGTATCAATAATTGATATATGTATACTTTGTTAATTAAAATCATTAAGATGTTTTTTTTAGTCTCATTATTTAAAATCATTAAAATGTTAAATAATAAAATAGGTTTAGAATTATAAAATATTCAAACAAGTAAACATTATCACAAACACATGTAGTGCATGCATAAGCAAGTATCAAAACCAAGCAAACATTAACCAAAAATCCCAAATAATAAATTATACAACTGTGGCAATGACACACCAAAGATCGACAACTCTCTCACATGGGGGAGCTTATAAGTGTGTGACATGCACACATACCTATTCAAAAATTGCAGAACAAGAATGGGACAGCTTCGGTCCTATCAAAAAACAAATTATACAACCATGTTTTAATAATAATCATCATGGAAGGCAAATTTGTTCTTTCTTAAGTTAAATACTATAAAAATTAAGAAAAAAAAGACAAACCTCTGGTATTTTTTTCTTGAAGCACAAACTATGCAATGAAGGTGAGAGACGGCATGGGCAAATCGCTATTTACATGACACCGGTTAAGATGAGCTTCTTTGGGGCGAGTACTTGCTGGACACCGGCGCAAGAAAACGATGTTAACAACTAGACGAAGCTAGGGTTTATTTGGTGGGGAGAGAGTTCTATTTGGGGGGAGATGAGTTTTTCTTTTCTCTTCAGAAAACTTGAATCTGGATGGAATGAGGAGAGGGTTTTACAAGGGTCATTTTGGGGTTTATAAAAAGTATAATGTTAGATTGGATGGAAAAAAAAACGGTAGGGGGGTATTTGTAAACAAAACTTGTCTCACAGGGAGTTATTTGTAATAACAGAGAATATGGGAGGTTATTTGTAATATCCAAAAAAGTTAGGGGGTTTTTTGTAAATTTCCCTTTTATCATTAGACTATAAAACCATCGGCATTCATAATTTCAAATAATTCAAATTTTTTTTGTAAATCTATTGATGCCTCTATAAAATAGGGAGTTTTGAGATTTGCTGTCCGAAACCAGTCCAGTCTTGACACGTGTTTAGGAAAATTAATCGGTTCACAACACAGACTTTATGAACCGATCCCTATTCCTAGCGCCATTTCTCAACTCAATCGAAGCATGAACTCTACGAATCGATCTCTTCGCCCCGGTCTCTAGCTCCGACAAAGACCTGATAATCTCTCCGCTGAGTCGGCATCCATTGCTATTGAGCATGACGGAGAAAGAAAGACGAAGGCTCAGTTTGCATTTACTGTTTTGAAAAGGGTACGTGCTTGTTTGTTGCAATCCCTTTTTTAAACCAAACATTTCTGAAACCTGACACAAGAATATTTACTTTGAAATAAAAATAATTTTGTTTGACTTAGTTCTCATGACTTTTAAAAACGAAAATATTCTCAGGACCAGCAAAAAGCCAGAACTAGCCAACAAAATAGGTTAAGCTATCAAAACAAAACTGCAAATCAAACTCACTGGCTGAAATTACAAGAAATAAGGATATTAGATCAGAGTTCAAATAAATTTTGCAATTCAATCCTTCCAATTATACCGTGATTAAGTTTGAAAATCAGAAAAGAATACAATTGTGAATAGTAGGAAAATTTATACTGCATACTTATACAATCAATACAAAATCCTGAATATGGAGCAAAATTATAAGTTACAAATTGTCTCAATTTCATATCTTTTTTTGTGCAGTGGAAAATTTCATTGATTGATTTGCATTTTGATCATAAGTTGGGCGAAATAGAGCTTGCAAGGTATACACTTGAGGTGTTCGATCAAATACCTCTTTTAAATTATAAATCACACATGATTTGTCAGTTACGGTTTTCTCACTCTGCGATTTTGCACATAAATCACTAAACATCACGTAATACAACTCACCTTGGAACTATTGCAAGTGCTTGGATCCAATCTTGATAAGTTTACTCTCTGTCAGGCCAACGGCAGATATAATAGTAAGTTCTTTATGGTTTTTCTATTCTTTCTTTTAGAACTACAATGTAATTGTGTAATTTTTGTGATGAATGATAAACTTTTATTGAATCCTAATAGCAATGTAGAGCCAAATATGAACATGAATATGAACAAAAGTATGCAATTTTTGCCAGTAACAGTGTAAAGGTACACATGGGAATTGATCAATTAGGTAACTCAAATCATAATTTAAATATTCTTATCTTATAGTATTATTAATTGCAGCCATAATCACAGGAGGAAATCAGGAGCCACGTCATTAATTTCATGCTTTCCAAGAAGCAAAGAGGTCTGAGAAGAGAAAGGTGTTAATTGCTTGGGTTTTAACTTTTAAATCAGAAAATAATGCTCGATTTTGATTAAAATATGAGACAATTAAGGCATAATGAGACTAAATTGATGGTCAATTTCTTTCATGTTAGTCTCCCTGCTGTCTCAATTAAGAGCCAACTTATATCAATTATTTTGACATTTTCAACATATAATTTGTTTGATTTTTTTTTCAAGAACGCATTGAGAGATTGAGTGGATAGTATGGTGTGAGTTGTTACATCATTGAATTTTGTTCAGTTTCACAATGCTTTTATCTTTTTGAATAATTGAGGAGCCTGTTATAGACATGCATGTTATTTGTAATATATTTGTGATGTGTAGGGTGCATGAATTTGTGTTGAAATTATTTTTATGTAATTATTTATGAATTTTGAAATATTTTGTGAATTTGAATTTTTAAATAAGATAGAATTCGAGTCTTTTAATGTATATAGATATACATTTAAAATATAACTTTTGTAATGTATAATAATTTTATCTTTACTTTCTTGTGAATATGAATCATTTGGTTTTTAAGAGTTGGTTTGAGATGTTGGTACTATGAGTAGTGGGTGTTCATTCGGTCAGCTCGGTTCAAATCGAATCGAATAAAGCCAATGCCGATTAAATCGGACAAAGCCAAATAATATAAAACCAATTTAATTAGAACATAATTGAATATATCAATTTAGAATCGAACGTAATAAAGCCAATATATTGACAAATATTATGTTTACTTGCATCTAAACAAATTAATATCACGCAACACAAGTGCATACAATGTCGCACAAATCACGTGCATTGCACGTGCTGATTCTAGTATTGGATAAAAATGCAAGGACAAAATAGATCTGTACTAACTGATTGTTTCTATCCGGCCATATATATAAAAAGAAAAAAGATAACCTAATCTGACAAATATACCCGTACTAATTTCATCATATCTTGGGCATGAGCATAATGCAATAGTTTTGACCCCAGCCATCTATGGCACTTTAGTTATTGTAATTAAAATGTTGCCTATTTTTCTGACATCAGAATACAGGATAAGCCGAAAGAAATTAATCCTGGGGCCCATCAAGGTTTATCTTAAAATAAAAACAAGACAACAAAATCATCACAAACAATATAATATATCACTAATTGAAAATCTAACAAATGACATGATAATATATATTAGATTTTTGTGAACCCATTTTAATAGAACCATTTTTTGTTTTGCATTTTTTTTTTTTGTTTTGTTCAGTTGTTCTGGTAGCAGAATGAAAGTTTCAACTCATAAACATTGCCATTGACTGTTTGAAACAGGTTCACAGCACACCAAAATTACCGGGGGGATATGGTCTTGGTTTTAATATTTGCGCTATAATAATAGTAACTTGTCATTTTCTTAAAGTTGAAAGGCCAAAAACTTGTCAACAGTTTCATTAAATCAAATAAAGAGATACATAAAAGTAAGACAATCCAAAAAATTTCAAAACAGATACATAGATCTACAAGTAATATTTTTTTTAGTATGTGAGAAGTATTTTTTATCTATTTAATGAAATTAAAATATCAATGAAATTTAATCACAAAATTTATTACTCCACATGCAAATGCACTAATAAACTAAATAGACAATTACTACTATATTTTTCTTATCCAATATTAGTTGATGAATTTTTGAAAATTTAATTTTATTATAATTTGTCCCGCATTTACAAAAAATTGTATCAACGAATAATGCAAAAATTTCAAGTTGAGGTTACGACAACTTTTCAATAACTATTGTCTTAACTTATTTATATATATTTTTTATTAACTGTACTTTACATTTATAATATGATCTAATCTTATAATCTTTCATTTAATAATTTAATATAAATTTACTTCGTATACACAAATGAGATAAAATATGTTGTAAATTTTTTACCATGTTCTTTCAAGAGAGAGTGCAAAAGTGTGGGTGAGAGCAGTGTTTTAAATGTCGCGATATGTCACCGATAAGTCGCCGATTAGTCGGATGTCGATTCCTTACCGTTCCAATTAGCTCATGTCGGTTGCAAAAGTCGGTCAGCCCGATTTTGACCGATTTTGACTGACTTTTGACCTGGCTTTGGGCCGACATTATCAAAACGAATTTCATTTTTCCTTGGCTATATTTTTTGTATGTTATTTGAACTTTGAATCACGGTACTTATATTTTGATTGAACTTATTTGTATTATGATTATTTATATTTTTATATTTATATTTTATTGTTGTTAGATTTTAAAATTAAAAAAATGTTATTGATAATTGTATTTTGCTACTATATTCCAATTCCAAACAAATATCTTGAAGAAGATAAATGATTCTTTACAAAGTCTCTTCAGGATAGGCCAATTGATAGAAAAACAGCAAATGATACTGCGCCAGGATGTTGATGGAAAAAAGGAAGCTGAGGGCTGGATTGATGCGCAGATTGGCTCATCTTCGCCTAAACAATGCAGCCAAATCGGTCGAGAGTCTCTTTGTCAGAAATGAAATCTGGTATATAAACATGTGAAAGTCGCCCGGAGGAAGCTGCCAGGTTGCGTAAGCCTCTTTCGCGGCCTAATAGAAAGTTCCAGTCGATCGCGATGGACTTTGTTACAGGGTTTCCACGGACGATTGAAAAGTACGAGTCGGTCTAGGTCATTGTTGACATATTGACTAAGATTGTTACAGGATATCTTGATTCCTTTTTTCATAAATAAAAAAATAGAAGACGATGAGTGCCTCTGAAATCACTGCTTAAGAACCTATGACCAAACTCCGCCACACTTTCACCAGTTTCAGTTCTAGCGTACGAGAACTCCACAAAACATGTGGCAACTCTGAAACCTGCTAGACTTTCGGTCTTGCCGCCGTAATCCCACTTACGTCTCTTCAACCAGTTGGATAATTGATGCTATCCCCCAGGGCCACACCAACAGGATGAAAAGAATGGTTCCCAACCCTCATACCCGACGAACCTCATTATCAAATATATATTCAAGATCCAGAGTTTAGGGTTCAAAAAGGCTTTTTCCACTTTGCTTCGTTTTTGGCATTAATTGATTCCTCTTTAGGGCTCTAAAAAGAGAAAAGTTCAATTTTGCCCCTCAACTATTCAAATAGCTCATTTTTTGTCCCTCAACTTTTTAATAGTCCAATTTTAATCCCTCAACTATTCAATAAGTCTATTTTTAGTCATTATATCCGTTAAGTGCTTACGTGTCAGTTAAATTTGACATGTAAGCAATACGTGACATGTATTCTTGATACATATTTCAACATGACAATTGTGACATGGCAAATATTTGAAAAAAATAAAATTTTCTTAATTTCTCTCTTTTCTTAAAATATTATTTTATTGTATATATTTGTGGTGTATGTTTATTTAAAAAATATGTTATTGCTTATGTGTCAAGAATATATGTCATGTCATTGCTTACGTGTCAAGTTTAACTGACACATAAGCATTTAACGGATGGAAGGATCAAAATTAGACTTATTGAATAGTTGAGGGACTAAAATTGGACCAACAAAAAGTTGAGGGACCAAAAATAGACTTATTATATAGTTGAGGAGACAAATTTGGACTTTTCTCTTGGAAAAAATGTTTGAAAGTCAAATCCGATATTGATCGATGTATTCCGATTAGTCATCGATTAGTCACCATATAACTAGTCGGTAAGGTTTCGGACGCGGTCAGATGTCCGACATTTAAAATACTGGGTGAGAGTTTGCATGGAGTTATGATGTCCAATCAACATAAACATATATCATTGTAATTATTATTTTAAGTTTAACCAAAAAATCCAACAACAGTGGGTTTCGTACCAGTGAGACCTTGATTAAAACACACCAATCTACCACCACCCCAAAAAAAAGCATATATAAAATATTATTGTTATTATCCTTTTTAAATGCAATGAAAATTGTTGCTGCCACGTGTAGGCAGGAGAGAAACTGCCCAAATTTGTAATACAGTTATAATTATAATTATAATTATAATTATAATTATCTCAATAACTTCATTTTCCGAACTCAATAAACTCTTGGGAAATTTTTCAAAAACCCCCTAACTTTTCTGAATATTATCAAAAAGCCCCCATATTTTTAGATTCCTTCAAAAACCCCCTATCTTTTTAGCCTTCTTCAAAAACCCCCCAACTTTTTTGAAAATTATCAATAACCCCCTCTCATTAGTTATATTTTTTAAAATGACAATTTTACCCCTCTCATTTTAGTATAGTTTATTTTTATATTTAAGTGATATTATTATTTTCAATATTCCAACTTATATTGAAAAAATTATATATTTCACAAAAATGTACAAAAAAATTAAAAAAATTAATTGGAATATTTTTTTAAATATAATTTGGAGTAAAATGGTAATAAACCCATAATCCTACAAAAAAATATAGGAAATTTGTAAAAAAAACCCTATATTATGTCTAAATATAGTCCTACAAAACAATATGAAAAATATTTTTTTTGAAAAAAAATTGTTCCGAAAAAATTTTTTTGAAAAAAAAATATTTCAGGAAAATATTTAAACAATTTTTTCATGAAAAATATTTTTTTATTTTTTTATAAAAAAATATTCTTTTCTTAAAATATACATTTAAAAATATTTTTTTAAAAATTAAAATCTTTAATTAAAAAAAAATTTAATATTTTTTAAGAGAATAATATATATTTATAAAAAAATATTTTTCAATAAACAAATATTTTTCCGAAACACAAATGTTTTTTGTGAAACAATTTTTTTCAAAAAAAATATTTTTCATAATGCTTTTTTCCAATTATATTTAAAAATATTTTGTATTTTAGACATAATACAGGGATTTTTTTGCAAATTTCCAATATTTTTTTTAGGATTATGGGTGTATTGCCATTTTACTCCAAATTATATTTAAAAAAATATTCCAATTAATTTTTTTGTTTACATTTTTGTAAAATATATAATTTTTTCAATATAAGTTGGAATATTGAAAATAATAATATCACTTAAAAAATAAAAATAAACTATACTAAAATGAGAGGGGTAAAATTGTCATTTTAAAAATATAACTAAATGAGAGGGGGTTATTGATAATTTTCAAAAAAGTTGGGGGGGTTTTTGAAGAAGACTAAAAAGATAGGGGGTTTTTGAAGGAATCTAAAAAGATGGGGGTTTTTGATAATATTCAGAAAAGTTAGGGGGTTTTTGAAAAATTTCCCATAAATAATTCTTCTTTGCTTATTTATTCTCCAATCAAATATTTTAGTTTTAGAAACAATTTTATATGTTTTAACTTGTAATTTTTTGGTTAATGTAATTTGAGTATTTGGTACTAAACTTTTGTTCCTTTAATTTGAATAACAACTTATTTTCTTTTAATTAGTATCAATAAAATTCTTTCAAAAATATTAATTTCAATACAATGAGATAATTAAGAATGACGGGTGTGTGAAGACTTTTTAATTGTACATCTTTTGGAATGACTACAATTTTACTTATTTTTAGTATAGTAGATCTAAAATCATCCTAAGTATTTTGAACTTATTTACTAGATACTAAATTACTAATATGAAGTTCACACATTATTTGGATTTATTTTCAAGCTAACATAAAACACATGCCATTATCGTAATAGTATAAAATATACATACTATTTTAATTTAATTATCAGATACTAATATAATAATGATCGAGAAAATTAAGGACAAAGTCACATTTTTCATATGAAAACATTAATTATAACAATAAAAAGTTATGAATTAAGAGCAAACTCACATTTTCCATATAAAAAGATAAAATATAATAATAAAAAATTACGAAGGGCACTCACATTTAATGGTCCATTGTACGGTTCAAGCATTAAATGAAGGACCACATGTAGACCACTTTATCATCATTTCACGGCGTCCACGTGGTACTCAACGAGTCCTTCCTTTCTACGCAAAAGAACACAAACTCAGAAAGCGATATCACATCAGAGACAAACAAAAACAAAAGAGAGAGAGTAATTATTCAATTACTCATTACTGGGTTTTTCTAGAGCTAGCTAGGGTTTTGGGGCATTTACTACAGAGAGAAAGAAAGGAAAGGAAAACGAAAGGGGGCGGCGGTGATCAATCGGATGAGAGTTTTTTCTTTTGGCGCCAAATGTTTATCGCCACAATGAGGAAATCGTTCAAGGATTCGCTCAAGGTTCTGGAAGCAGATATACAGCACGCCAACACGCTGTGAGTCCCAATTTTCTGGGTTTTAGCTGATTTTTGAGAAATTATATTAGCTGTTGATGAATTGAGATTTCAGTTTTCAGAGCGTAATTGTAATGATTTCAGAAGCGTTTTGTTTCTCAATTGGTCTTAAAGTTAATTGTGATTCCTTTAAGAAAATGGATATTGTGAAATAACTGTGAAAATTCGGCAGATTGTCAAGGTTCTTGTTTTTGAGAGATGCTTTTTTTAGATTGTAGTTTGTACAGTCACATTGTCATACTGAATGCTAGGTTAGTGGATCGCACTAGCGCTTAATTTGATATCATACTCCAATTTTGTGCTAATTTGGCCTGTAAATAATGATCTTATACACTCAAAACCATAAAATTCAACAAAACTCCTTTTCTGTTCTAAGATTTCCTTTCCCAAATTCTTCTTTAATTTCACGGTACAACGCTTCTATTTCGACTTAGACCACCCCTTTTCAACAAATTTCCATCTCCTGCGATTTTACTTTGAGTAATTATCTTTCTATTAAAAAAAAATTGTTTGTTGAATTTAGGGCATCGGATTTTTCAAGAGAATTTGACGGGGCGAGTATGCAGATGAGATTATCGTACAGCCCAGCCGCACATTTCTTCCTGTTCTTGGTCCAGTGGACCGACTGTAGCCTTGCTGGTGCTCTTGGCCTCTTAAGAATCCTCATTTACGACGTACTATTTATTATTTATTATTATTATTATTATTATTATTTAGGTAATGTTGTTGTTGTAGTAGATTTATAACATGCATAGGTTTTTGAAATTGTTACTTTGTTTTGGGTAATATTATTGTTGTAGTAAGTTTATAACATACGTAGTTTATGAAATTATGAGTTTGTTTTATGTAAGATTATCGTTCTTATAAATTTACAACATGCACAGGTTTATGGAATATCATTCTAATAAATTTATAACATACATAGGTTTATGTGGATGGAACAACTACCATGTCCACCCAGGAAAGAAAAGCAAGCATAAGAGAGTTTTACGGTAAATAACCCTAAAATCCTTTTTCTTTTTTCAATTTTTCAGTTTTGAAGGGGTATATTTGTAATTATCTTTACTCAACACATTCAACAGCTGTAATATTTCCTTCACTATTGCAACTCCCAAAGGGAATAACAGAAGTGGAAGATAAAAGGCAGAGAGTGATTTGCATGGAGAGATACAGAAAAAGAGAGGATGATTTAGGAGAGAGAAAGTTATTTAATGAAATAGATGTAGAGAGAGAGGAAGAGTGTGGGATTTGCATGGAGATGAACAGCAGAGTCGTACTGCCCAATTGCAGCCATTCTTTGTGCCTTAAATGCTACCGTGATTGGTAATTTATATTTAATGTTTATTTATTTATTGAGGAATTAATCCGTATGAAATGTCGAAATATCACGTGTACTCTTACAAAAAGTAGAAATAACATGTGTAATACATACATGAATAAATGAGAAAAAGGGATAGTTTAGTCATTTTTTATTTACTTTTTGGAAAAATTAGGGGTGGGATATCCAATGATATTTTGAGGTCTTGTGAGGATACATATGAAAAACACCATTTATTTATTTGTGGCCAAACAACTCTCCACAAACAATAATTGTAAAATTGCGCGATTTTATGCAACTCATCAAACAATAATTGTAAAATCACGCAATTGTCTTTTTTACATTTCTCATCTTCTGTGTGTATCCAATGACGTAGTTCACCCTAAAATAACAATTGCAAAATTTTGCAATTTAATTATATATTAATTAATTTATATATTATTTTATTTACTGTTTAATTAATTAAATATTTTATTAACTAATTAATTAATTTATTCATTTATTAACAACAACAATACTCAAACTGTTCTATCTCACCTCACCCTAAACTAACAATTGCAAAATCGCGCAATTCATTTCCAATTGCAGGAGATCCCGATCCCAATCCTGTCCCTTCTGTCGTGACAGCCTGAAACGAGTCAACTCAGCCGACCTGTGGGTGCTCACCGACAGCACCGACGTACTGGACTTGAACACAGTCAATAAAGATAATTTAAGAAGGCTGTTTTGTTATGTGAACAAGCTGCCCTTGATTGTGCCTGACTCGGTTTTCGATCCCTACGATTCCCATGTAAAGTGACTGTATGTTTTTGGTTTGTTTGGAATAATCGGAGTAATTAGGGTTTTGGTTCTGTTGGGTAAGAAACTAACTAGGGTTTTAGGGTTTGTAGATTACAGCCAAAACTAGGGTTTTAGGCTTTCGTAAGAAACTAACTAGGGTTTAGGGTTTGTGGATTACAGCCAAAATTAGGGTTTTACGGTTTGGTAAAGAAACTAACTAGGGTTTTAGGGTTTGAAATGAAGGTAATTAGGATAATTTGTGAAGATTGTTTTGTTGTGTGAACAAGCTGTCCTTAATCGTGCCTGACTCAGTATTCGACGCTTCGATTCCCATGTAAAGTGACTATACATATGTATATATCATTGCCTGTATGTTTTTTATTCCAATAATGCTAGATAACATGACGGAAAATCAAAATCCCGACGACAACTCGACAGAGTTTGTTCCACAAATATTACAACTGATTAAATAAACTGAGTAATGATGAATAGATATATTAGTTGTAATATTTGCACAACGAACCTTGTCGGGTTGCCGTCGGGATTTTGATTTTCCGTCGTGTTGTCTAGCGTTATTGTTTTTATTCCCAGTAATTAGGGTTTTAGTTTTAGAGTTTTAGGGTTTTCATTTGAAAGGAACTAACTAGGGTTTTGGGGTTTGTGAACAAACACTAAATGGGGCGACAGCCTGAAACGAGTCAACTCGGCCGACCAGTGGATGTGAAGACTGGTAAAAAAAGAAGCTAACGAAATTAGGGTTTTAGTTAGGTGAACGTCAAATGGTATTTGCAAATTGAACCCAAGAATTTTATTTTTTGCGAGTAATTTGCGAAGGGCGGCATCTTGACTTTGTTTGTTAAGCCTATGTTACCCACGTTAAGTGGCTTAGTATACGCAAATATCATCTGTATGTTTTTCCTTTCGTACATAAAATATTAGGGCTTTAGTAAGGCCTAATGATACATTTGCGAATTACACCCCTGGGTGTTTCTATTGTGATTTGGTCCATATTCTTTGGATTATTTGCAATTAGCATCTTGATTTGGTTCATTCAAGCCTGTGTTTCTTATTTAAAGGGATGCATATATGCTATCAGCTGTTATGCTTTTCATTCTATTAAAAAATGGTTTTACTACGTAATACTAAATGATATATTTACAAATTACTTCCAGGAATTTTATTATTTAGGATTTCGTGCTATTCTTATGATTAGTTTGTATGTAGCAATCTTAACTTTAAAAATGTGGCGGCATTTTGTCCATGTCTGATTGATTCTCTAAACCTTTAAGTTGACACTAGAGTGCTTTCTTAGGATAACTACTAAAAATTCTTTCAACCTGTTTTCAACTAACAGAATATTTGGTTTAAATATATAGGCACAATTATAAAAGATCAATAAAAATATATTTTCCTATGGATTGAATTTCTTCAAAAATTTGTTTGCAGAATATATTGTTCTTCCTTCAGAGATGCTGCTGTTGCTGAAAAAAAATGAATGATAAATTTTTGTTATGCAGAGTGGAGTACCAGTGCTGGTAGTTGGAATGAATGATTGAAATGGTAGCGTATATTGTAAATATTATGTATGTTTGAAAAAGCTTTGTTTGTATATAGGTTTAGATGATCATGTAAAGGTGTAACAAACAGTATGCATTGTAATCCTTTGCTGATCTTGCCAAGCTTTTTCATGGCTAAGGTATATGTTTTATATATAATATATATAGCTATTTTCTGCTGTTGTCTTAGAAATATACAGTTAAATAATAACTTATAAAAGATAAACTAATTGGATAAGTCTAGATTATTCAAGGAATTAATCAATTTTATTTCCAAAATATTAATTAGAGTAACTAAGATAACTGAACTAATGGTGTTAAGGGCTGAGTAAATGATAAGTTTTTTTAAATTATCTAAATAATATTTTGTTTCAATTTCCAATAATGGAGGCTTTTTTTGCAATTTAAGCATGATGTAATTTAAGCATTAAAGTAGATTGAATTCTACCGGCTATTAGAAGAAAGTGAAAAATTGCGAGATACAATTAAAAATAATTGATTTCAATTATTTTTATTGATGTAGTTCATGTAATAAAAGAATAATGCAATTGAGCGCGAATGTAATATTTATTGCTTTGATTGAGCTAATAAAATAATGTATTTGATATTTTCTACCTTCAGGACATTTCAATAGGTGTTCTTTTGCCTAGCATTATTTGTGTGACACGAGATTAATTATGCAAGACTTAACTAGGACATTTCAATAGGTGTTCTTTTGCCTAGCATTATTTGTGTGACACGAGATTAATTATGCAAGACTTAACTATAAGTTTTCTTTTGCCTAGGTATTTCAATTTTATTATTCATTTCAATGTATGTATAAATTGTAATTATGAAAATTTAAATAAAAGCTTGAAATAAATTCATAGTACATACACAATATATAATAATTAATTTTTGTAAGTTGTCTATATTTAAAATCATTTTGAATTATATCATAAGATATTATATTCATTTATTATGCATTCAAAAATATTCTCTATATGACATCTAATTTTGTAATGATGGATAAGAAATAAAATAACATAAATAATAAATTCATAAAGAACAAAAAATAATAACAGACTAAATAATTTGGATAATAATTTATGATCTCAATTTATGTTTGCATTAAGATTTCTAAGATTAAAATGCCATCTTTCTTTTTAATTCTCTTTGCTTTTTTATGCCGTTATCTCTTGAAATATTATATTAAAAAAAAATAAAGTACTAATCATGCAAGATAATTTATTTCATAGATTTTAGTTGAACTCACATAAGATTTAATTATAGATGATTAACTTTAAAAAAAATAAAAATAAGAATTATATTTAGCATGATTTATAAAAAAGAAATATGATATTATATATATGAAAAAAATATGTACACAAGAAAATCTAACATGACTCATTTTCTTACGAAAAATATCACCAAGTATTTTTCTTATTTATATTTTATTTTTCTAGTTGTTAAAACGATACAGATTATGTATAAATTGATCACATACTTTTTTTAAAATTCGTAATACATTAAGTACTACAATATAGTTCTTAATACTCTAAAATTTTATTTGATATGATAGTTCTCATATAATTGGAGATATAACACGAACATTAATCTAACTGATCATGCGATATTTTGGTAATAATTTAAATAAAAAGCTAAGATTTGGAAAAAATTTGATCCAACGGCCGAGATAAAATTGAGAATAAGTCTTTTGAGAATGCTCAAAAAGAGATGAAAAATAAAGTATGAGTTAATGAACGTATCATTTTTATACATATTCTTTTATATAGACTATATTCAAATATTTTAGCAAGAAAAAAAAATTGGAAGCACAACAATATGAAACTCAAAATAAAGAGAAAGTTTCAACAAATTTATATCTGATGATTTGAACACGAGATATAAAATATTCATAGTTGAATAATTGGTTGAGGGTCGACTTGATTCGGGAGTTGACTTGAGTTGTCACCATTCGGTTGATTTTCTTGTGTGGCGGTATTGTGGGATTCATTCAAAGTTGGATTACCAAGGTTGAGCTCGATAATGTTCGGTTGGTTTGTTCCCGATAACTCGCCACGTGTACCGGAATCTGTCAAAGAAACATCTTTCTCTACAAGAGTTAATTTCATACCCAATATAACATCTGCTTGACCTAAATCTTTCAATCTTTCATATCAAAGTTTGCTGACAAATATGTTTTAACATCATTTATAAGTGCTAAGCATGTTCCAAAAATTAGGATATCATCTACACATAAACATAGCATTAAACATCCATTAGAAAATTCCTTTGAATAACACATTTGTCAAACTCATTTGAAATAAAACCATATGAAGAGATAACTTTATCAAACTTCATATGACATTGTTTAGGTGCTTGTTTTAAACCATACAAAGATTTAAGAAGCTTGCAAACCTTATGTTCTTGTCCTTTAACGACAAAACCTTCAGGTTGCTCAATATAAATTTCTTCTTCTAAATCTCCATAAAGAAATGCGGTTTTAACATCCATTTGATGTATTCTTAAATTATGAATAGAAGCAAGAGCAATTAAAACTCTAAGAGTTGAAATTCTAATCACCGGTGCATAAGTATCAAAAAAATCAATACCTTTCTTTTGACTAAAATCTTTAGCTACTAATCGAACTTTGTATCTATCAATAGATCCATCAGGTTTTAGCTTCTTTTTAAAAATTCATTTACTTTTAATAACTTTATTGCCCGGTGGTAGTTCAGTTAAAGACCAAGTATTATTTTACAATATTGATTGGATTTCGCTATTAATAGCTTCTTTCCAAAATGGTGCTTCTAATGAAGCCATTGCATTTGAATATGTCAAAGGATTACCCTCTATTTGGTAGATATAAAAATCATCACCAAAACTTTTTTCAACTCGTTGTCTCTTACTTTTTCTTATCTCAAACTCTGGTTCTGAATCAGAGTGAACTTTAGAAGAAATTTGAGAACTTGAAGATGATGATTCCAACATATTATTTGGAATCTTTGTTTTGAAAGGAAAAATATTTGCATAATATGAGGCATCTGTAGCTTCCATAATGGAATTATTAGAAATTCTACTGACACTAGAGTTTATAACAAGAAATCTATTTGCACTACTGTTGTGGGCATATCCAATAAAAACAGTGTCAACAGTTTTCGGACCAATCTTATATCTTTTTGGTCCAGGAATATTTACTTTTGCTAAACAACCCCACACGTGGAGAATATTTAAATTTGGAGTTCGTCATTCCCATAATTCATATGGAGTTTGTTTTTTTTTTCTTTGAGAGAATTCGGTTTTGAATAAAACATGTGTGACCAATGCTTCCCCCCACATAGTTTCAGACAAACCTGAACTTATAAGCATGGCATTGACCATGTCTAATAGAGTGCGATTCTTTCGTTCCGCTACTCCATTAGATTGTGAAGAATTAGGAGCAGTCGTTTCATGGATAATTCTATTTTCTTTACAAAAGGTGTTAAATTCATTCGAGGTATATTCACCTCCTCGATCTGATCTAATGATCTTGATCTTTCTCTCTAATTGATTTTCAACCTCCGCTTTATAAGTTTTGAACTTCTCAAAAACTTCATCCTTTGATTTAAGGAGATAACAGTAGCAATATTTGGAATAATCGTCAATGAAAGTTACAAAATATCGATTACCCCTTCTAGTGGGAATTTTAGTTGAATCACACACATCAGTGTGAATAAGTTCTAAAATATTAGTCTCGCGATTTACATTTTTAAAAGATTTGCGAGGCTGTTTTGCTTAAGAACAGATTTGACATTTTTGATGAAATGTCTAATTTTATTTTAGGAATCAAATTAAAATACATCATTTCTTTTATTCTATATAAATGTACATGACCAAGTCTGGCATGCCATAGAACTGAATATGAATCAAAAGATGATGTAATAGAATTTATTTCATCATTTGTAGAAGACATTGTATTAAGTTTAAATAGGCCATTTATTACATAGCCTTTTCCAACAAATAAATCTCCTTTGGTTATTACAACCGTATTTGATTCCAAAATAAATTTGTAGCCTCTTTGTACTAAAAGAGAACCACTGACTAAATTTTATTTAATTTGGGAACATGTAATACATCGTGTAATACGAGTATTTTTCCAGATGACATCATAAGTTCAACACGGCCTCGACCAATTACATGAACCATCCCCAAATATAATACTGCTTTTATATGAGTCCTGATAAGTGGAGAAATATGAGCGATTAGCACAAACGTGAATATTTGCTCCAGAATCAAACTACCAATCAAAAGAGGTACAAATTAAATTAATCAAACTTTTGGACTCAGACAATATAAATTTGTCATTCTTTGATTCAATGACATTAACAAGAAAATCCGATCTATGAAAAAGATCAGTTTTAGGGCAGTAGAACTTGTCTTTCATTGTGATCTGTCTTTCCATGCTTCAGTCAAAATTTCCAGCTTCCATGTTCAGTTGATTGATATATGAATGAGACAAAATAATGATAAATTTTAACTATTAGAGTTGATTGATATATGAATGAGACAAAATAATGATAAATTTTAAAATATCAAACAACCAATATATAATTTTGAATCTGGACAAAAGTTGATTTTTTTTTAAACAAGTCCGAGTTAAGGCCAGTTAATTAAAGAAAATCAAATCAGCCAGAACAGTACTATTGACTTGGGATTTGGACTGATAATATTATCATAATCTAGCACAATATTTGGATTCAAACAGTGCAATGAAAATATTATTTAGGCTTAGAGTTTGAGCAGCTAGTTGCTTTTGCAAAACAATGGGTTTATGTTGTTAACTAAATTGGAACAACACCAGATCTAATCGTACTGAAATTATAAGATCAAAATTATAGATCTGATTTGGGTAACTGATAAACGAAAACAGTCTTCCTTTAGATTGTTTGAAACATTGCCCAAATAATATAATTACATAAATAAATTATAATTTATTTAAATAGAAAATAATAATAATAAATATGTTTAATTGAAAGATCGAGCCTGGTGTAGCCGTGCGATCGAGTCGCGACTGTCCTAAAGGAAGATTGTGCCCTCTTGTGCAGGGAATATCACTGATCTACCTCCAAGGTTCTACACCTCGAGCGTAATCTCGAATCTACACCGATAGCATAGTCGCGGAGCGGATGGTGTCCACTTCGAATTTTCGACCAAGCTGTAAATTTAATTTTTGATTTAATGGAAGAGAGAATATGGTTGTTTTCTTTTCAATTTTTGAGAATATTTTCCAGTAGAGAGAGGGGGATCTAAATGTCCTTTTGTTTTCCTTTTGCAATTAGAAAACGGACCAGAGAAAAAAATGGAATGACTTCTCAGAGACACTCAAGAAAATTAAATTACTAGATTGAGAAAATGAAAGGTTGCCTTATCTCTTGATCCATTTCCATATATATATATATTGAATATTGGATATTGGATACAATGGCCAATGGCCTGTTTGGCCCAATAGAGAATATCGTCTCCTTAATTATTTATACACATGTATATTTTTCAATATTCTCCATTAATAATTTATATTCAATAATTAAGTTTTAAAATTTTATGTATTATTTAATAAAATAATACAACATAATGCTCTTAATACAATCAGACATTAATGAGTAAAATATCATACTAAAACCGGACCATTAATTTAGACATGAAAATAGAAAATCATATTGAGTAGGTAATAAATTGCTTATGAAGAAAATTCTTCCAACATGTTTTTTATTCAATTTTCTCCAATGTTTTATACCTGCAATTTGAATATTTTGACGTAGGCTAACCATCGAATATTACAAAATTCTTCTAGCATTGTTTATATAATAGCTGTAAAAAGCTGCATCCTAACCAGCAAATATGAAACCTAGAAAATAACACCCCATTTTTATACTTGTCTAACTAGATTTACAGTTAGCTAATCACACATACTTCAATCTCAAGCTAATATTTATAGCCGGTAACTAACAGAAACATTTTCAACCTAAAATCAATATTTACAGTTAGGTCATGCATATCTAATCTCGTCACACAAATAACGCTATGCAAAAAATAAATAAAATAATTAAGAATTTTTTGTGCTGCCATGTTAATCCTCAATTATTTATCCAATCAATATGATTCTCTTAACTAAAAAATAAATAAAATAAGTAAGAATTTATTGTGCTGACACGTTAATTTTTAATTTAATTATCCGATCAATATGATTCGCTTAACTAAAAATTAAATAAAAGAATTGAAATTTTGTGTGCTGACATTGTAATCCTCAATTAATTATCCAATGAATATGAGTCTCTTAAATAATAAATAAATAAAATAATTAAGAATTTTGTGTGCTGACATGTTAATCCTCAATTAATTATCCAATCAAACAGCAACCAAGCTAAGAAAGCAATTAATCAATCAAGTCTAAAATTCTTTGTATTTCTTTTTAAATAATTTAAAGGGGGAATTTCATATTTACCCTTACAAAAACTCAAAATATCATATTTACCCTTCTAAAAAAAATTCAAAATATCATATTTACCCAAAAGCTAACTCCATCCATTTTTTTTCGGTTAAAGTTAATTGTTCGCACTTAAAATTACTATTCTACCCCTCTTAGTTTGATTGTTTGTAGCAAAACCTTTAATTATCAGTGAGGGATGATTGGTGTTATGACTTGACCTTTAATTATCAGCCATGCATGATTGGTGTTACGACTTGCTAGCTTCAACTCGTGTTTTCATTACATATTTCTTCAAAATTATTATGTTAAGTTCACAATCTAATTAGTGAATACAAACAATTTTATATAACAAATAAAAGGGCAAATTTCATATTGAAAGAAATCAGTTGACATTTCAGTAACCAAAAAAAGTACCGAATTTACCAAAAACGTACGGAATTTAACTAGTTTTACATATCCAAAAAAAAAACACTTCACAATCTAAAATAAGAAAAACATACACCAATATAAAAGTAAATTAAACATTATCCAATTAAAAAACATCTAATGAAATAATTCAAAATAACACTCTCATTTTATAACCTAACAATGATATTTTCTTCTATGAACCATCTGTTACTCAATTGTAGGGCATGACTTCTTATTTCCACTTCCTTTAGTGCCTTTTCCTCGACCCCTATATTTTTAAAATGGGTAAATTTCATTCTAAATCACTCAACTTTCAATTGTCTCGTAGAGGTCAATAAACTTTGAAAAATTATCAAATAGGTCACCCAACTTTCAATTGTCCCTTATAGGCCACTAAAATTTTAAAAAATGACCAAATAGGTCACCCGGTTAATTAAAATTTTAGTGACCTATTTGATTGTTTTTGAAAATTGAGTGACCTATAGGGGATAATTGAAAGTTGGGTGACATATTTGATAATTTTTGAAAGTTGAATGGCCTATAGGGGACAATTGAAAGTTAAGTAACTTATTTGATCATTTTTTAAAGTTAAGTAACTTATGATGAAATTTACCCTTTTAAAATTTTATTAGAATTAGTATTACAATTGTGAAAGAGTTAAAAAAAAAGAATTTTCACCCTTTTATTATTGGATGCTTGGGACGATCCTGAAGCTACAGTTACATAAGTACTGAAAGTGGTTTCCATATCATTTTCAAGAGGAACCGGATTTTTGTAAGTCTTTTAATGATGCCCAAAAACCCACATTGACGATATTTGTGTGATGTTTTCTTCGGTTCATCGGATGATTTTACTCTAATTTTTCAAGACCATCCTGGTGGACATTTCAAAATAGGCTGATAAATTTTGTAATCCTTGTTTACACTTATCCACTGATCCTTTCCGGGCCAATGTTGCAGAAATCGTTAATCGGGATTAATCGGATGGGCCGAAAATTTCTGAGTAGGGGATTAATCGGAATTAATCGATTTGACCTAATCGGACTGAATTTTTATATATATTTCAAATAATATTAACATTTATAACAAAAATATTCAATATCCTAAACTTATAATCTAACAAAACATATAATTTAAAGTTCAGATACATAATTCCAATTAAAACATAAACGATATTTCATACATAATTCAAATTAAAACATAATTCAAACAAACAACACACATCAAAATTAAACAAAACATACACATCAAAGTCTAAAATAAAACATAAACAAACATAAGACATGATTTAACAAAATAACTAGATCTCAAAATCATGCACGTTAACATCACTAGAAGAAGCACCCAATATAGCCGACACCCCTGTTTCTTCCTCATCAGAATCACTTGATTCAATATCATCATCATTAACATCCATAATATCTATATCCTCATAATCACTATCGTAGTCATCATCGCAATCAAGACTTTTCCAATGACGAGCGGTACGAGCTTCAGGAGAAGAAATTGCATCGTCAATCGTGGCACAATCTCTTTTCTTCTTTCGTGCATCCATCAATCTCGCATTGAATTGTACATACACTAATTGATTTAATTTTGATGACGTTAACTTATTTCTCTTTTTTGTATGAATCTATAGAAAAGAAAGAAATATATATATGTTAGTTTAGGTGGCAAATTTTCAATTAAATTAAAAAAAATAAATTGGTAAATCATACCCCTTCAAAGGTACACCAATTTCGCTCACATCCGGATGAACTTGTTGTTAATGAAATAATTTTTATCGCCATTTCTCTCAAATTCGGTGCATCAACACCATAAGTTATCCACCATTCAACTAAAATAAAAAGTAAAAAAATAAAGTTAATTAATATATTAATTAAAATATTAAAATAAATGGGTATTTTTTGCTTACCGGGATTGAACGTATCAATAGTAGATTTTATCACGGTATTTGTCGCCCCGGATCTTCCAAACAAGTCTTTCTTTCCTCTATACTTAGGAAGCTCATCATCATGTACCAAATTATTCAAATCCATATTAACATCGGGAGGAAAAAATGTGTCCGTACATTTAATTAATGCCCTCACAAATATTATTTTTGATGCGAAAACGGAATAATTATCTTGTTTGTAAAAATAAAATGGATTTAAGAGATAAGCCGCTAAATGCAAATCTCCATCCAATCTACCATTAGATGTGCCTCCATCTCTATTCGTGCACTTATCTTCAATAACATCCATGACGGGTTTGTAAAGCCTATCGATACCTATAAACACTAATTCCTTGATGTGACTTTTCACTTTTTCAAATTCTCCATACAACCAATGCATCGACGGCCTATCACCATCCGTGATTCGAAGAAGCTTAAAGAAAGGTTCCAAAACACCTAAAAGTGACGACATTCCGTCCCAAAAATTCCTATTCATCAATATCTCTTGTATCTCTTGCCCTTTAGCACTCTTAATCGCTTTACTATTTAGCCATTCGTCCGAAAGATACATCATCCGTAATTCCATTTTCTTGTCCGTCAAACTTTTTATGGTAAGCTACGTACTCGCGAAATGGGTTATCCCGGGACGGACTATTTCACCATTTGTGTAACTCCTCATCACACTTAAAATTTTGTGGTGCGAATAAATAAAAGCAGTTACATTTCTTGCTTTATCGATTAAACTCTTATATTTCTGTAACTTACCAATCCCTTCAAGAATCAAATTAATGCTATGAGTGGCGCACCCGGTCCAAAAGATTGTGGGTCTCTTTTGTAGCAACAAACCGGCTGCCGCCATATTATTTGATGCATTATCCGTTCAGACTTGAACAACCTTGTTTGCCCCAATTTTTTCAATACATTGATCGACAAATTCGAAAATGTATTGACCCATATGCGCATCACTCGAAGCCTCTTTCGAATCAAAGAAAGATACCCCCTCCCTACAATGCACACACATATTCATTACGCTACGCCTCTTGTGATCACTCCAAGCGTCAGTCATAATAGAGCAACCGGTATGATTCCATTCCTCTTGATGCCTTTGAAGCATTAACTTCACTGTATCAACTTCTTCACCCAAAAGAGGATTACTCAATTCATATTGGGTAGGTGGCATACCACCCGGACCAAATTGCCCCGCGGCCTCTAACAATTGAACGAAAGCATTATTTTGAATTGAATTAAAAGAAACGCCCGACACATACACCCAACGTGCTATATACCGTTTCAAGGCATGAACTTTTTCCTTATTCATTATATTCCCTAATTTCTTGTTGGCGTGTCATTTTCGTTGGATCCACCGGGTTAATCTCGACAAATCTATCCATATCACCATGATTAATCGATGCTGGTGCATGCATAATAGTTTCTTGACTTTATTCATTCCCCACACTACTGCCACTTTGTCCGCTAGTATCCCTCAAGAAAACTTCTTTTCTCAGATTCACATCTTGTATAGTTTTCTGCCGTTTTCCCTCTTCTACGGCTTTTAGTGCTTCACTACAAATTTTTTTTGGCTTCATCTGTGGCACTAGGACACGCCTTTACATCCCCCTTTACCTACAACAATTTCGCAAAGAAAAAAGTTAATAAATTTAGGTTTTCTAAAAAATAAAAAAAATCAATAATTTTACGTGATTGAATCTTACTCCGGCAATGTGCTTCTTAAGACGGTTGACACTAGAACCAACAACTTTCTGGCAAAAGTTGCATCTCAATCTGTCTAAACTAATAGCTCGATTAGCAATCTCACCATAATTCCATCCAATATCTCTTGAACCATCGGAACCGCGTTTATTGGCGGCGCTAGATCCACTCTCATTTGCATTAGATTGAGAAGCCATTAGTCACTATTTCATCTACGGCCTAAATAAATTCCTAATTAGTAAAGAATAACACAAAATAAATTCCTAATTAATAAATTAACAAAATAAATTAGCTTAATTAACAATTACAAAAATAAATCCCTAATTAGACAGTAGAGATTGAGAGGGAGACAGAGAGATCGAGAGGGAGACAACCAGTCAAGGACTCGGCAGTTAGCAGACCGAGATATCAAGAGAGAGACAGTGAGATTGAGAGGGAGACTGGAGATTGAGAGGAGGAGACCGATAGATTGACAGAGGAGAGGCAGAGAAAGCGGGAGAGAGAGACTGAGAGAGGACTCACCAATCACTGGAGGCAGAGGAGAGGAGGTGGGCGTCACCACTCGCCGGTGATGGTGCGTCGTCGCCGGTGATGGAGCGCCGCTGCCGTTCTGCGAAGGGGAGACGAGCCATGCGAAGAGCAGAAGAGGAGGGGAGAGCATGCGAACTGCGAAGTGCTGGACTCGGCACGAGAGGAAAGGGCAGGTTGGATTTTAGAGTTAATGGGCCGGGCCGAAAGATAAATTAAAAATAAAAAACTGCAAAAAAAAAAAAATTAAATTTTTGGGCCTAATCGGTGTAAAAAACGGCCCAAATCGGGCCCAAAACGGCTCACCATTTTTTCATACCGATTAGTGCATTTTCTGCACGTTTTGAGCCGATTAACGATTAATCGCCGATTAATCAATGATTAAATCCGTTTTTTGGAACACTGTTCCGGGCACAAGGGCAATGTCTTCGGCATATGCAAACTTAACATTTCAATACTAAAATAAGAATGCACATAGTTCTCCAAGTTAGGATCCCTTATGAACCCAATGAATGCAGCAGCATGTACGCACACATACTCACACTCTTTTGTCAAAGCATAGTGATTTAAAGTCCTCTTAAATGAAATGGCATTACGAAACTTATTATCTGATACAAACACTTTATTTATTATCTTAAGTTTTCTTATATTATCATCACTTTATAACATAATAAGAGAAAAATGAAAAAAAAAAAATAGAGAAGAGATATAAATTAATGATAGTGACATTACGTTCATAGAAGATAATAAAATATATAAAAAAATAAATAAGGTAATATATAAGAAAAACCAATATTACCAATTTTCTTAAAGTATTAATTCATATTTTTATTGTTGATTTTTTTAGTTGTCGAAATTATGTACGATATATATACACCACATGAATAAAAATTTCCCATATTTTTTATGAAACACAATATATAAATTAATATAATATGGTTCTCAAGAATATAGAAATATTTTGATGTAACTGTTTCACAAAATTGAAGATATAACACGAAATACTAATATAATTGTATACTAAAATAAAAATATTCGCAGCGTAGCGCGAACATTATCCTAGTTTAAATCATAATTTGTTTGACAAACTTAACAATGAATTAACGGTTTGGGCATTTTTGATATTTTTGAAGTTCTGAAAGGGTAAATATGATATTTTGATTTTTTAGAAGGGTAAATATGATATTTTAAATTTTGAAAGGGTAAATATGATATTTTGGGTTTTTGTAATTGTAAATTTGAAATTCCCTCTAAGTTAGATGTCATGTGTACCTCTGCAAAATTGTAAAATATCGCTGTTACAATTCTGATGATGATTCTGTTTCAGCCAGGCTTCCTTTATTGAGAAATCAGTCTCAAATCAATTCTTATTCAAATTCACTGGAATTTGAAAAATGATTCTTGGAATATAAGAATTCATGATAAGGTAATTTTATGAAAAGAGCCCTCATTTATGCGTATATTGCAAAAATTGTCCTTGTTTTGTTGTAAATTGTTCAATTTAGCCTTCCAAAGTTGCCTATAAATTTGACAACAATACTATTCAATTTGATGAATTCTAATTTGAAAAATGATTCTGGTTAGAAAAATGAAATTGGGAAGAAAAAGAAGAACACAAATTTTCTTTCTTTCCTTTTATTATTATCTCATCATTACAAATAACACACACAAGACACCTTTATATAGACGCAAATCCTCATAGGGTCTTACCCTCTAGATACACCTTTTCACACACATACACACCTACACAACTTTACACACATACACAACTTCTCACATAACTTAACACACCTTTCCACACATAAATACATAGAATTATTAAATAAATATTAGGTTTAGTATTATTTTAACTTAATATTTTCTTCCATCTCGCATCCTGAGAAGATTCTTGAACTTATTGAAAAATTCCAACATAAGAGGTTTCATGAAGTTATCGGCTACTTGATCTTTACTCGCCACGTGAATCATCTCCACATCACCATTTTTTACATGCTCTCGAATAAAATAACATAACACATCAATATGTTTACTCCTCTCATGATGAATTGGATTCGTTGCCAATGCAATTGCCGACTTATTGTCAATACAAATCTTTGTTGCTCCATCTTGAGCTAAACTCATCTCACCTAACAACCATCTTAGCCATATCGCATGGCACATGCATGAAGATGCTGCCCTGTACTCCGCCTCACACGTTGATAGCGTCACCTTTGGTTGTTTCTTGAAAAGACATGTAAATGCCACGTCACCCATATAAAATACAAAATCCGAAATACTCTTTCTATCATCCACGTCTCCTCCCCAATCACAATCCGAATATCTAGAAAGAACAAAATTATTAGTATGGGAATAGAATAATCCAAGCTATAGTGTACCTCAAATGTAATGAAGAATTCATTTTAACGGTTTCCAATGTGTAGACTTTGATTCCTCCATATACCGGCTTGCTAGGCCGACACCATACAAAATATCTGGTCTTGTACACGTAAGATACCGTAAGCTCCCAACTAAACTCTTATACAACTTTCGATCAATCGCCGTGCCTTCATCAAAATGAGATAATCCTGCGCTATTTTCAACTGGTGTATTACCGGATTGCAATCCTCCATCTTAAACCTTCAAAGTATTTCTTTCGCGTAAGCTTCTTGCGAAATGAAAATACCATCATTGCTTTGCCTCACTTCAAGACCGAAAAAATAGGACATAAATCCCGAATTGTTCATTTCAAACTCATGCGTCATGACTTTCTTAAAATCATCAATCATATGATGATTATTACCCGCATAAGTTAAATCATCCACGTATAAAGTCAGAAGCATAATATCTCCATTTTGCACCTTCACATATAACTCATGCTCATACGGGTATTGTTAAACCCCACACTCCTTAAAATACACATTAATTTATGTGTTCCATGCTCTAGCCGCTTGCTTTAATCTATATAACGTCTTCTTTAATTTTAACATTTTTTTCTTCTTTTCTGATTTTCACATAACCCGGAGGTTGCTCGATATGAACTTATTCCTCTAGAACACCTTCAAAAATGTCGATTTAATATCCATTTGATAAATAGGCCATTTCGATTGAGCCGCCAACAAAATAAGAAGTCGAACGGTTTCCATTCGAGCCACGGGAGCAACCACTTTAATCCTCCCTTGTTGTTTGTAACCTTTCGCAATAAGTCCCACTTTGTATCTTTTGACTTCACCTTGTGCGTTCGTCTTTTTCTTATAAATCCACTTCACTCCGATGGGTTTATGACCCTTGTATAAAGATACAATTTCCAAGTATCATTCTTCACAATCGAATACGTTTCTTCATCCATAACGGCTCGTCACTTACTATCATCAGCCACTTCTTCGAAAGTGATATTTTCATGTTCCGCTATAAGAATTACCAAATGCAACTCACTTGTCACCTCATATAAATCACGCAAACTCCTCACTCTTGGGTATCGCCTCATCTCATCATCGGGTAAAGAGGGAGACGACCTTGTTGGTTATGATGATGGTGTTATTAATATCACCGGGGTCGGGGTTTCTTCTTCTTCTTCTTCTTATTATTATACATGAGGAATCTTCATCTGTGTATTCCAACACCACATGCATCCTTCCTCAACTTCCACATCACGACTTATACGTATTATTTTATTAATAGGATCATAAAGTTTGTATTCCATTGATCTACCATTACTACCGATGAAATAAGTGTCACACTCTTGTCATCAAGTTCAACGCGCCTTTGATCTGTAACATAAGCATAAGCAACACTTTCGAATACTCTCAAATGATATATGGATGGTTTTCTACCAGAGCAAGATTCATGTGGGGTCTGAAGGCGTTATGCCCTAGGTCAAAGTGTTGGACTAGAGATTAGATTATGAGAAACATGTTTATTCAGTTTATATATGTATGAGTATATGGGTGACTAATATATAATTTACATATATTAGATCGGCCATGAATGACACTTCGGGTTCACGTCATCAAGAATACGTGATTTTTATAGTAGAACTATGAACCAACGAATGACATTATAAACTGTCCCTAGTGATATATAGGATGCTTATAGAGATAAGCATACTTCAGGTAAGAAGCTACATATCCACACTAATATATTCGCAGACTGGATGATCATGTTCTGCTAATCATGGATATAGAGATGTCAAGTCTGGAATATAGGTACCTGCTACAGAACATGTACTGGATAGACTACACTATGAGAACATGCATTTTATATGTCATTAATGATTCTCATATGAATAGTATGTTTGTTCTTACGACTTAAGGTCACCATGGATTCTCATTAAAGTATGCAGTTCCACATATAGGAATCCATCGTGACCCCAAGTCGTAGGAACAAGCACATGTGCATATGAGAATCACTAATGACATATAACATGTTTATTCTCATAGACGTACCTATATTCCAGACTTGACATCTCTATGTCCATGATCAGTAGAACATGATCATCCAGCCTGCGAATATACTAGTGTGGATGTGTAGCTTCTTACCTGAAGTAGGTCTATCTCTATAAACATCCTACAAATCACTAGGGACAGTTTAGAATGTCATTCGTTGGTTCACAGTTCTACTATCAGAATCACGTATTCTGATGACGTGAACCTGAAGTGTCATTATTGGTTGATATAAGATTTAGATTCACAACCCATACACACAAATATATAAGAAACAACCTTTATTGAATAAATAACGTCTTAATACATAATCCATTTCCTAGCACAAATACATTTGGCCTAGAGCACCAATCCTACAGTCTCCCACTTGCACTAGTCCAACTCTAAGCATCTTATGTCCACAGACCTAACATGACCCTCATACTTTGCTTGCAGGAGTGGTTTAGTTAATGGATCGGTGACGTTGTCGTCCGATAGCACTCTACACATTTTAACATCACCCCTTTGTATGATCTCTCTGATTAGATGGAAGCGTCGTAATATGTGCTTGGACTTTTGGTGAGATCTCGGTTCCTTTGCTTGTGTGATCGCTCCATTATTGTCACAATATAGATCCACTGGTTCCGAGATGCTCGGAACTACTCTTAGCTCCTCCAAAAAGTTCTTTATCCAAACAGCTTCTTTAGCCGCTTCTGAGGCGGCTATATACTCTACTTCCGTTGAAGAATCTGCTACAGTTGGAACTCTTCCATGTCACTGCGCCTCCATTTAGGCAAAATAAATAACCTGATTGCGATCTAAAGTCGTCTGAGTCTATCTTGAAGCTTGCGTTGGTGTAACCCTTTACAACGAGCTCGTCTTCCATACCTCCATAGACTAGGAATAGGTCCTTAGTTCTTCGTAAGTACTTAAGGATTCTTTTAATAGCTATCCAGTGACTTTCATCTGGATTAGACTGAAACCTGCTTGTTGCGTTCAATGAGTATGACACATCTGGTCTAGTACATATCATGGCATACATGATAGATCCTCTAGCGGAAGCATATGGGATCTTATTCATGCATCTTCGTTCCTGCTCATTTGTAGGACACTGTGTCTTACTCAGAGAAACGCCATGTGACAAGGGCAAAAATCCTTTCTTGGATTCTTGCATTCTGAACCGTTTCATGACCTTGTCTATGTTTGTACTTTGACTCAGACCTATAAGCCTTCTAGATCTATCTCTATAGATAATTATTCCAAGCACGTAGGAGGTTTCTCCTAGGCCTTTCATCGAGAAATTATCTCCCAACTATTTCTTGATGTTCAATAATGTTAGGATGTCATTTCCCATGTGTAATATATCATCTATGTAAAGCACCAGAAATACTACCGTGCTCCCACTGAACTTCATGTAAACACAAGGCTCACCTTCACTTTTGGTAAAACCAAAACTTTTGATGACTTCATCAAAACGAAGATTCCAGCTTCGAGACGCTTGTTTCAATCCATAGATGGATTTCTGAAGCTTGCAAACTTTACCAGAATTCTTAGGATCGACAAAACCCTCGGATTGCATCATATGCACGTCCTCGGTCAGATTTTTATTTAGAAAAGTTACTTTGACATTCATTTGCCATATTTCATAGTCATAATATGCAGCTATGGCTAATAGAATTCTGTTGGATTTAAGCATAGTTACATGTGAGAAAGTTTCGTCATAGTCAATACCATGAATTTATTTGAAGCCTTTCGTCACAAGCTTTGCTTTGTAGGTTTGTACCTTTCCATCCACGTTAGTCTTCTTCTTGAAGACCCACTTAATCCGATGGTCTTTAAGCCTTTGGATGGGTCAATCAAATTCCAAACTTGATTGTCTTGCATGGATTGCATCTCGACTCTCATGGTCTCTAACCTTTTCTGAGAGTCAGGACTCTTCATAGCATCTTTGTAGGACGTGGGTTCATCATCTATGAATGTGTAAATCGTGGTAAAACCGTCGTTGAATTTCACACAATTTAACAAAACAATTTATATTTCCCTATTAATCAATTACGAGTATGAGTGGTAATGAGATTAGGGGTCGAACACAAGGAGGTGTGGCCTCAAGAATTAACTAGTTCCAATGATTATTCTTTAGTGTAAAATCTTTTATTTTAAGGTTTATTAGGTAAATTTCCAAGTTTAAATTTTCTTTTCAGCCTTATCGTGAAAATTCAGCACGTCACACTTTGGTGTTTTAATTCGTAACTAGACTAAATAAACTTCGAATCAAACTCACGAGATACCGTTGGAAACTAGAAAGAGAGATCTATATTGTGGTTCTTTACTGTTATTATTATTTTATTAGAGATTTTCGAGTTATTTGCAATTCAGTCTAGAACTTATCTCAGATTCAAAATCGGTTCAGCAGTAACTTCAGAATATTATAGAAAAATCACAAAAACTTGAAAAATCCCAAAATTCATACAGAAATTCAATTATCACGTTTTGGATTATCTGTTAAAATTTCATAAAATGATGTTTTGTAGTTTGAGATTTATAATGAAAATTCAGATCTGGATCAGAAACTGGTTCTGACAGACCAGTACTCACAAAAATTATAATATCTCCTAATCTGTCTTAACAACTACTATTTTAAAATTCATATTTGGATTCTAAAATTCAAATTACTTCAAATAGGGCTATTTTTGGATTTTTATTATTTATTTTTATATTTTTTAAAATTCAGAAGAAAAGAAACAGTAAATCTGAACAGAAGGTTCAAAAACAGAAATATTACAAACTTAGAAAATTAATATCTCACAAATTATAAATCGGAATTGGGCAAAATTTGATTTGAAAATTATCTACTAAATGAGAACTAAATTTTAAAAATATTTATTTAATTCTTAAGATCTGAATTAGACACGAAATTAAGGGAAAAAGACTGAAAAAACAGAGATGAAACAGCAGCAAACAGAAACTGATTAGGGTTTGATTTTTGGTTTAAAAATAGGGATTTTTAAGAGTATTTGATCAAGAATACCATCCTTAATCACTGAATATTCAATCTTCAAGATTTGTACAACAAGTTTAAGTAAATTCAAGCTAGAAAAACTCAATTAATGGACCGAAAATTGGATCTAAACAAAAATCAGCCAACTCATGTTCAAATCATAAAATTCAATCCAAAACTTCAATTAATCAATCAATATTCTCAGCCAAGACCTTGAATGACTAATTGGTCATAATACACACGCAATTATAGGTCTAATTGATCTAATAAATTCAGCCAAATCAATCAAATCAACGATTTTCATTTTTAATAGTGATATATGAACAATTACACAAATCGGTCAAACTGATTCAAAATAAAGCAAGATTTCAAGTGATTCCTTCACAAATATCTATCCCTACACAGATCTACTCAATCATGATTAAACAAACACGATTCGATCTCAAATTCATCATTTTACACCAAAAATTCAGATTTGAAAAATTAGGAGAAAAAGAAAGAATTTAAGGAGGATTTAATCAAACCACAATGAGAAATCAAAGCTAGGGCTGATTTGAAGCTCCAATTGCACCTCGATTCAAGCTAGAATAGACCGATTCGAATTTTCCCCAAATCAGCCCCAAATTGTATGATTTCACTCAAAAACGAAAATTAGAGCTCAAGAAAGCTTGAAACTCATTAATGGAGATTGTAGAGGTTAGAGAAGATGAATGGAGAGTGATGTATAAGTTAAGGAGAGTGGGAGAATGAGTGATTTGAGAGAATGGATGAAAGAGCGTGTTTTGATGGATTGAAATACGGTTCTTTATATAGAGAGTTCAGGGATATTTTGGGGCTTGTGATTGGCTCAGGTAGATCAAGAGATTGTACTGAAGATCTGGACCAAGTTTCGTTGAATTTCGTTGAGATTTGAGTGATTTTTGGGCGGATGAAATTTTCCCCTGTTTTGATTTGGCGGACAGATTTGGATCGGTTTAAAAAAATCTTTTGTTCGTTTGTGGCAAAATGGGTCGGAAAAAAATGAAACGAGTCAGGTTTTTGGCGCTGAATCTTTGAACAAACGTCCCCGATCTGCTGTGTCGCAGCCAGTTTGAAATGAATCGCGTTGGGCGCGAGTACAGTTTCTGCCAATTTTTCGTTTCTCTTCAAACAATCACTTATAACTCTTGATTCGCTACTTTTTAGCACAAAGTTTCCATAAGAAAGATGTTCCTCTCGTTCTTACGAATCTGTGGGGCTTTGACTGATGCAAAACGGTTGAGTAAAACTCGAGTTATTCCAATTTTACCAACTGCTGCCCGGTATTACCTCCAGCTCCGCCATTAATGGCTTCTGGAGCTCAAACTCGAGTTTCAGCCAACAACATTGAAAATTATGAATTAGGCACTTTTTCTCAACCCCCCAAGATGCTACAAACTGAATTTTATGTTCTAATTATCCTCCATTTACTCGAATTTCATCGTTAACCACCAGCTTGAGAATTAACCCGAAAACCACCAAAGTGGTGATTAGAACTCATATCTCCATCCGTTTTTCGATCAAATTACCATTCCATAGAGATGCACCATGATGTTTACAAGCCTCCCATTCTATTTTTAGCTTCTAACACCTCATGAACCTTGAGTTTCAACAATGGCGGCAAAAAATAGTTTCAAAAATCTGTTCGAGTTATTTCGTCAAACAGTTCGTGTGCATGAGTTCAAACGCGAATATCTCACTCATTTCTTCATAGTTTTCTGTGTTCTTGATATCCATGGAAATAGGGGAGAGAGAATAAGATAATGAAATTAGTTTTGCATGAAAAAGAGGTCTGTGAAGAGAGATATGGACTTGAAAACTTTCAGCCCGAATTGAGTAATTTCAGCAAAAACAGATTTGAATTTCGTCGAACACTTATTTCAAACTCGATTATCTCACTCAATTCTTCATAATTTTCTGAGTTATTTATATGTTTGGAAAGAGGGGATCAAGAAGAAGAGAATGGTTTGGAATTTTGTAAATTAGAGGTCTGTGGAGGGAATGGCAAGCTCGAGAATTCCTCATCTCAAACGGTCTATTTTCATGGCTGACAGGAGGTTTTTCGCGTTTTCCGGCCAGCTCCGGCCGTTCCAGCGGTGACTAATCATACGGTTGTGCTTGTCTTGTCAAGACGAGTCAAATGATGGTGAGTTTGTTCAATTCCGAGCATTTCGGAAAATCAGCGCATTTTTGAGAGAGAAAGGGTTGACTTGACTGCGACGGTTGACTTTTCAGTTTTGACCAGAATTTTTGCGCGTTGCATTTTCTTTATTCTTGCGCTGCTAGGTTTATTTGAGGTGTAAAACGATGGTTAGGATTCATTTGATCGGAACATCATGTTCCGATACGAAACGTCATAGGAAACGTGGACGTTTCTTCTCTGTTTTGGGACCGAACGTGGTCGGTTTACGTATCGGTTCCGCTGAAAAACGTCGTGAGACAGTTGACGTTTTTATAACGTTTTGTGGTCGTTTCTTACTCGTCCCAATGCTTGATCTTTTCCACCGACGTTGTTTATCGTTTAAGGTTAGAGAAGTATGTGTATGGGAAATGTGAGAGTTTTAGGGATAATTTGTCCATCGTTGGCCCATTATTTGCGTTATGGTGCTTCTTTTGGAGTTGACTTTCGAATAAGTCCTCCAATCATTCTTTTTATGGCCTTTTCGCCTGCAAAATAACACAAAAATGTATTAAGAGGTTTCAAATTATGTTTTATGAGTTATGAGTCTTTTTCATACATTTTATGTGAAATTCGATTGAATTTGAGATGATAAATACCCTAAAGATGTGTATAAAAATACACATTACAGAATGTCACATCATCATCCTTAGACACGAGAAATCCGTATCTCTCGGGCTCATGACGAATCCTACAAGAGCTGTGTTGAGTATGTTGTGTTTCAAGCTCGCCAACACTTTGAGAGCTTGTTTGGTTTTCCGTCATAGGTTCTGTAACTGTAGGTGAGTCTCGAATTTCTTTGAGTTGTACTTTACTCCCACTCCTTCTCATGGAGACAAATTCTCTTTCTAAGAAAGCATCATTGCGGGCAATAAACACTTTGTTTTCTGATGGGAGGTAAAAGTAATATCCTCTTGTCTCTTTAGGATATCACACGAATAGACACTTATCAGATTTGGGTCCGAGCTTATCGGAAGCTTGGTATTTGACATAAGCTTCACATCCCCAAATCTTAAGAAAAGATAACTTGGGGCTATTCCCCGTCCATATTTCATAAGGTGTCATTTGAACCGCCTTTGATGGAATTTTGTTCAGTATGAACGCAACTGTCTCAAGAGCATAACCCCAGAAAGATGTTGAAAGATTTGTTTGACTTGTCATCAATCGAACCATATCCAATAAGGTTCGATTCCTCCTTTCGGACACTCCATTTCACTGAGGAGTTCCTGGAAGAGTCAGTTGTGAAACTATTCCACATTCTCTGAGATGATCCTCAAATTCCTGACTTAGATATTCGCCTCCTCGACCAGATCGAAGTGCTTTAATCTTCTTGCCAAGTAAATTTTGTACTTCATTCTTAAATTCCTTGAACACTTCAAAGGATTCAGACTTGTGCTTCATTAGGTAGACATAACCATATCTATTGAAGTCGTCGGTGAAAGTTATGAAGTAACGATACCCACCTCTAGCCGGCGTACTAATTGGTCCACAAACATCAGTATGTATGAGTTCTAATAAGTCATTGACCCTTTCACCAAATTTTGTGAAGGGTATCTTAGTCATCTTGCCAAGTAAACTAGATTCGCACGTCTCAAATGATTCCAAATCAAATGACTCTAAAAGTCTATGAGAGTGGAGTTTAGAAATGTGTTTCTCATTTATATGGCCTAAGCGATAGTGCCAGAGGTATCTCATATTTGAATCATTCGGTTTAAATCGTTAGTGTTAATTTTATATATGGACTTATAATTCTCTTTATTAAGATCTACCACATAAAGACCTCTTTCTAATAGAACGATTCCATAGAAAAGATTATCCTTTAAGATACAACAATTATTATTCCTAATATCAAATTTATAACCATCCAAAGCTGGACTAGAAATAGAAATAATATTTCTGCTCATAGCAGGTACAAAATAACAATTATTAAGTAGTAATACAAGTCCACTAGGAAAAGTCAATAAATAAGTTCCTACGGCTAATGCAGCAACTCTTGTTCCATTTCCCACATGCATGTCGACTTTACCCTTAGCTAATCTTCTACTCCTTTGTAGTCCCTACACATCATTACAAATGTGAGTACTGATTCGGAATCACCTTCAGTAGTATTTATTCGGAATCTTCAATTAAATGAAGTTTTATAGTGAATTAAGATCCGTATTTCATTGAGCAGTAAGTGGGCTCCGGTGCAACCCTTAATGCTCAACTATTTAGGTAGGAACACTTTCCAATTGCATCATATGCAACTCTTTCCTTTTATGGAATGAGTATCTTATACTCGGTGTTTTATCCCATCTTGTGCCCTGAGCCCAAGTCCGACTTGCTTGCTCAGTTAAGTTTAACCATGTATGAGTATCGGCAAAGCAGTTTCTAGCACACTCAGCTCAGGCATGACCTATGCAAGTCACTACTTCCCGCGTGCCCCTTTCCATAGACGGTCGGTCCCCCACACGCCCAGCTCCAGCATGACCCATGTGGAAAACTGTCTGAGTACTGAGAGTTACAGTGACATGGGAGGCACTTCATTACTTAATATTCTTAAGGATTTTGTTTTTAGATTTATAAAAATAAACATCACAGAAACTAAGTTAAATATGATATGAGCCTATTCCTCACGAGGGATCATGAGGTTCCTAATCCTAGATCTATCTTATAGTATGCAGGAGTAATCTTCAACGAACCCATCGTTGTGTGTGTGCGAAGATCCAATGCCATCTTCCGAAGATTGCGCCAAGATCCTTGCCTTGCAGTCTTGATATAATATCTACCCTAACAACTATCATATTGCTAGAAAAAGTAATTTACAATTTTGGACAACTCACAGGTTGCCATAATTACAACTTTAGACAAATCACTGGTTGCCATAAATATTAAATAAAATTACAAGCATTCACATACAAGATTACATCACAGAACAATCACAGATCTAAAGCTCATACCATATCTGAATATTTTAAATTTCATGTATAACAAAAATTAGTGTTTCTCGCAAAATCAGAATTATTACATTGGGAACGGAACTATTCCGTTCTCAATGGAATAACGTTGAAAAATCATGAATCTCCTGGTTTATTCTGTTCTCAACAGAGCTATTCCGTTGGGAATGGAGACGTGCTGGAAATTTGTTTTTCCTTTTGTTTTAGTTCCGTTTCCAAAACAGATTTCGAATAACTGTTTTTCGAAACTCTAAATCATAATATCCAATATTATATTCCCAGAAACTATTTCCGTGATGTTTTTGAAATAATATTTTCAAAACCCTACGATTTATTTTACTAGAATTTCATAAATTTTAAATATATAATCGATGATTATTTCCTTAACGAACGCTCTGATGCCACTATAGGGAAATCCATAGCCATGTACGTTATATGCGCAGCGGAACCTATGGATTTAACCCGCCCTAGGATCTACATTAAGGGAATAAAAGTACAAGATTAGCTATTAAAATTTATACCTCGGATCTTCCTGATCCGCGAGACGAAGAACGGATGTAGGTTTGAACTTTTCTGACTTGCAACCTTCTTCTTCCTGAAGCTCGACTCGCGAACCTCCTTGCTTCTCCTAGGGATGAAGATCGATCGCTCGCAAGTTCTCAAGATAGAGAACCTCTACTCATATCCACGCGAACTCCAAACGCACGGAACAACCAGTTCGGCTAGGCAAGTCCGGATATACTTTTCGAGAATCTCTCAAAACTTTCTCTCTCTTTTTCTGTGTAATAGACGGCCTCTAAGGCCACTGAATTGTGTGTTGAATAGAGAGACTCTACCCTTCTATTTATACTAGAGAGAGAGGCGAACGATTGCTCAGTTACCGTAACTAAAAATCCTAATTTGCACTGATTCCGTTGCCAACGGAATATGTATTTCCATAACGGAATACTTGGCAGCTAAGGTTATTACAGTTTCCATCTCTATTCCGTTGGGAACAGAACTATTCCATTGCCAACAGAATGGCACTATTTTGTTCAATCAATTATCCAATAATTGATTATTTCGTTCTCCAATTTATACATTATATGTATAACTGTTTTTGAGACATATTCATCTCGTACGAATGGAATTCATTGTGTGACCGTGTAGGTTCCATTTAACTCTGGCAACGATCTTCTAAAGATCGTAAGTCATGAGTAACCTCTAGAATGATGTCATGACTACCCATGTTAAATAAAATGATCATCGATCATAAACCTATCTGAATAGACGTTTGATTATTCCTTTTGTTCTACGATATATGTCTTGCTCATAAGGCATGGAATTATGTCATCCTTGAGTTTGATCAAAGTCTCTCTCCTGATCGAAATTAGACTGAGTAAATACAAAATGATATTAACAACACATGTTAATCCATTTTGAGCATGGCCATGCATTTCCTTCAGTCCTAGTTCATCAGGGGGCCCAGAGATATCTCCCTCATGACGAGAGGAACAAATCCCATCTTGGTCACTCACATTCCTCGTCATGATTCAATGCATACCTAATGATGACCCTAATGATCATCCCATTACGGATGACGTAGGATCATATTAAAGTATGCAGTTCCACATATAGGAATCCATCGTGACCCCAAGTCGTAGGAACAAGCACACTATTCATATGAGAATCACTAATGACATATAACATGTTTATTCTCATAGACGTACCTATATTCCAGACTTGACATCTCTATGTCCATGATCAGTAGAACATGATCATCCAGCCTGCAAATATACTAGTGTGGGTATGTAGCTTCTTACCTGAAGTATGTCTATCTCTATAAACATCCTACATATCACTAGGGACAGTTTAGAATGTCATTCGTTGGTTCACAGTTCTACTATCAGAAGCAGGTATTCTGATGACGTGAACCTGAAGTGTCATTCTTGGTTGATATAAGATTTATATTCACAACTCATACACACAGATATATAAGAAACAATCTTTATTGAATAAATAATAATGGGTGAAGGTTCATCTGTGAGTTCTCATGTACTCAAGATGAAGAGCTACCTCGATCAATTGGAGAGATTTGGTTCAGCTATGCCCAGAGAATTGGTTGTTAACATAATTCTCGAATCGTTCTCTCCTAGTTTTAAGCAATTCATCATGAACTATAATATGTATTAGATTGAGAAATCCATTACTGAGTTGCATGGGATGCTTAAGAACGCACAAGAGGACAAGAAGACAAATGTTGTCAATGACGTCCTAATGGTTCACAAGAAGAAGGGTAAGAAGATCTGGAATAAGAGAAGGGTAAAGGCAAGGTATTGCCTAAACCTAAGATGAAGAAAGACAAGGATAGAGTTTGCTTCCATTGCAACAAAGTTGGCCATTGGAAGAGAAACTGCAAACTCTATCAGGCTGAAATCAAGAAGGATAGTGTGACTACTGCTTCAGGTATTTTTGTTATTGAAACTAATTCACTTACTCCTAAATCTTGAGTATTGGATACCGGATGTGGTACTTACATTTGTAATGATGACGTAGGATCATATTAAAGTATGCAGTTCCACATGTGGGAAATGGAGCAAGAGTTGATGCATTAGCCGTAGGAACTTATTTATTGACTTTGCCTAGTGGACTTGTATTAGTACTTAATAATTGTTATTTTGTACCTGCTATGAGCAGAAATATTATTTTTATTTCTACTCTAGCTTTGGATGGTTATAAATTTATTATTGAGAATAATAATTATTCTATCTTAAAGGATAATCTTTTCTATCGAAAATGTTATATTTGAAAGTGGTATTTACGTGCTCAATCTTAAGAAAGAGAATTATTATTCCATATATAACATTAACATTAAACGATTTAAATCGAATGACTCAATTACGACATACCTCTGGCATTGTCGCTTAGGCCATATAAATGAGAAATGTATTTCTAAACTCCACTCTCATGGACTTTTAGACTTATTTGATTTGGAATCATTTAAGACGTGCGAGTCTTGTTTACTTGGGAAGATGACTAAGAAACCGTTCACTAAAGTTGGTGAAAGGGTCAATGACTTATTAGAACTCATACATACTGATGTATGTGGACCAATGAGTATGCCAGCTAGAGGTGGGTATCGGTACTTCATAACTTTCATGGACGATATCAGCAGATATGGTTATGTCTACCTAAGAATTTAAAAATGAAGTACAAAATCAACTTGGCAAGAAGGTTAAAGCACTTCGATCTGATCGAAGAGGCGAATATCTGAGTCAGCAGTTTGAAGATCATCTCAGAGAATGTGGAATAGTTTCACAACTGACCCCTCCAAAAACTCGTAAATGGAATGGAGTGTCTGAGAGGAGGAATCAAACCTTACTGGATATGCTTCGATCGATGATGAGTCAAACGAGTCTTTCAATGTCTTTCTGGGGTTACGCTCTTGAGACTGCCGCATTCATATTGAACATGATTCCATCCAAAGTAGTTCAAAATATGCCATATGAGATGGGACGGGGAAAAGTCCCAAGTTGTCTTTTCTTAAAATTTGGTGATGTGAGACTTATGTCAAACGTCAGTTTTCCAATAAACTCGGACCCAAATCTGATAAGTGCCTGTTTGTGGGATATCCTAAGAAAACTAAAGGATATTACTTTTACCACCCATTGGAGAACAAAGTTTTTGTTGCTCACAATGGAGCCTTCTTGGAATGAGAGTTTGTCTCTATGAAAAGCAGTGGGAGCAAAGTACAACTTGAAGAAATTCGAGACCTACCTATAGTCGCAAAACCTATGATGGAGGAACAAACAAGCTCTCAAGGAGTTGGTGAGATTGAAACACAACAGACTAAACATAGATCTAGTAGGATTCGTCATGAGCCCGAGTGATATGGATTTCTCATGTCTAATGATGATAATGTGGCATTCATAGATGATGAAACCACGTCCTACCAAGATGCTATGAAGAGTCCTTACTCTCAGAAATGGTTAGAGGCCATGAGAGCCGAGATGCAATCCATGCAAGACAATCAAGTTTGAAATTTGATTGATCCATCCAAAGGCTTGAAGACCCTCGGATGTAAGTGGGTCTTCAAGAAGAAGACTAACGTCGATGAAAAGGTACAAACCTACAAAGCAAGGCTTGTGGCGAAAGGTTTCAAACAAGTTCATGGTATTGACTATGAAGAAACTTTCTCACCTGTAGCTATGCTTAAATCCATCCGAATTCTATTGGTCATAGCAGCATATTATGACAATAAAATATTTAAAATGGATGTCAAAACAGCTTTCCTAAATGGAAATCTGTCCGAGGACGTGCATATGATGCAACCAGAGGGTTTTGTTGATCCTAAAAATTCTTGTAAGGTTTTCAAGATTCAGAAATTCATCTATGGATTGAAGCAAGCATCTCGAATCTAGAACCTTCATTTTGGTGAAGTCATCAAAAGTTTAGGTTTTACCAAAAGTGAAGGTGCCTTGTGTTTAAATGAAGTTCAGTGGGAGCACGGTAGTATTTCTGGTGCTTTACATAGATGATATATTACACATGGAAAATGACATCCCGACATTATTGAATGTCAAGAAATGGTTGGGAGATAATTCTCGATGAAAGACCTAGGAGAAGCCTCCTACGTGCTAGGAGTCAGGATCTATAGAGATAGATCTAGAAAGCTTATAGGTCTGACTCAAAGTACATACATAGACAAGGTCATGAAACGTTTCAAGAATGCAAGAATCCAAGAAAGGATTTTTGCCTTTGTCGCATGGCGTTTCTCTCAGTAAGACAGTGTCCTACAATTGAGCAGGAACGAAGACGCATGAATAAGATCCCATATGCTTCGGGTATAGGATCTGTCATGTATGCCATGATATGTATTAGACCAGATGTGTCATACTCATTGAGCGCAATAAGCAGGATTCAGTCTAGTCCAGGTGAAAGTCATTGGATAGCTATTAAAAGAATTTTTAAGTACTTACGAAGAACTAAGGACATGTTCTTAGTCTATGGAGGTATGGAAGACGAGCCTAAGGACTTACGAAGAACTAAGGACATGTTCTTAGTCGGTGTAAAGGGTTACACCGACGCAAGCTTCCAGATAGAGTCAGACGACTTTAGATCATAATCAGGTTATTTATTTTGCCTAAATGGAGGTGCAGTGACGTAGAAGAGTTCCAAGCAATGTACTGTAGCAGATTCTTCAACGGAAGCAAAGTATATAGCTGTTGCAGAAGCGGCTAAAGAAGCTGTTCAGATAAAGAACTTTTCGGAGGAGCTAACAGTAGTTCCGAGCATCTCGGAACCAGTGGATCTATATTGTGACAACATTGGAGCGATTGCACAAGCAAAGGAACCGAGATCTCACCAAAGGTCCAAGAACATACTGCGACACTTCCATCTGATCAGGAAGATCATACGAAAGGGCGATGTTAAAATGTGTAGAGTGTCATCGGACAACAATGTCGTCGATCCATTAAGTAAACCACTCCCGCAAGCGAAGCATGAGTGTCATGTTAGGTCTATGGGCATAAGATGCTTAGAGTTGGCCTAGTGCAAGTGGAAGATTGTAGGATTAGTGTCCTAGGCCAAATGTATTTGTGCTAGGAAATGGATTATGTATTAAGACATTATTATTTATTCAATGAAGGTTATTTCTTATATATCTGTATGTATGGGTTGTGAATGTGCATTTACATATCTTATATCAACCATGAATGATACTTCGGCTTCACTCATCAGAATACATGATTCTGATAGTAGAACTGTGCACCATCAAATGACATTCTAAATCGTCCCTAGTGATATGTAGATATTTATAGAGATAAACATATTTCAGGTAAGAAGCTACATATCCACACTATTATTTTCGCAAGCTAGATGATCATGTTGTACTGATCATGAACATAGAGATGTCAAGTCTGGAATATAGGTACGTGTTAGAGAACACATACTGGACTGACCACACTATGAGAACATGCATGGTATATGTGATTAGTGATTCTCATATGAATTGTGTGCTTGTTCCTACAACCTGAGGTCACCGTGGATTCCTGTATGTGGAACTGCATACTTTAATATGTTCCTACGTCATACATGGTCACACAATGAACTCCATTAGTACAAGATGAAAATACCTCAAAATAGTTATACATATGATGTATAAATTGGTGAATGAAATAATCAATTTTTGGATAATTTATTGGACAAAACTACATCATTCAATTGGCAAAGTAATAGTTCCGTTCCTAACGGAATAGATATAGAAACTATAATAACCATAGCTACCAAGTATTCCGTTAAGGAAATACAATAGTTCCATTGGTAATGGAATAGGCACAAATTATGGTCTTTAGTTATGGTAACTGAGCAATCGTTTGTCTCTCTCTCTCTCTCTAGTATAAATATAAGGCAAGTGCATCTCTATTAGATATGACATCAGTCTAGAGGTTACTCATGACTTAGGATCTTTAGAAGATCGGTACCAGCGTTAAATGGAACATACATGATCACACAATGAACTCCATTAGTACAAGATGAAAATACCTCAAAATAGTTATACATATGATGTATAAATTGGTGAATGAAATAATCAATTTTTGGATAATTAATTGGACAAAACTGCATCATTCCATTAGCAAAGTAATAGTTCCGTTCCCAACGGAATAGATATAGAAACTATAATAACCATAGCTACCAAGTATTCCGTTAAGGAAATACCTATTCCATTAAGGAAATACAATGGTTCTGTTGGTAACGGAATATGCACAAATTAGGGTTTTTAGTTATGGTAACTGAGCAATCGTTCGTCTCTCTCTCTCTCTCTAGTATAAATATAAGGGCAGTGCATCTCTATTAGATAGACAATTATCAAGCTTTAGAAGCCGTCATACACAGAAATAGAGACTGGGAGTTTTGAGTTATTTTTGGAAAGTATTTCCAGACTCATCTAGCCGAGTCCGGTTATACCGTGCATCTGAAGTTCGCGTGGATACGAGCAAAGATTCTCTAACTTGAGAACTTGCGAGCGGTCATTCTTCAACCTAGGAGAAGCAAGAAGGTTCATGGATTCGAGCTTCAGTAAGGAGAATGTTGCATGTCAGAAAAGTTCAGACCTGCATCCGTTCTTCGTCTCACGGATCAGAAAGCTCCGAGGTATAAATTTTAATAGTTAATCTCGTACTTTTATTCCCTTAAGGATTATCCTAGGGCAGGTTGAATCCATAGGTTCCGCTGTGCATGTAACGTACATGGCTATGGATTCCCCAACACTTTAATGATGATATCAAGTAGTTGATGTTGGGTTTCTACCATTCATAATGCAGCGGAAAAACAAAAACAAAATAAAATCGAATTTGAAACCCAAAAGAAGGATCCGTGAATTACAATTAAATCAAAGAAAATTTCATAACTTTGTACCTTCAGATTACGCTTAATCCGTGATGATCGAAAGCGAATTTGGTTGACGCTTTTCTTTGCCTGATTCCAAACCGGTTTTCAAACCGATCCTTTGAATGTTTCACCTAACCGGTCTTACAAACCGATCTCCAAGCGATCTCCAAACGAACCGATTCTCCAAGCAAACCGATTCTCCAAACAAAACTACTGTTTCAACCCGAATCACAAAGATGCCGCACTTCGTTTGGTCCTCTACCGGTATCCACACGAACAACCCATTTGAATGGATAGAGAACGATATATGCTAGTATTAGTTCTTCATTTTTCTCACAGAAATAACAAGAGAAGGTTTTTTGGATTTTTCTCTCTTTTTGTCTCACAAAAATTGGACGAAAATAATATACCTTTTTCTATCTTTATTTTTTGGGGTGTCTCTTGTGCCTATATAGTCCATAAGTTTCATATCCTATGTGCATGATAACTATGCAACCATATACGCAACACATCTTATCATATAAGATATAGGAATGGATGTGTCACTTGACTATGTAGCTCTTCATACAACTTATCACAAAAGTTATGATTTTTCTGTGTACGTCTCAATAGTTGTTCTTGTGTGTGACCCTGTAGGTTTACTTAATGTTGGCAATAATCACAACGGATTATAAATCATGAGCGGCATCTAGCAAGACATCATGATTACCCAAATTAAGCAAGTATAGATGATTCGATCAAACATAATTTATGTTCATGCATTGTATCCCTTTGTTACACGATATCTATATCGTCCATAAGGCATGGTATGTGTCAACCTTACGTTGGTCGATACATATTTCTTGACACCGAATTTGATTGAACATGAAATGACATTAATAACTTCTTATTAATTCACTCGAGCATGGCTGTGCGTTTCTTCAATCAAATCATCAAGAGGCCTAAATATATCTCTCTCAATTTATGAGAGGAAAAAATCCTATCTTAATTAAACTCTTTCCTCCGCATAATTCATTATATACCTAATTATAATCTTTATGACCGCCCGGTTAAAGACGATGTTAGATTATATTAAAGTATAACATTTCTCATGTAGGAAACTGAGATAGTCTCAAGTCTAAGGATTACAGATACATTCTTTACTGAGAATAACTAATGACACAAACCATGTAGTATTCTCACAGTGGGTCAATCCAGTATATGGTCTCCAACATAGACTTACATTAATGAATTAATAACTCTTATTCATGATCAGTAAAACGTGACCATCAGTCAACTAACATACTGATGTACATTTATAGATTATCATAAAGTATGTTTATCTCACAAACATCCTATGAATGATCAGGGACGGTTTAGAATATCATTCATAATACTTTATAGTTTTACTATCGAAGTCACATACTTTGATGATATAAAGCTGAATATCATATTCAAGGTTCATTTTAGTAATAAGAATAAAATAAACACAATGTTTGTTTAACACAATCCATACATCTAGGTCTCAAATATATTGTCCTAGGGCATACTACTTACAGTTGATAAGGTTATACTTGAAACATAAGGTCCTACTCACATACCTGGTAGACATTAGGCTCTCTCATATCTAATAAAAGATGCTCATAGAGGATGAGTTGACTTTCTACCCAGGAGACTGTAAAGAGTTAATGGTTGGACCATGAGAAGTGAGATGGAACCCATGTACAAGCAGTCAAGTTTGAAACATGATTGGAATATCCAATGGCTTGATGAACATTGAATAAAGTACATGGATTACCTATAAAAAGCAAAGAAAGTAGCTATAGTTTGGGCTATATTAAAAGACCTTCTCACTTGATGCTATTAAGGATTCTAAGCTCCATAGCACGATGCGATGGAACAAGGATATAAAAACTGACCTTCCTTTACAGGAACCTTATTGTGGATGTATCATTGATACATGGCAAGCATTTATATGATCCCGAGAATTCTGAAAAGGGGGTTACTTGCTTCAAAATTAATTAATCGATTAAAGCAGACATATCAAGATGAATCTATTTTACAAATAGATAAGACCATCTCAGTTTCAAGAAATTCAGGGGGAGTATAATAGTCTCCTATGTTACAATAACCGACATACACCATCCTAATAAAAGTTTATGTAGACTTATGGTTGTAAGATAAAGTACATTGGTAAAATATTGAAAGAATTCAATACGCAAGAAATGTTCTTACTTATGGTGTTCATATGAATGATGAAAGACATACGAATGAGATTCTATACTTTCAGCCATATATTGAAGTGTTCAATATACAAGAAAGAGTTCTTAATTATGGCATTGACTTGAACAAATACAAGGATATAAGAATTAGATTCTATACATTCGACCATATATTGAATATTCAATATGCAAGAAAGAGTGCTTGCTTATGGCATTAATATGAACAATGAAAGGTACATGAATTGGATTCTATGTTTTTAAAAATATATTCTTGAATATAACGTTCATATAATGAAGACATATCATCAATTTATTGAAAGGTTCAATGTACAAGAAACAGTTCTTAGTAACGGGATGAATAAGATTCTTCAAGCCATACAATGTACTGTGTATTATGTTTGGAGCATAAAAGAGCAAATGATAGTCATTTGATGACTATAATAAATATCTAAGTTCTTATGAAGAACTAAGATATCCCGATTTATGAGAAGCTAGATAGTGGTAAGACATTACACTTTCCTAACACTGACCATTATCCCAATTCGTTTATTTTGAATATAGTAATTTGGAAAGAGTTCCAAATTAGGTACTGTAACTGAAATAAGACCATATTATCATTTTAGAAGCGGACAATAGGTATGCTTCGATTCAAGCACTTGATCTTGGAACTCGGAGTAGTCCCGAGTGCTCCTAAGGCCTGATCTATGTTATGAATAAAGAGTCGCTCAGAATATAGCAACAAGGATACATGCGCCTATTTTAAAATTCCTCGACTAATGATATAGATCAATATCAGTCGTTACAAGTTTGCAAAGTAAACTTTTATAATCTGATAGGCATATATTTCTCGCTAGTAGAACATGAAGCTCATGTTGCCTAATGAGCATTGGATGCATAGGATTGGCCTAGTGCAAGTGGGAGACTGAAGGAATTATGTCCTAGGCCAAAGTGTTGGACTAGAGATTAGATTATAAGAAATATGTTTATTCAGTTTATATATGTATGAGTGTATGGGTGACTAATATATATTTACATATAATAGATCGACCATGAATACACTTCGGGTTCATATCATCAGAATACGTGATTCTGATAGTATAACTGTGAACCAACGAATGACATTCTAAACTATCCCTAGTGATATATAGGATATTTATAGAGATAAACATACTTCATGTAAGAAGCAACATATCCACACTAGTATATTCGCAGACTGAATGATCATGTTCTGCTGATCATGGACATAGGGATGTCAAGTTTGGAATTTAGGTACCTGTTAGAGAACATGTACTGGACTGACCACACTATGATAATATGCATGGTATATGTCATTAGTGATTCTCATATGACTAGTGCTTGTTCCTACGACCTCAGATCACCATGGATTCCTGTATGTGGAACTGCATACTTTAATATGATTCTACGTCATCCGTAATGGGATGATCATTAGGGTCATCATTAGGTATGCACTAAATCATGACGAGTGATCAAGATGGGATTTGTTCCTCTTGTCAAGATGGAGATCTCTCTGGGCCCACCTGATGTACTAGGACTGAAGGAAATGCATGACCATGCTCAAAATGGATTAACATGTGTTGTTAATATCATTTTGTATTTACTCAGTCTAATTCTCAATCAGGAAAGAGACTTTGATCAGACTCAAGGATAACATACTTCCATGCCTTGTGATCAAGACATATATCGTAGAACAAAAGGAATAAGCAAACGTCTATTCAGATAGGTTTATGATCCCTGATCATTTCATTTAACATAAGTAGTCATGACATAAGTCTAGAGGTCACTCATGACTCAAGGTCTTTAGAAGATTGTTGCTATCGTTAAATGAAACCTACAAGGTCACACAATCAACTCCATTCATTCTGGAAGAAAATACCTCAAAAACAGTTATACATGTGATGTATAAAGTGGTGAAAGAATAAAACATTAGATGCTGAAATTTTAGAAAGGCTGAAATTTCTCAGGTCGAACGGAACACAAGTTCCGGTCGAACAGAAGGTTGAACGGGACATATTCCGTTCGAACGGACCAGTCCTCAGTTCGAAAGGAATATATATGGTATGCCTTGGTAGCCACGTTTTCAGATTTGGAAACAGTATTCCGGTCGAACGGAACACAGGTTCCGGTCAAACAAAACTCTGGCAGCAGGAAGGGTTCCTTATCGAAACTTGTCATTCCTTCACCCCTCTCTCTAGTATAAATAGAGGGGCATACCCCCTCTATTAGATACACAATATAGAAGCCTTAGAGGCAGCCTTGTGAGGGTATTTTCGGAAAGTATTTTCGGACTCTTCTAGCTGAGTCCGGTAATTCTGTCTGTCTGAAATTCGCATCGATACTATTAGAGATCTCCTACTTTGGAGATAAGCAAGCGATCGGTTCTTCATCCCTAGGAGGAACAAGGAGGTTCATGGAGTCAAGTTTCAGGAAGGAGAAGGTTGCTAGTCGGAACTGTTGAAACCTACATCCGTTCTCTATCTCGCGGATCATGAAGATCCAAGGTATAAATTTTAATAGCTTATCTCGTATTTTTATTTCCTAAACGATGATCCTAGGGAGTGTTGACCCCGTAGGTTCCGCTGCACATGTAACGTACATGACTACGGGTTTCCCAACAGGTCATACTCTCTATGCTTGCCGTTGGACATCGGTTTCTCAAATAAACCGTACAAGTCATTGCTTCGGCCCAAAACTCCTTGGGTATGCTACTTTTCAGCATTCTCCAAACCATGTCGAGAATGGTCCAATTCATCTGTTCCACAACACCATTTTGTTGAGGTGAGTAGGGCGCTGTTAAATTCCGTCTTATGCCATTCTCTTTACAAAATAAATCAAAAGTAGATGAAGTAAATTCACCCCCTTGATCCAACCTCAACACCTTCATATAAGTACCACTTTCTTTCTCAACAAGCACCTTAAATTTCTTAAAAAAATAAAAACTTCCGACTTCTTCTTGAGAAAATAAACCCAAGTTTTTTTCGACTAATCATCAATAAATGTAATGAAATAACGGTGCTCACCAACGATACAAGTTTGATGGCTCCACAAATATCGGTGTTTATCAACTCTAGCAGTTTGTTTGCACGATAATTTACTTCTTTAGGAAAACTACTCTGTCAATGTTTTCCAAACACACAACCTTCATAAAATTTATCGAGATAGTCTTAAACTACTCGCCATCCTCTGGCTCGCCAATTATTTGAGCCCTCCAAAGTTGAGATGTCCAAATCGAAGATGCCAAAGCCACGGTTCATCACCGACACAAGCCTTCAAACACGTCGCTCGAACGTTCTTGATATTTAATAAGAACATATGATTCTTCACTATCTCTACATGAGCAAGTAGTTTTTTTTTTATCCCACAAATAGAGACTTATATCCTTCATATTAACAGAATAATCCATCTCCAATAATTATTGCCCCTCATATCCGGGACATAATACATATTGGTAATATAACGTTGGCTACCATCTTATAACTGAATTATAATTTTTCCTTGATCTTTCACCTTCACTTTTGACGCATCCAAAAAAATACATCTCAGTTCACTTTCTCATCCATCTCAACAAACGTATCTTAATAGCCGCACATATGATTACTCGCAATAGTATCCGAATACAACATGCAACTTTTGTCGGAACCAAACTTCTTGCACGCTAATAACGCCACATTTTCATTATTCTCATCTTCTTTGTTAGCGAAATTCATCTCTTTATCAAGTTTTTTGTCCCAACAATCCGATACATAGTGACCAATTTTGTCACAATTATAGCATCGTACAACTTTATTTTTGCATTGTAATGTGTATTTTTATATACATTTTTTTATATTTTTATCATATAAAATTCACCCTTAAATCACATAAAATGTATAAATGTGCTTAAAATTAATAAAAAATAATTTTGAAACTCTTAATACACTGTTATGTGATTTTTCAGGTAAAAAAACCAAAAAAATGATAAGCGAACGTTTAAATCGAGTTTAATGCTGGATAAAAATGACAGAAAATTGGAAGCTAAAAGAGACGGGATGACTCGTTTCACAGAAATGACCCGTTACACGATCTCAAGACCCTATTAGTTATAGAACATTGGATCAAAACTGAGTTGAGAAATGAAGAGAAAAGAACGTGACTCATTTCACGGAGACAACTCGTTGCACTATCTCCTCAACCCTGTGCCACAGACAATCTACGAAGAATCACATATCAATTCAAGATGAAACGCCTTTTCCTACACTTCCTCTTCTACGACAATGACTATAGCCACGGCCGCGCCCTCGACCACGATTTTATTAGCCTCTATTTTTCTTCTCATCGGAAATCGACATCTTTGCTTGGAGCGCTTCCTCCAATGTCTCTTGCTTCCTTTTCTTCTTTCTCGCCTCATGGGCTTCCAACAATCCCGTCAACTCATCTACTGTCACTTCGTCCAAATCTTTAGACTCCTCAATCGCCCACACAATATTTTCGAATTCATCGGTCAGAGACTGAAGAATCTTCTCCACAATTTGTTCGTCACTTAGAGTCTCACCATTCCATTTCAATTGGTTGTTAACTGTAAGAACCCTTGTAACATAGTCAAAAACTCCCTCCAACTCCTTCATCTTCATCGCGTCGAGTTCATCTCGAAGTGTTTGTAGGCGAACTTGCTTCACTCGCTCGGTCCCTTTGCCATTTGGATAATCCCCCATGCCTCCTTTGAATTTTGTGCACCGACGATTTTTTCAAAGCGGTTTCATCGACCGCTTGGTAGAGGTAGTACGCCTTCTTATCCTTCTTGAGACTTCCTTGAACAACTTCAATGCGACACTCTTCGTTGGAGTTGGATCCGGTTCATCATAACCGATTTTCATTATCTCCCATAGATTCTCAGATCCGAGAAGTGTCTTCAATTGGATACTCCAATTCTCATAATTCGTCTTCGTCAGACGAGGAAAACTTGATTGTCCGGCCATAATGGTATTAACCATAGCTCTGGTATTAATTGTTAGAAAAATAAAATTGGTAAGAAAAAAAACACAATTTTTTTCTCTTTTCTCTTATTATTATCTCATCATTATAAATGACACACACAAGACACGCTTATATAAATGCATGCCCTCATAGAGTGTTATCCTCTAGATACATATTTTCACACACATACACACTCTTCGACACACCTACACAATCTTTTACATACACAACTTCTCACATAATTACACACATGTTTTCAACATACATAACTCCTCACATAACTACACACACTTTTTCACATATAGTCACATAGAATTATTAAATAAATATTAGGTTTATTATTATTTTAACACTTCGAATATTAGAATCCACGTCAAGGTAACTTTAGGAAAACAACCATGCTTTTATACGCTAAATTCCTAAAAAGTCCTTGCTTTATTTTATTGGAAATTTTCTAATATTTGCAGTTTTGGTAAGTGATATTCTGACTTTTTACGGTCTCAGTCCAGAAACTAAACTTAATATGTTGAATTATGAAATTATAATTTATATTTTTATTGGATAATTATATTATAATTTGTATTCTTTTTTTACTAGTCAGCAACTAAAGAAGTTTTTATATTGAAGTATTTAATAGTGTTATCAGAACCAGACCGGACCAGTGGTTGAACCGGAAAAAACCAGATCCAGAATTATTTTCGGTTTGGTCTAATCATAGGATCGGATATGCAATTAACTCGGTTAAATTTAATTGAACCGTCCGATTTTAAGACAAAACCGCAAAATAAACTGGTCTATAAACCCAGATTTTTGCTGATTCAACTTTTTTTTATCTTGGTTCGTGGTCTCTTCTCTTTCTTCCGTCCTTTTTTTTTGAACATTTTTCTTCCGTCCTTTTCGCTTTGATGTCCATTTCTTTCCTTCTCTCTCTTGATTGCTTATGAAAATAATCAACAAATTCTAATCTAATGGATATATATTAGAGTTCTGGATCAATTAAGGGTTGTGAAGCCATTCAAGGGCATTTTTGAAGCTTTGGGCGAATTTGAAAGCTTTAAATTTGGGGGAGACTAATCTTGATAATTTTGTACATAGAAATTATCTTAATGTTTGGATTTTTGGCAAAACTTTAATTGAATCTGTTTGTGTTTAGACCTAAAATCCAAGCTCTAATTTGATTCATGCTATAATGAAATCCGACATGCCTTCAACTATTAAATATCTTGTTTAATTGAAGATATTAAATATCTTGACTCTCTTAATGTCATACATTTTCTTCTTTCAAATTTGAATTTCTTTTACATTTTAATTTAATAAGGGTTAAGGTTGCATACACCGATGTGTTACATGCTTCCAGTAAAAAATTTATACAATTTAATTTGAGGAATATCGCGTAGTTGTTGTAGATGCACTTAAATAAGCATAATAAACAAACAATATTTTTCTTAAGAAATTATCACACTCAATAAATAAAAGCATTTATGTCTTAGTATAAAATCAGATAATTTAATCCTAAATAAACAATTGAAGGAAATATTTAATATTACAAACATGGTTATTTAATTCAGTATATTCTAGTTCAATTTATGAAAAACCAGCAGCTTAACCGGTTGACCCACTGGTTCAACCAGTGAATCGGTGACCCGTGACCTTTGTCGGACACTTCAAAAATCCGGCCGTAACCGTGTCGAACACGACGCTCCTCGGACACTCCTCAGACACGTGTCGGACACATCACGTGGCGTGTCAAATATTTTATTATTAAAAATTGTCCGGACACTTCTCAAGAACACTTCTTAGACACGTGCATTGGGTTTGTTAGCGCAATTATTGTACTATTTCATCATCCTCGTATTTTAGAGACTAGTTCATCTCATTTTTCTATACCGTAATTGTGGGACTATACATTTTAAAGTGAATTTTGATTATTTAGTGTCAAGTTTCCATACACAAACATGTAAAACGTTAAATATCTTGTATGCACGTATAAAAGTGCAACTTCAAATGTTATATATATTATATCAATTATAAAATATTATGTATAACTTTCTAATTATAAGGTAAAAATATTATGTATAATCCTTTAAAATAAAATAAAATTGACATAAATAATATATACAATAATTAAATTATATATTTTATTCATAAAAATAATATAATAATATATAAAAGACGTGTCGTGTCCTGGTGAATTTTGAGATTCGTCATGTCGCCATGTCCGTGTCGTATCGGACACGATAGCCGTGTCCGTGTCCGTGCAACATAGCCCGTGATTATTCCGGCTCGACATCCGGCCCGGTTCTGATAACGTTGGTATTTAGCTTTGTCAGAGAAAGAAATATATGTTTCTATTTCAGACTTTACATTTTTAGTTTGCATAGAATTAGCGGACAGAAATTTAAAATACAAAATTGTAGAAACATGCGCAAATATTAATGTAGCATGTATCTTTTGCATAATAGAATGATAATTTTCTTTATTTCATTGTTATATAAGACCAATCTTATTCTAAAATTATAAGAGACAAGATGTGATCTGACAATTCAAAAAATCCTGCAAATATTGCCTAAAGAAAAAGGTGGTATTTTATAGCATAGTTAATGCATCAAACGGACATCAAATAGTTCATAATATATATTAGCAGTGCTATTTATTTCAATAAAATCTCTTGATTCATTGTGTTCTTGATAATCGATCTATTATTTTTTATTCAATTTTCACCAATATACTTGACAAATGGAATTTGTATATTTTGACACAGGCTAACCATCAAATATTACAAAAGTCTTTTAGCATTATATAGATAATTGCAAAAAGGTGCATCCTTGTGCATCCTAACAAGCACATCTCAAAGCCTAGAGAAAAATATATCTCATTTAGATACTTGTCAGATGAAGATACTTCAACCTAAATCTTTATTTATAGCCGGTAAGCGTAACTACCACATAGAGCTGGCAAACATGACCTGAACCCGAAAGACTCGTCCGACCCATCCGAAGTCCCACCCGGCCTGATTCGAAATTTTTAAAAAAAGTCAACTGACTCAAACCCGCCCGATCCGGAACCGACGAACCCGAACCCGAACCCGAAGAAATATTGTTTGATGGCCTCTCTAGACCGACCCAGCATAAAACCCGACTTGTCCGAACCCGATATAACCCGTAACCTGAGAACCCAGACCCGATAAACCAAGATCCGAATTAACCCGAACCCAAATTGGACTGGTTTTAAAACAACCCGAAACCCGAATATAACTCGAAAATAATTTAATTTGACTAGGACTTCAAAATAATAAATATCATAACATAGATTCAACTAAGATTACCAACAACAAATAATAAATATATCATAACATAGATAGGCAATGATGAGAGCCAAAAAGGGGACGTATGAATTGACCTACAAAACAACATAACACAATTTGATAAGCATTGAAAAGAGGAAGTTGTAGCATTGAGAGCAGTAAAATGGAACAAATTTAACTAATATTTTGAAGAATAAAAATACCGAAATTTTATGATTATAGCCAATGATTTAGATGGTTTATTTTTCAGCACAATTGCACACATATATATAGAGAAGAAGAAAATAAACACATCAATGAAATATGTGAAGAGAGAAAGGAATTCAATATTGGAGGCAAAGGCAATGCAATATTATTTCTAAAACTAATAGAACTTTCTAAATATTTCATATTACATAAAGCAGGTAACTATTTCATATTACGTAAACCAGGTAAATATTCCACATTATACATAAAGCAGGTAAATATTTGATATTTCATATTAGATAAAGAAGGTAAATATTTGATATTTCATATTAAATAAAGCGGGTAAATATTTGATATTTCATATTAGATAAATCAGGTAAATATTTCATATTGTAATGTTATTTACAATCCATATTTCTTATTTGAGAATTATGCCTCTAAATTAATTGATTTTTCTCTTTTCGCTCTGACTTAAGAGACTGAATAGATAGAATTATTTATCTTCCTTACTGAAGTTGCATGTGTTATAAATGATTATGAACTATTTATTTTATTTTCTTACTGTATTGTCGAGTTCTATTACCTGTTTATGTATGCCTCACTATTTATATTAGTTGTCAAATCAAACTCATTCATATTATTTTTACAAATAACTAAAGAAAGATGATCATAATATATCTATCTCCATATATCTAAGTTGCAGTTTGATATGTTTTTGTTTTTTCGCTAAAGTTTTTTTGTAATGTTTATATTATGTTTTATATATATATATATATATATATATATATATATATATATATATATATATATATATATATATAGAGAGAGAGAGAGAGAGAGAGAGAGAGAGAGAGAGAGAGAGAGAGAGAGAGAGAGAGAGAGAGAGAGATGACTAAATAACTTGTAGAAGCAAAGTTCGGATTTTGCTTGTGACCAAAATACTACATATATCATCAAAAATTCAAATTTCAACCATACGGATGGAATATATATTTTGAATATGTTGTAGATTAATTTTCACAAGAATCGGAATATTATATCATTGCCATAATGTATCATCAAAAGTCATCAAAATATATATAATACATATTATATATATTTTGATGAATTTTGATGATACATGATGGCAATGATATAATATTCCAATTCTTGTGAAAATTAATCAACATCATATTCAAAACATATATATTCCATTCGTATGGTTGAAATTTGAATTTTTGATGAATTTTTGTCACAAGCAAAATCCGGACTTTGCTTGTATAAGTTATTTAATCATCCTCTATATATATATATATATATATAAACCCGAAATAATCCGAACCTAGATAACCCGACCATAACAAGATCCGAACACAACCCGACCGAACCCGAAACTCACCCGAAGACACTCTTGACCCGAAAAGAATCCGACCGACACAAGATATAAAACCGACCCGATCTGACCCGTGTTGACCAAATCCGACGGTGACCCGAACGTAAAATTGACCCGAACTCAAACGGGTTAACCCGAATATTATCTGGCCCGCCCGTTTGCCACCTCTACTAACACATTCATATTCAACCTCAAATTGAATTAACCCCAACCCTTATTTTCACTTACTTTTGAGTCTTCTTAAATGTCACATCATCATGTTTATCTCGATTGTTCAATCAAATTTTTTGTGAAATCTTAACCATTTATTTTTTCAAATTTATTGATATTTTATGGCAATATTTATATGGTAATTAAAACACAATCATATAATTAGATGAATTTGTGTTTTGTGTTCTATTCTCGATTTAGTGAGAACCATTGAATCTGTTTCTGGCATTAGATCTTAATCAGATGGTTTCAATGAATCATAATTCAATGTTATTTTTAAATTATTAATACCAATAGTTAATGAAGAGTTCACTGATTAAAATATAAATATTTTTTTCTTCTTATCAAGTTCTGGAAGTCTTACGAGAAGTATCCGCACATCCATTAACCAATGTGGTAGGAGACCCACGAGAAGGCGTTCGAACCCGATCCGGAATAAGAAATCTCGTCGCCTATTGCGCCTTCCTATCTCAAACCGAACCAAAATCCTTCAAGGAAGCCAATGGCGATACCGACTTGATCCTCGCCATGAAAGAGGAACTCGCTCAATTCGAGCGAAATCGGGTTTGGACCCTAGTTCCTCGACCCGACAACCGATCCATTATCGGTACTAAATGGGATTTCCGAAATAAACTCGACGAGCACGGTACGGTAGTGCGAAACAAGGCAAGACTCATTGCTCAAGGTTTCAAGCAATAAGAAGGAGTGGATTTCGAAGAGACGTTTGCACCGGTTGCTCAATTGGAATCCATTAGGCTTCTCCTAGCATACGCCTCAATTAAAGGGTTCACGCTCTTTCAAATGGATGTTAAGAGTGCATTCCTAAATGGATCTCTCGAAGAAGAGGTCTACGTCGAGCAACCTCCGGGCTTAAAGGATCCGACCAATCCCGACCACGTGTACAAGTTGACGAAGGGGTTATACGGGTTGAAGCAAGCACCTCGGGCTTGGTATGGACGGCTTTCTTCATTTCTTGCTTCTCACGGATTCGAACGAGGGAAGAGCGACTTGACTCTCTTCACAACGAAAAGGAAAGACTCAATTCTATTAATTCATATTTATATAGATGACATTATTTTTGGATCTAGTGATGCGGCACTTGCCGAAGAATTTTCTGTTTTAATGCGTAGTGAGTACGAGATGAGCATGATGGGTGAACTAAACTTCTTCCTTGGATTGTAAATCAAACAAACCGGTGATGATATTTTTATCAACCAAGCGAGGTACACACGTGAACTGCTCAAAAGATTCGGTATGGAACAAGGAAAGACGAGCGATACACCAATGGTGAAAGACGTAAAACTCGAAGCCGATGAATCAGGTGAATCAGTAGACATTTTCGGTTATCGAGGTATGATCGGTAGTTTACTTTATTTAACGGCTAGTAGACCTGACATTATTTTTGTTGTATGTTTATGTGCCCGATTTCAAGCAAACCCCAAAGTTTCACACCTAAATACGGTTACAAAGATTTTTAAATACCTAAAAGGGAAAATGAACTTAGGGTTATGGTATGGCCGTGACAGTAGTCTGTCACTTTTGGGATATACGGATGCTGATTTTGGAGGAACTAAAGTGGATCGAAAGAGCACAAGTGGGACATGTCAATTTTTGGAGGAAATTTGGTCTCGTGGTCGAGTCAAAAACAGAACTCGGTCGCTCTTTCATCGGCCGAAGCAGAATATGTAGCTGCCGGAAGCTGTTGTGCTCAACTATTATGGCTGAATCAGACGTTAGGCGACTACGGACTCAACTTTCAAAAAGTTCCAATCCTGTGCGACAATACGAGTGCAATCTGCATCGCAAAAAATCCCGTGCAACACTCAAAGACGAAACATATCGAGATTTGCCATCATTTTATTCGCGATCACGTCGACAAGGAGGATGTCGAAATATTTCACGTCGGAACGGATGATCAAGTCGCGGATATCTTCACAGAACTGCTAGCTTACGCTCAATTCTCTAATCTTCGATTAAAGCTCGGTATGCTTGAATTAAAAGATTAATTTCTCATTTATATACCTTCTTTTATGAGTTTTGGGCATTTTAAATTAATTCTCCTCATTTAAATTTTTTTTCTCAATTTCTTTTTGTCTCCTTTATTTTTGATTTTTGAAAAATCATTTACTTGAATTTCAATCCTTTTATATATTTTCATAAAATAATTTTTTCAATTGTAATAAAAATTTTGAGCAAAACCACTAGCAAAATAACATTTACCCTAATAACCTGTCTCAGTCCGTTCTCAACAGACTCGGTCCGTTCCCAATGGAACATGTCCATTCCTAACGGAATTCACCCAAAATTCAACACCAACACAAGAGATAATCTCGCAGAACGGAGTCTTCCGTTCGCAACGGACCCTCAACGGAACTTCCGTTGGCAACGGAAGTGTTTCGTTGCCAACGGACTGTGCGAATTTCGGTTTCTGGACCTATTTTTTCAATAATCCAAATCCCAAATCCCACTTATAACTGGCGCCTCTTTCCTCTTCTCTCCCAAGTCTCATAAACCCTCCATTAACACACCCCTTTCTCCCTTCCTCTTTCAAAACTCAAAACCCTAATCTCAAATTTCACCCAAATAACCACCTTCTTCAAGCCTTTTGGCCTCCAAACCTCATCCAATCATCTCTTAAGTCCAAATCTCAACTAAATCCACTCTCAAAATTCTCAAATAACCTCTAAATGAATTCGATTTCAAGCCTTCTTGATTGGACTCGGTAGCCGCCGTTCTTCCGATTCTCTCGCGAAATCAACCTATCGGCACCTCTCTCTTCAGAGATTCACCAAGAGTTTGGTATAACTTAATCTCTCTTTATCAATTTCTCAATACTTGAGGCCACACCTCCTTGTGTTAGACCCCTAAACTCGTTACCACTCATACTCGTAATTGATTAATAGGGAAATATAAATTGTTTTGTTAAATTGTGTGAAATTCAACGATGATTTTACCACGATTTACAGTAGTGACCTTTGGATCATATTTCTTGGTCGCAACTATTGGATGCAACACTTGGACGCAACCTTTGGATCGTATCCCTTGGCGGCATCTTTTGGACACAACTTCTGGATCACATCTATTCATCGCATCTTTTGATCGCATCTCTTGGACATAACTTTTGGATCACATCTTTTGGTCATATCCTTTGGTCGCATTCTTTGGATGCAACTCTTGGATCATATCCACTAATCGCATCTTTTCTATTAAGAATATTCAACACTTGAATACTCTATATGCAAGCCTTATAATCATAAATCAAAATTATAAATGGTATCTAAATCGCATATATACCGATTCAATTTAACCGAAACATGCATGTCGCTCTGATACCACTGTTGGGTTTCAGACACGCATAACGCAGCGAAAAAGCAAAAATTTCATCCAAAACCAATCCGAGGATCCGTGCGTATCGGTTAAATCATAGAAATAAATCTTAAAGATACCTTTCGGATTACGCTTAATCCGTGACGCTCAAACCATGTGTGTTCTCCATGCGCCTCTAAACCGGTTACCGTCCTAACCGATTTTCCGTCCGTCTAGGCCGTCTAGGTCGAATTGTGCGGAATCATCTACCGCACATACAATTGGCCTCCACCGAAATTCTCAACAACCCGTTATCATCTTCTTAGGCCGAATAGATCACAAGCGCCGAAAGTACGAACGCCTCTACCGGTATCCACACGAACAAACTTCTTAAAACGGGAAGAAGAACAATATATATGCTAGTAGCTTGTTCTCCTCTTGCATAAGAAAACTCTTCTTATTTTATCTCACAAAAGATGTATATAATTCCTTTCATATAATTGCACTCTTTCATTTTGTCATACAAAAAGAAAGCACCCTTTCATAATTTTATCATACAAATTAGAAAGTAAATTTTCTCTCTTTTGTCTCACAAAAGAGAATGAGAAATAATGAGAGAGAGAATGATGTGTTGTATATTCTGAATTTGGAGCCCTCTATGTCCTTATATAGAGGTGAAGAGTCATGTCTCTTCACACTAAAAGATGTGTATGACATCACTCATCATTATCCATATGCCATCATCTAGACTCTTCTAGATTACATGATCTTTTGTGCTCATAGTCTTTATATACATATATATCACATCTTATCACATAAGATGACAATATATTTTGTGACATTCTTATGCAACTCATCATATAAGTCGCTAGGATTTTCTGCGCCCGTTTCAGTTTGTTCTTTGTGTGTGACCCTGTAGGTTCACTTAATGTTGGCAATAGACTTGACAGTCTATAAATCATGAGCGGACTCTAGCAAGCCATCATGACTACCCAATTTAAGTGAATATCGGTGATCCGATTTACCTAATCAACAATCACGTATTTAGTCCCTTTGTCACACGTTATCTATATCGATCATAAGGCATGTAATGCGTCATCGTTATATTAATTGAATAATATTTCTTGATCCTAAATTAAACTGAACAAGAACAAATGACATTAATAACTCTTATTAATTCATTTGAGTATGGCCATACATTTGTTCAGTTCAATTCATCAAGAGGCCTAAAGATATCTCTCTCATTTATGAGAGGAACAAATCCCGTCTTGATTGCACTCATCCCTCCACATGATTCATTGTATACCTAATCATAACCGTTATGACCACCCGGTCAAATGCAGTGTTAGATTATATTAAAGTATAAAATTACTCATGTTGGGAACCGAGACAATCTCAAGTCAAAAGACTATAAATACTTTATGTTAGAAGAATCGCTAATGACGTAAAACATGTTGCATTCTTATGGCGGGTCAGTCCAGTATATGGTCTCTAACATATACCTATGTTAATGCCTTGATAACTATTTATCCATGATCAGTAAAACATAATCATCAGTCAACTAATATACTGGTGTACATTTATAGCTTGTATATAAATATATATTTATGTGTATCTGCAAGTATATTTGTCTCCACAAATATCCTATAAATGACCAGGGACGATTTAGAATAGCATTCATAACACTTTATAGTTTTACTATCAAAGTCACGCACTTTGATGACATAAAGCTGAATTGTATATTCATGGTCTATTTTAATTATATTAAAATAACCTATACGCACATATTATATGAAATATCTTAGAATAAATATTTTGTTTGTTATTACAATCCATCATCTAGGTCACAAACACTTTGGCCTAGAGCATAACACCATCAACAAAGGGCTCCCTCAAACCCCGAATTGGATTTTAATAACAAGAAAAATACCTTCCATTTCAAAACACTGGGCGCGCACGATAAATTCCATGACAAATTAAGCGCGGAAAATGCATGCGAGATTTTTCATGCTCTCTGACACGAGAAATCATCCAAAATCTTTGATTTCGTGATTCAATTCCCGGAATTTTGGAAATTTACCGGGATTTTGTTGATTTCCGACCCCGGTTACGAAACCCTAATTCGCCTCTTTTACGCAAATGCAACCTTTGATGACCAAACACATCAAGTTACATCGTGGCTATTCGGACATCCCGTAATAATAAACTCATCCAACCTTTGTGAGTGGTTCGGTCTTTAGGTAAATCAAGACCAAGAGTGCTTCTATATCCGACGCGCAAATGAATGGCTCGATAATCCACAACTTGACGAATTACAAACCACGATAACGGATTGTTTTTCACTTCATCAATAACATCCTCGCTCCGATTGCTGCTCTTAAAACCAATTTCGAACGGCGAAATATTTACCTACTTCGTCACTTATGGTATAAATCCAAATCAATTAATATTCCATTCTTAATATACCATCATATGCAATATTTCTTGCATATTGGAAACCTTCCGTATGAAAATCTCCTTACTTGGATTTGCAATAATTTAAATATCGCGATTCCCCTTGCAATCCTTATAAATCCTTTGGAAAAGGTTCCTAACTGTGATCTCCTTGATCTTGATCATTACGCAAATCAATACAATCTAAAACCTTTTTCGTTTGGCACCGACGAATATGGTCCTTTCATACTTCGCGATAGGAAGATATTCCATTATTTTCCACCCTTGAACAAACGCAGACTTCCCATGTGGCCTCCTGAGACAGAATCCAAGACTCCCGACAATCTCGCCCGTGCTTTACGCACATTAAATCCTCAAGACAATCCGGTCCCCGAAAACCCTAACCATAACCCTCATGTTGAACCCGCTATCCACCAAGACCCGCCATTGGCCACCGAGGTTGAGCACCATGATCTCGATGATGACGACGCCGTTGACTTCGACTACACAATGGGTACAACCCTTACCATAAACCCTAATTGCGTTTTGCTCCACATTTTTTTTCCTTTTCGTTCATAAATTTATTTTCTTATTATGTTATGCTCTCATGGATTTGTTGCTTGTATTTTGCGTAGTCGTAGTTCTCTTTTTCTTTTTTTTGAACTTGCTATGTAATGTATTAGGAAACGATCCACATATATCCTTATGTATCAGTTCTAATACATCTTGAGATCTTTTGACTTCAAATCTCTTTTTATTGGTTTGTTTCCCTTATGTAAATAACATAACATTTATGTATGTGAAACTTAAAAGGTAGAGAATTATGTTTGACACAAATCATTCTAATTCTTCGATTGGAGATATCGTCAAATATTATGTATCACAAAATACCATAATTCTCCTTGGTTAATTTATAATTTTCACAGAGCGTACTTAATTGCAAGGTTTTCATTACATGAACCAATAGTATCCAAATATAAAGATTATCATAATCCAACAACACAACCGGGCAAAATCCAATTTTGAATCATGAAGCAAACTAAATTTTCTATTTCCATATGAACAAGCGAAACCCGCTTTATCAAAAAATGAAAGTAGAAATCAAGTTACGTCTAAAATATGCAACAATAAAAGTTTCATGTAGATCCAAATAAAATCCGGTCCAGAATAATAATCTAAAGTTTCCAATTGCTTAAACTTTAACTGTTTTGCCGTCACCTATATTGATGTATCTTTCATTATCATTAGGTTTCCAGTAATTCATATAACCTTGCATAGACATGTGATGTAAATTATTATACCATATTGAAATTAAATTTGCCAAGATGACACAATTTTCCCATTTTCATTCTTGACAAACTTATTTTCAATATAAATAACATTTTAACTATAGTTATATTCTGAAATTGTGCCCTGAATGTCTATGGAATACTATTCTTTACAGATCATATGATACATGCTATATAACATCTCCTACTTTTCCATCTGCATCTAATTATTAGATACTCTTTTATATGTGTTAATAAAGAATTAATCTTTATTGCAAAGTCAAGATCATTAACGTTGAGAATTATTGAAAATTCTTCTTTATTATTACTTGAAGTTATTACCATTCATATATACCTGAATTGATGCTAACGATAAAACTAGTTACGATATTTACTATTAAGTAGAAAACTATATTTAATTACTAGAAGCACATCCAAATAACCGAATAATAAGAAATTCAATAAAGGTAAACTCCATCACAAGATATCGGTTTCCATTAATATCTTATCTTTGGACAATAATATTAACTTCTGATTGATATCTTGGCGTAGTAATCAATTTTTGATGATAAAGTAACATGTCAACAAATTTATCTTCCTTTGGGCCGATTAAATATGTCACACATAAGACCAAATAATCATCAGATACTTATTACCTTATATTTGCATATTACTAAAATAAATATTACCTTCCTTTGGGCCGATAAATATTTATTCAATAATAAGCACACAACTTTTTATATCTCAAAATAAAACTAACTTCAGCAGAGAAGTCACTTTGGCGACGTCATGCTAAAACTAATTAATTTCAAAATATATATCCTTAGATACTTTTATTTGAACTTAAAATTATATTTTGAAGTTGAATATACAACTGTATATGGGTATTTTCTTAACTTTTCAAGGTAGTTACAAAATGATCCTTGATAATGGGCTTATTTGTCAATATAAATATTTTATGCTTCATTTTACATACAAGCCCTTTATATCAATTTTACATAAATTACCTTGTATTTTAATATCGCAAATTAATTCTTATTTAAGACTTATTTATAAATATATATAATTTTAGTCCAATTATATTTACAATCCCTTATGGCCGAGTTATAAAATCGACCCTTTAATTTCCTAAATTTGCGTTTATAACTTTAACTCGTTTAATAACTCATTTTATACTTAAAATTTCACAATTAATATGAAAATAATTTTGATTCAGGCCAGTGTCCAAATATACCTAATTTTGCCTGAATAAGTTATTGTAAACTTTACAAGTAATAAAGGCCTAATGGGTTTAATTAGATAGAAAACATATTTTAAATATTACTTAAAACCTTTTGTTTTATTTATAACATAACACCGACCAAAATCCATATTTTTATTTTCCTAAAACTTAATTATTTTGAGCCTAATAATAATACTTTATTTCCTTAATTTTATCTTAATAAGATTCTTTATTGGACTATTCAAAAAAATATTAGGCTAAATATTTATTTTCCTTTTCTTTTTATTACTATTTGTTTTCTTCATTTGGGGCCTAAAAGATTATCCCTCATTTTTTTTTTTTTTTAATTCAGCCCGGCCCAAGTTTATATTATAATAGTATACATCAAAGTTGGTCCGGCCTCTACAGGTTTCTTACTGCGGGACTACTCAATTAATAACTATTAGAGATTAAATTATCAAAAATGTTTCTGACTGCGGGACTTACTAGTTATCCTGAAAACGTGTTAATATAACATTTTTCTAATAGAAAGTAAATATCAACTTACTAGTTATCCTGAAAACGTGTTAATATAAAATGTTTCTAATAGAAAGTAAATATCAGTAGGCGCGAGCAGCGCAGTTGGTTATGTTGTGCGGCCCGCATTCCAAAGAACGCAAGTTCAAACCACGCGCTCCACATTTTTTTTTCCAAGCTTTATATACAAGTAATAAGTGTAAAATTGCCTAAATTGCGAAGAGGCCCCTATATTATTAGAAATTACAAAAACACCCTATGTTAATGGTAAAATAAGAAAAAAAATTCCAAGAAGTATTTTTCAAGAAATATTTCTGAGAAAAATATTTTTCAAGAAATATTTCTAAGAAAATATTCCAAGAAGTATTTTTCAAGAAATATTTCTGAGAAAAATATTTTTCAAGAAATATTTCTAAGAAAATATTCCAAGAAATTTTGTTAAGAATTTTTTTTTCTGAAGAAATATTAATAAGAAAAAAATTTCAAGAAAAATTTTAAGAATTTTTTTTCAAGAAATACAAAGTATTGTTATTTTCGCATTAACTTTAGCCGATTATTTTTATAATGTTAAAGGAAGATAAATTACACCGAAGCGGAGCACGTGTCGCTCTAGTTTTCTTTAAATATGGATTTCAAATATCAAATTTTAATAACTTTAAAAAAACAGGAAAATTAATTCCATCTCTCCCAAATAACACCCCTCCATACGAGAGATGCCTCTCGCGTCTGATAATGGTGACTTTTAGCCGCGAATCAAAAATGGTGACCGTTCGCCTCTTTCACTCGGACCTTTCCGATGACGCTCGCGTTGCTCCTTCTTGTGCCAGAGAAGGCGGAGATCCAAGACGTACGACAAGGAGGATTTGAAACCCTAATCGGCGATGCTTTTTCTAATTGAGTGTCGTCTAGATTTATTGACTTATGTGCGACCCATTTGGCTTAATGCTAATCAAACCCTAACCCGATCGCACATGTTCAATGTTCGAAAATACGTATTTGACGATCACTTTAAGTTCTCCAATTTTCATAATTGACTTTGTATTGGAATATCTATCGTGCCCTACTTGTGATTTGATTCTCTCCAAACCATAAAGAAGAAAGAAGGGTTTATGCAAAATAGCCTCTTAATTTGTCCCTCTTTGTAAACCCAAATTAGATCAAACAATTGCTAAAAGTTTAGGACAAAGTATCAGAAAAGACCAAATTTCTTTTTATCAACCCTAATTACCCCAATAGATTTAACAGTCACATTTTGATACCACTTATTGGGACGGTACGAACCAGTACCGTCAAATCCTAGATCGAACTATGTGAATCAAAATCATAAATCATAAGAACGAAAACATACCTTAAGTCCATGCTTACGTACCGAATTAGAGATGATACCGTAGTTGCAAACAAAATCTTCTAGAATATCCAGAACCCCATAGAGATGATAGGAGAAAATGATTTATTGATTTTGTTATTCTAAGAACCAAATTGCTTATATATAGCCAAGTGACAATATTTGGCCAAAAGATACTTTGCCCTATGGACACATTTTGCTCTTAATTAGGGGCCGTTTGATGTGAGGAGTCTTGAGAGACAGATATAGATATCCCTCACATTGGTCTGTGTTTTGTGTTTGATTTGAGAGATCGTGAGGGATTATGAGTTCTCGTTTCTCTCATTTGTACCTCACCTGATGTCTCACTGAAGATAAGAGACATCACTCCGTGTGTCCTTCACTCTCTCTTTTTTATTTTTCATTTTAGCGCCAAAACTCTTTCAGCTCTTCTTTTTGCATTCACCCTCAAAACTTCGCCTCTCCAATCTCTGGTGATCGTGCCTGTCTCTCGTGTCAGTAGTTTCACCGTGCTCCAGCTCCTCTCATCAACGAGGTTCTTTCTCTCTCTCCCTCTCTTTCTCTCTCTCCCCCCTAATTATGCTTCTTCTAAGCTAGCCTTGGTTCTTATTTTTTTGTTTGTAATATTGATTTGGATGGAAAAATTCATGGAATTTGTTCTTTCTCTCGCCTGATTCCATGGATGTAAACTAGAAATTTTCATCAATTTCACTCCAGTGCATCAATTTTCATTCAAGCTAATTTTATTTGTTTTGATGTTCTAGCTAAGCTATCTATTACTATAATGATATTTCAAGTAAAGTAGCCATAATTTGATAACATAAGAAATAATGAATAGATACATGGCCCGGCTCATTAAATCTGGTTGCATCTAAGATGTTTGATGAAATGTCTTTAAATGAGATTTAGAATTTATTTGATAATAATGAATGATGTTTATATTGATATACACTATACAAGTTTTCAAATTTGTTCTTAGCCATAATTTTGATATTATTTTATTTTGTTTATAGTGTTTTAATCCCTTAATTTTTTTATAGGTTTTTAAATGCATCCATATGACAGTGAGGGAGTCCGAAGTGGTGGCGAGGAAAACGAAAGTGATGAAGACTTTAACCGAAAAAAAATTGTTTGTTTTATTGCGGCGCTCACTACTATTCTATTAATGCGTCATAGACAAAAACAAAAGGCGATGATGCTTTGTCGAGTACCAACACGTACTAAAATTTTAGAAAGAAATAAATATCTCAAAAGGTTGATATACGATTCTGATGTGGTATGCACTGATATGTTCCGCATGAAAAGGGATCTATTTTTCCTTTTGTGTGAGAAATTACAAACCTATGGACTATTGCGCAATAGATCGGATGTTAGTGTTGAGGAGCAAGTAGCAATGTTTTTGCATATCATTGGCCATAATGTTCGGACTAGGGTTATTAGGACCAATTTTTTCCGATCTACCCAAACCATTAATAGATATTTTTATGAGGTACTTCATGCAATTGGCGAGTTGCAACGAGAGTACATTAAAACGCCAAAGGCCGAAACATCTAACGTAATAAAAAGAAATCTCAGATTTTCCCCATTTTTTGATAATTGCATTGGCGCTATTGATGGGACTCATATTCATGCTTCTCCTCCAATAAATGAATCTGCAGCATTTCGAGGCCGTAAAGGCTATCCCACTCAAAATGTGTTGGCTGCGGTAGATTTCAAGCTTCGTTTTCTCTATGTTCTAGCTGGTTGGGAGGGTTCGGCGCATGATGCCCTCGTGTTAAAAGACGCAATCGAGCGTGAAGATGGCATTCCCTTACCGGAGGGAAAGTACTATTTAGCCGATGCGGGGTACTCGACACGTCCAGGATTTATTTCCCCGTTTCGTGGTGTACGGTACCATTTGAAAGAATTCTCGAATAATCCGCCGTTGACAGATAAGGAGCTTTTCAATCATAGGCACTCGTCATTACGCACAACTATTGAGCGAGCATTCGGTGCATTAAAGAATCGTTTCAAAATCTTAACCTCTCGACCTTTCTTTCCATATTCCAAACAAGTGGAGATTGTTATGGCGTGTTGCATAATTCACAATTTTATAATCACTCATACAAATGGACCGGATAGTTTTGTACCTACTATTGAGGAAATTGAAAATGCGGCTGAAAATGATATGGGAGAAGCTCCAACATCAACTTGTAGACGGCAAAGGACAACTAGAGAACAACAACAAGATGCGAGAGTGTGGGTTGCTATTAGAGATAATATAATGAGGCAAATGTGGGAGTATAATGGTCGTGGTTAATTTTCTTGAATTTAGTATAACTTGGATTAATTTGATGGTTTTATTTTGTGTAATATTAGAGTTTAGTCTTAAGAGGAACTATGTCATTTTGGTGTTTCTATTTTGGTATTTATGAAAAACATTTATGCTTATCTCTTATTACAATTTGTGTGTCATTTTTATTAATTTATATGTAAATATTATCTTTTGTTTTATTTATTTCTAGGTGTAGAGTTTTATTTTGAATTGATAATTTTTGTTATAATTATGTTATAAAATTAGTTAACTAACAATATACACATATTTCTCAAAATAAATAATCAAATACCATTTAACTACTTTTCAATGTCATTCATATCAAACAATGTTTTTCACTTTCCATCATCTAATAATCTACCACATCAAACAACATATGTCATTCACTATATCCTTCATTTGCTCTATCCTCATTTTAATATCTTAGCTTGTCCCGGTATATCCCTCAATGTCTTTCACATCAAACGGCCCCTTAGTTATTTCTATATTTGTCCGTCATAAATATAGAATTATAACATAATATTTCTACAAATCAAAGGCTACACCCTAATTAATACATTCATGCTTAATATATTATTAATTATAGTGATCACTTTATTTTAATCATATACGACAGTAACACAATATACATAATTATTTTGGATACAAGTTCAACGTTGAAAATGATCCAACAGTTTCCTCTTTTAAATATTCTCTACTTAACCTTAATTTTACAAAACAATAAGTGAAGTAAATAATTTTACCTTGCTCTACAAATTCGTAAAGGTGAATGGAATTTAATGGAGATGATTTTTTCACCTCCATTCAACTCTTGTATTGTAAAATGTTCTATTTTTTTGTCTCCTCCAATAAATAATAAAAAAGAAACTATTAATACCCAAAATACTTCTTAACTCAATCTATGACAATAAATCACACAATTAATACCTAAGCTATCCTTGTATGCTCCATTACTAGTCGTGAAAACGAGTCCGATATTATCCGACTGACCGGTAATCATATCCGCAAAAAATTCTTATTCGAATCAAATGATCCATGTGTCGGTCGGATACAAATACGAATACGGATAGTTTTATTCGGATACGGATACGAATTCGGTAAACGATTTGGCTCTCGTATATGGATACAGATAATATCCAGATCTGGATAATTTGTTATTCGAATAATATCTGTTTTCGGATATTTCATTATATATCGGATACAGATATAGATTTTTATACTGATACGGATACTGATATTTGATTTTTTTCTCATCATATTCGGATATGGATACGGATATTATTCATATTCATTTTATTATTATGTTGTTATTTCAACAAATTTTTCTTATAAATTGCTATATTTTATTAACTTTATCGTCATAAATAGTTAAATATTTAGAAGAATGAGAATCTATTAGGACATTGATATAACCGTTTAAATATCCGAAATGAAACCGTATTCGTACTCGTATCCGATAATATCTGAACAATATTCATATCCGTATATATACTCGAACCGAATTAGTATCCGGAGACTCTGTATTCATATTCGAATCCGAGAAAATAAAACAGTACAAATATGATATAATCCTGATCCAAACTGTATCCGAATCGTTTTCACCCCTATTATTACCCTCCCTAATGTCATTGGGGGAAGGAAATTTTTCTATCTTTCCTTCTCTCTTCCCATTCATTTCCGTCCCCTCCAACAAAATTTTTTGGAGCACAATCTGGGAAAATATAAGATGTTCGAATTATATATATAGATTTACTGTACTCCTTTTTTTCATTAAAATTTGTATGGTTAATTTTATATTTGATTGTAAATTTGGAAAGTCAAGCAAAAAAAAAATCTTTGAATTGATGTTTTTTTGTCGTTAGGTAGCATTAGAAATGGCAAATGCGCGGATTGGGTCGGATTCGGGTTGGATCGTTCGGATTACGGGACATTCGGGTCTCGGATCGTTCAGGTCTCGGGTCGTCGGGTCGTTGTGGTCACGGGTCGGGTGGGTTCGGGTTACGGGTCAACGGGGTTACAGGAGTTTCGGGTAATTCGGGTATGAGTTTCGGGTAATTCTGGTATGTGCTCAATTTTGTTAAAGGTCATTCAGTTCTAAGTTTTGAATATTTAGGATTGGTATTTCTGATTGTTCTGGTCTGTATTATGAATCATTGAAGTGTTTTAGGTCAATAAAAATCATTATTATGAGTCAGCCAGGTCCTTACATCTGATTTGTCAAATTTTAGTGTTACTTTTGAATCATTTTGGATTGTATGTCATGCTAACTAATTATCATTAGTCTTGATCTTATCAAGTGTGGATTTATAAACAATTGTTAGATTATATTTATGTCTTAGGAAATAATAGTATACATGAGTATTATAATATAATATATTACTTTCTAAAATAATCTAATGACATTACAAAAAACATATTAAGATACTATAAAATAATATATAATATTAATATATAGTAGCGAAATCAACAGTTACATGATCATTCATCCAGTACACTCAATCTTAGATAATTCAGGTTTGGATAATCGGGTGGGTCATTATTCAGGTTCGGGTTACGGGTCATTCGGGTTCGGGCCAATCGGGTCTCGGGTCGTTCGGGTCTCGGGTCATTCGGGTTTGGGATAATCTGGGTCCGGGTTGGGTCGGGGTTCGAGTTGCTGACTTGTCAACATTTTCGGGTCGGATTAGGTTTGACTTCGGATTGGATGGGCGGGTTTTTCGGATCGGGTCAAATTTTGCCACCTCTAGTAGCATAGTATAGAAAACTTCACAAACAATATGCAAAAAATTATCTTAATCCAAACTATTTATTGTTCTAGAACTTATATAAAGAAATAGTTCAAATATATGATACATTCAGTTACAACTGAAGAAAATACAAGTACCATAATTTTAAAACAAAGAAGAGATAATAGAAAAAAAAAATTAAAATTTATTATCTTTTAAATTTCTTTTTCCTCTCCATCCAAGAAGTAGCTATTTTTTATCATCTTCGATGAAAAAATTCTTATCATAAATTTTTATAATCTTTTTTATTTTCTTCACTATCATGTGATTTATCAATAGTTGCTCAAATCCTGCGCTCAGATGTCTCATCTCCCACTGCTTAAAAGTCTCTGGCATTTTGTCCATATTTGATCACTCACATGCTATCAAATTTAACACATCGTAAGCCCATATTTTATTTTCAATGAAATGTCTTTCTTTATTGTCTAGTGGAACAGTTGAATTGAGCAAATCAAACATTGCAGAGTAATGCAATAGCACCTGTCTGAAACGGCGGAAAATAAGGGCCTGCTAAGCGATCCATTCTTAATTCCTTGGATGAAAATTTGTGGTTTAATCTGCCTTATTATATCAAGAACTTGATTTCTCGGATTGTACATCACATATGTTCCATCCCCTACATTTTCGAAACTGTTATGTATGACTCTAAATCTCTCAGTAATCTCTTTCCTTTTTTGTATTGTTGTTTAGGAAATATTTAGGCTATAGAAATAAATATTTAGGGAATATTTAGGCAATAGAAGGAGGTGGATTGTTTTCATCCTTGCATTGATATTAGGTAATTGTATCTTTAATTTAGGCAATTTATTTTGGTAATTAGTCATGACTCTCTCCTATATAAAGAGCCACTTAGCTATTGTAATAGTATCACAATTCTTACAATGTAGTCTCTTAATTGAATAAATGTTTTCTCTCTTTTTCTCTAGTTATTTCTCTCATGAATTCTCTTTCTCTACATCAATATTCTCCCCATTACCCTAACAGAAATAATACAAAGAATTAACAATAACCAGTTCATCTTTTTCAATATTTAGATCCCTGATGCAAATTTCCTCCCATTTTGCCGCTCTTCCTTTATATTCAAAAGGAATACCAAAACTTCTTGCATATTTTTGCAATTTCCATCCTATTTCTTCAACTCTTTCATTTGAACGAAATCTATGTAGGGGATTAGCAATCCATGTAATCCGAAGTTTCAGGTTCTTTTCTCTCCTTTCAGAGAGAGCTAGCATTAGATGTGCCCATTAAAAGCAAAAGTGAATGCCAAAATGAATAATATGTAACTTCGATGTCTTTTCGATTGCACTAAGGATTGTATGGTTCGCGAAGAAGTACGAATCCCTCACAAAAGGGCTAGATAGTACCAATAGATTGTGAGTTGTTAAAATTTTCTAAACATTTTCCCTTGTGGAAATGGGCCGGCTATAGAGCTCATTGCCAGTTCCACCTACGCGAGCTACAAGTGCATTTGCAAATATATGAGACACTCTTTGCGCTCCGTCCCCATCAGGAGATGAGTGCTTTCTTATCTGTTTTATGAGTTCGTTAGCGATGTGAGGATCATTCATAGCTATTGCTTGTGAACAATTGAACGAGTAGAGTTCTAAGATTAACTGAAATCACTGAAATTCCAGTATTCATACTTTGTTTCATTCTACTTTGCATGATTTTATTCAGACGAATAACCGCTTTTGTATATCCATGCAAAAACAACACTTCATCATATATTTCGTCCATGGCGGGGTCCTTGAAATAAAACATGGAAATTTTGCACTTTGGACCATCCAAATTGGACAAATCTCCACTATTTGCATGCTTTTTACCCTTAAACCTTGTATTATCCTCATTTTTTTTATTTCCTAAATCAAACCAATAGTTATTGGTATTAATAATCGCAAGGAACTTCATTCCTTCTTCCATCCCTCTCTTGAATTGTAAAATCGGTAAGCTTTCATAATTTGCATCGCAAATAGAATCCGAAAAATTCAATACTGATAGATTATTTGTGGAAGCTGGATATTCTTGCTCAAGAATATCATAAAAGGATTTCTCTACGGTTCGCTAAGCTGTCTCTTCTTGATCCAGATTAATATGTTCATCTTCATCGATACTTTCGTCAAATAGAGCGTGACTTATGTATTTGAGTGCTACATCTGTTGTAATTTCGCAATTCTGGTGGCTGGATTCAAGATCTGTTGGAAAGGTTGTGTTGTTATAACTATTATTTTCTAAGAAAGAGGCTTTCTTTTTGGGCCAAATTAACTGGTTTGAAGTTTCCTCCATTGATTTGTTTAAGATTAGAAATAAATTGACCTACATAGTAAATCAAATACTTGTTACACTAGGAATAATGATAACAAAATTAACAGGTAACTAGTAACTAGGGGAGCCATCGCTCCGCTTCGGAATATTAATATAAATTCATATATACACAATATATTTTATTGTGTATTATATAAAATCTAATACTACTCTACATTATTATACAAAAAATATTTATATAAAATTTAATAAAATATTTAATAGAAAATCTTAAAGAAGACCACATGTCAAATATTCTTCACCCATCTAGCGTTAATAAGAAATTAAAATTGTGTGATGAATTATGTGTTGGGTATTTGTCTTGATTGAAAAATATCTTGTTTCATACGTTTGATTAACAAAAATATCACATAAAATATCGTATTAGTAGTTTATAAATTTTTATTAGGGAAATTTACAAAACCCCCCTATCTTTTCTGAATATTACAAATAACCCCCTGTATTTTCGTTTATTACAAATAACCCCCCGTCAGAAGAAGTTTTCTTTCAAATACTCCCTACATCACTATTCCATCCATTCCAAAGTTAATTTTTTTAAATGACTAAAATACCCTCATTAATATTGAATATATTTAATTAACAAATTAATTAAATAAACAAACAAAATAAATTAAATAAAAATTGTTAAACACATAAAAAATAATTCATTAAAAAATAAAATTCATTAAAAAGAAATAAAACCAATTAAAATAAAAATAATTAAAAAGAAAAAGCCCAACCAAGTTGAAGTTTTTTTCAGGACAATATGATGTGGGTCTTTATGTTGACCTATACCAAATAATGCATTAGGCTCTTACACTATGTTATAATAAATAAAGTTGTGTGTCTATAATTATTACTATTTTTAAAAATTGATTTTTCTTTTATTTTTTTTTTAATGTTTTTGCATTTTATAATATTCAAATAAGTTAGGGGGTTACTTTCCCTATTTTATAGCATTAATTATAATTTTATTTTTATCTTTACTTAATTTTTATTTATTTATTTATTTATTTAATAATTATATTTTGTTTCATTATTTCTAGATTTTTAATTATGTATATTTTGTTTATTTTATTTATTTTAATTAATTGTTATTGAGTTATTTTTTACTTTTTTTTATTTTTAACTATTTAATTATTTTTATTTTAATTAGTTTTATTTCTTTTTAATGAATTATTTTTTAATGAATTATTTTTATGTGTTTAACAATTTTTATTTAATTTATTCTGTTTGTTTAATTAATTTGTTAATTAAATATATTCAATATACATAAGGGTATCTTAGTCATTTAAAAAAATTAACTTTGGAATGGATGGAATAGTGATGTAGGGGGTATTTGAAAGGAAACTTCTTCCGACGGGGGGTTATTTGTAATAAACGAAAATACAGGGGGTTATTTATAATATTCAGAAAAGATAGGGGGTTTTTTATAAATTTTCCATTTTTTTATATTATAAAAATGTACTACTTAAGGGATTATGTCAGATTTTTAAATATTAAAATGATTTTATATATTTCATTTAATAGGGAAAAAAATGTAAATATGTAATAAAAATATTTTAGGAGTTTATGAAAAAAAATGCTTTTTAGAGTGAGATTCATATTATTTTATTATAATTTATTCAATATCATAATATGTTATATTATTACTTTATTAATAATAAAACATCATAATATTAAACATAAAATATCATAATATCAAATATGAATTGATACTATTGAGTTCAAAATTAGTACTAATATTGAATAAATATATAGTGGGGTGCAAATTGGGGATCAATATTAATACTTTGTGGAATACGTGTCAGCCCCACATCACCCCTCCCAATATTAAGCATTAATAATAAGTAGGAATTAAATGAGATGATAATCTATATATTTTATAAAGTTGTATTATTTACTTGATAAGAAAATTTAATTGTTAAAATCATATGAGGAAAAAAACAATAACACTTTTATATGCACGCCACTTCAGTAATTAGGAAAAAGATAAATCACTTAATTGCAAGGATATAAGCTCCAAATTACCTGCAATAAAATGGTACCTTGAATCAAGCTCAGCTCAAGGATTAATAAGAGAAACTGAAAGCTGAAACCGCCCCCTTTTGAAGAGATGACATGGAAACTGAATTTCCTCAAGTCTTCGTTTGTACAGTTACGAATACATGTTTGATGTTTTCCCCCAAAGACTAAGAGCTACAAAGCACTACTAGATAAATATCGTACTCGCGCTTCGCTGTGAATATTTAAATTTGTTATTCATTTAAAATTTATGTATAAATTACAATTATGTATAATAATTATGTTATATAAGTTAATTATGTTTAAAATTATTTTGAATTATATCATAAGATATTTTATTCATTTATTATTCATTAAAAAATAGTTTCTATATCACATCTAATTTTATAAGGATGGATAACTCTATGCAAATAAATTTACATATATGAAAATAAATAACATAAATAATAAATTCATAAAAAACAAAAAACAATAATCCAAAAAATAATTTGGATTATTAATTTACAATATAATTAATTTATGTTTGCATTAAGATTCTAAGGTTGAAATATCATCTTTTTTTATCTCTTTAGTTTTCTTGTGCCTATCTATTGACATATTATATAAGAAAAAAAAATCAAGTATTAATCAAACGATGAAGGAGATCTAAAAACTAAAAATAAACTATAATTTATTTCATACATTTTAGTTGAAACCCCATAAAACTTAATTATAGATGCTTAACTTTAAAAATTATAAAAATAATAATTATATTTATCGTGATTTGTAAAAAGGAAATATGGTATTATATATATATAAAAATTATGTTTACTATACATAAGAAAATATAACATGACTCATTTTCCAAAAAATTGACACCATTATTTTTCTTATTTATATTTTGTTAGTTATTAAAATGATGCATATTATCCGTAATACATTAAGTAATATAATATAATTTTTAATACTTTGAAATTTTATTTAATATGATAGTTCTCATGTAATTGGAGATATAATACGAAACATTAATTTAACTGACCATGTGATATTGTGGTAATAATTTAAATGAAAAACTAAGATTTGGAAAAAAATTGACCCAACGGCCGAGATAAAATAGACGATAGGTCTCTTGAGAATGCTTAAAACATATTTTTTGCAAGAAAAAAAAATTATAACCATAACAATATGGATCTCATAATAAAGAGAAAATTCCAACAAATTTATATTTGATGATTTTAACATGAGAAATAAAATATTTCAGTAAGAATTATAATTTTTTAAAGAAGAAAAGAAAAATTATTTATATTTTAATAAGTGAACTCTTTATTAATTATTGCTATTAATAATTGAACATAACTTTGAACTATGATTCATTGAAGTCATCTGATTAAGATCTGATGGTCAGAAATAAATTTACAACGATTCTCACTAAATTGGAGATGGAACACAAAACATCAATTCAACCAATCATATGATTATATTTTAATAACCACACATATGTTGCCATAAAATATTAATATATTTGAGAAAATGAAAAGCTAAGATTTAACAAAAAAATTGATCGAACGGTGGAGATAAAAATGAGGAGGCTCAAAAGTAGATGAAAAATAAGGGGTTGGGGTTAATTATTATTGTTGTCGTTTTCAAAGACTATAGATTAAATATTTTTTTTATCTAGGTATATAATTTATGGGTAAATTATATTTTACATTATTTGATTGACCACTGAGATGGGAATTGACTAGCAAAAATAATCTCCCCAAATAAATTGGAGCCTCAACCTATAATTTATAATTTGAAAGTGCAATTAGTTGAGCGCGCCCAAAACGCAATGGTATACTGTTTTTTTCGAATTTCAATATACTTTTTATCTTATATATATTATTTTCATTATTTTATATATATTGTTTATTGTCTCTAAAAAAATAAATTTTATATACCGCTTGTTTAATTTGTTATACTTTTTATTACTTCTATATATTGTTTTTCGCATTGTGCTGCAGCTTGGGGTGAAAATGGGTTGGATATTACCTAGACCGACCCGGACCGGATCTGAAAAATAACCGGATCCGAATAAAAAAAATCCGGATCCAGGTTGTTTATTCGGATCCGAATAGGGTTGTTACTTTTGTTCGTCGTTCGATATTCGTTCGCGTTCATTTCAAGTTTGTTCGTTAAATGCTTCGTTCAATTTTTCGTTCGAAATAAACGAACGAACCATGTTCGTTCGAATAATTAATGAACCAAACATGAACATACCTCATGTTCGTTCGATTGTTCAGTAATATGTTCGAATATATATTTATTAATCCAAAATATATATAGTTATACTAATTATATATCCAATAAAAAAATTCTCATTCCAATCCAATGATCCATTTATATCAGGCCCGGCCTAAGAATTATGATATATAATATTTTTATATTTATAAAATCTTGTTAGCCTAAAATGCAAAAAGAACTTCTAATTTTCTCACCCCTAAATTTTAATTACTTATGCCCCAATCTTTACGACTCTCTTCTATTCTCTCGGAGTCTTTAATCAACTAACCCTGATTCATATTCATAATTAGCTCTTTCACATCCACGATTCTCTTTTCTCTCATGGATTTACACTTGAATTGAAATTATGTTGGATTGATATTTATTTATATTTTTATGAAATTTGACTAAAAAATTAGTTAAATTTTGAATATTTAAACGTTCGATTTTATGTTCGAAATAAACGAACCAAACCGCATTCGTTCGAATAATTAATGAACCAAATATGAACATGGCTACGTTCGGTTCGGTTCGGTTCGGTTAGTTAACAGCCCTAGATCCGGATAGGGTATTGGATTTTGGTGTCGGATCCGGACTCGGATCCGGGTAATATCCAGATCCGGATACTATTAAAAAATGGATATTATTAAATACAGGTACTCATTTTTTGACTCAAATTTTGTTGTATTCATCGAAATATCTATAAAGCTAGTAATACAACATCTTCAAATATCTATAAAATTAATAATTATTTATTTAAAAATATAATAAAATATTATATAAATAAAATTTATGATATGTTTCTTACATATTCATATATTTTTGACAAATTTTTTATATTTTATATAGTTTTATTAAATAGTTATAATTTTTATCCACTAAAAATATGTTCTTTTATTAAAATTCAAATTTTTTGTGTATAATGATATTTGAGAATTATAAAATAAATATTTATATTAAGTACTAAATATACGTTTTAATTATCCAAATAAAATCTGGATCTGTATTTGTATCCGAAATATCCGAACCGTATCGGTATCCCTTTAAGATCCTAACCGTATCTGGATCTGGGATGTTCCGGATCCGGAAAAAAAATATGGATACAGATCTGATATAACCACTATCCGAACCGGATCCGGACCGTTTTCATTCCTACCTGCAGCATCAGGTCCCTTTATATTCTATATAAGGAAAAAGTTTACTTTTAACCTCGAACTCGTCAAAAAAAAAAAAAAAATTTGGTACTTCAACTATTTTTGATCATTTTTACGGGAGATGCTAAAAACATACGTATGTTCGAACATATATTTTTTTAAAATACCCGTAAAGTGGTTATAAAAGTTAAAAATTCAAATTTCAACCGTATGGATGTAATATATATGTTATGAATATGTTGTGGATTAATTTTCAGAGGAATCGGAATAATATATCATTGCCATCATATATCATCAAACTATTATTCCGATATATGTTTTGAATAATGCTGCATATTTTTGATGATATCTGATGGCAATGATATAATATTCTGATTTTTGTGAAAATTAATCTCTAACATATTCAAAATATATATATTACATCCGTACGGTTGAAATTTTTATTTTTATTTTTTTAATATGTATTTTGGATGCGGCAAAAACATGTATGTTGTGCATTTTTTAGCCACGCCCCCATTTTTACACCTCAAATTGTTTATTTTGAGCACTTCTATAGGTTTCATCCGTAAGTGTTCAGTCGTCTATTGCTGATGTGACATACTTACGCTTACGTGTCAAGCAGCCTCTCTTCTCTCCCTCTGCTCTCTGATTCGTGAAACCTCCCTCCGCCCCTTCCTTGCTCTGCCGCCGGCCACCACCCAAGCCGCAGACGCCGCCCTCAGACCCACCGGAGAGACGTCCGCCCCGCCTCCACCTCCTTCCTCTAAGGTTCCTCTTTTCTCTTCTCCCCAAATGCAAAATCCTAGTTGATTTTTTTTTTATTTTTTTTAAAACCGAAATTTGGTTAAATTTTGTTTCAATTAGGTCAAACTAGACTAATTAGTAATCAATTATGGTTAATGTTTTGTATAATTTGAGTTAAATTTGCTTAATTAGTCTAATTTGACCATAATGAATAAGTGAAGAACAAATTTGGGGGAGGAAGAACAATTTGGGAGAGGTAGATAAGCTTTGTTCTTCCTCCCCCAAATCGCTGAGAGATAGAAAGACTTTGTGCTCTGTGGCGTGGCGTGATGTCGTGGTAGCAACGGAGGAGGAAAAACCAAAGTGTTGGTAATTCGGAGGTATTATTGGGTTAAATTGCAAATTTCCATTTTTTGTGGGTTTGTTTGTGAATTTCTCAGAGATGAATATTTTTCAGGAAATGATTTGGATTGCATAATTATTAATTGGCCGTACATAACCAATGTGAAATAAGGATTATATCATTTTAATTTATGCTAATAAATTACATATTGGAAATGGCATTCGCATAAAAAAATGAAATATTGAGTATATAATTGATTACATATTTGAAATTATTTAAGGTTTGAAATTTTTTCGAGGCCCTTTTTATGGCGCCATTTGTGTTGATTTACTCAATTAAATTCCCAACTTAAAGTATATTTTATTTCTAAAAAAATATGAAAAAGAAAAGAAAATAAGTAAACTCTGATTCAAAGAAATTATACTATTTACTGATTGTTGTTGTGCACTACTTGATCAAAGAATTTATATCATTTCAAATTATATCGTCAATTTTAATCCTATGCTGCTATGCAACAATCCACTAGCAAAGCATCTTAAGTGGAATAACATATTGGTGTGACCACTTAAACAGATCTACACATATTTGCAGAATTTTAATTAGGAAACTTGAATTGGAATAAGGAGCGGAATAAGATGCCTGAGGTGAGAATAGTCGCGCGGAATTTCATGGACATGGTGGCCGCTCTGCCCGCCTCCAAATTAGACAAGCTTTACGAAAGTTCCTTCATTTGTGAAGCCGTTTTAAGGTACTAACTTTAAAGAAAAAAGAAAAGTGATTGAATGATCTAAACGGGATAAATGCATAGTTAGTCCATGTACTTTAATTGGATTGCAATTTGATCCCTGTACTTTACAGAATTGTGCACGGTTAGTCCCTGACTTAACGGAAGTGTCTAACGCTGTTAAGCTTTTTATATTATGACCATTTTACCCCTTCAAATGATTTTAATCATAATGATTTATTCACATTCAACAAAATAAAATATATATCTGTGTGCATTATCATTTTTATGGATTTATTTTCTTGCCAAAAATAAAGAAAATATATTTTCTGTCAAAACATAAAGGCCAAAATATTCACTTCAAAGAATTATTAACAAAATTAACTCTTTTCGCCAAGTCACGACCTACTAAGCACACACAATTTCATAAACTCTATGAACCGAAAAGTCATCAATAGTACAGGGACTAAATTTGCAATTTTCTCTTTTTTTTTATCAGGTCGTTGCCACCATTGGCTAAGAAATATGTTCTGCAAATGCTGTTCATCGATTCGCCTCTCGGTGCCAAGTCATTAGAAGAGTGGGTTTTGCCGGACGGTCTGTCGAAGCATAAAGTGGCCATCGACAGATTGCTCCAGCTCAGAGTTTTTCTTGAAGTTAGTGATAGGTTGGTACTCATCACCTTAAACCCTAACCCTAACCCTAAAAAATGGTAATTTTTATAACTTTGTTTGGCTTGTTGACTAAGTTTTTAAGGCTTAATTAATCTAAGTAGAGCCAAATGGTGAACCAATCATCTTAAACCCTAAACCCTAAACCATTGGCTAAGAAATACGTTATGCAAATGCTGTTCATCGATTCGCCTCTGAGTGCCAAGTCATTAGCAGAGTGGGTTTTGCCGGACAGTCTGTCCAAGCATAAAGTGTCTGTCGACAGATTGCTCCAGCTCAGAGTTTTTCTTGAATTTAGTGATAGGTAGGTAAATTTAACATCTTAAACCCTAAACCCTAAATAGTATTACTTTGTAGTTTGTACTACTATATTTGGCTTGTTAACTTAGTTTGTAAAGCTTAATAAACCTAAGTAGAGCCAAATGGGAAACACATCATTGACCCTAAACCCTAAATAGTACTAATTTATACTGCTATGTTTGATTTATTAACTTAGTTTTTAAGGCTTAATTAAACCTAAGTAGAGCCAAATGGTGAACTCATCACCTCAAATTCTAAACCCTAACTCTAAATAATGCTACTTTGTACCACTATTTTTGACTTGGTAAGTAAGTTTTTAAGGCTCATTAACCTAAGTAGAGCCTCAATTAGGAATTAAGAGCCAAAAAACGCAAAAGCACCAAAAAAGCACCATAAGTATGATATAATGTTAAGAGAAACTCATTTAATGATTTGTAATAGGAAAAAAGAGGCAAGTTACAAGATGAACCAGAGGTTTCAGACCAACATGCAGAAGTATTTAATTAGTGGGTATGTCACTATTTGGACTGAATAATATATTTTTATTTAAATATTGATTAATTTTCTTTTGCAATTCCATCATGTAGTTTCTCATATTTACAAATAACACCATATATTAGTCATAATGTTCATTTTTTTGCTTTTTTCAATCTTGTTTTCTTAAGAGTTAAATAAGAAACAATGAGGGGGCATTTTAGTCATTTTTCAATCTTTTTTACTTGAGAGTTAATAAGATACGATAAGGGCCATTTTAGTAATTTTTTTCAATCTTGTTTACAGAGCTAATAATCAACAATAAAAGGGGGCATTTTACTCATTTTTCTTTTATCAGTGCTGTTTACTCAGGTTTAATACTCAACAATAAGGGCCATTTTAGTCATTTTTCTCGATCTTGTTTACTTAAGAGTTAATAACTTAATAATCAACAATAGGGAGAGGGGGGGGGTATTTTACGTTTACTCACCTTTTTCCTTTATCTATCCTGTTTACTTAGATTTAATACTTAACAATAAGGGACATTTTAGTCATTTTCTTCCATCTTTTTAACTTGGAGTTAATAATCAACAATAAAGGGGTCATTTTATTCATTTTCTTCTTTTGTCCAATCTTGTTTATTTACACCTAATAATCAACAACAAAGGGGGGCATTTTAGTCACTTTTTTTTGCTTAATCTTGTTTATTTACACCTAATAATCAACAATAAGTGGCATTTTAGTCAGTTTTTCTTATTTTTCAATCTTCTAGCGGAACATTACCAAGAGAGCCGATGCCTTCAAATGTAGTTGGAAGGCTGCCCACTTTGGCAGAATTGGACGCTTTTGCCCTTGAGCAATGGGAGGTTTGTTTGTTTATTTCTCTTATCAGTTTCTCCTTCGAATTTTATATTATGTACAATTTCATTCGTGCCCTTGCAAAATGTCAAAATGTTATGTGTATACCAACAATAAGATAAGTAGAAAGAGGTTTGTGTTGATGATATTTTCTATGCTTTGTAGGGTTATCTATGATATTTATGCAATGATAGTTATTGGGAAAATTTTCAAAAACCCATTCTTCAAAAACACCCTAACTTTTCTGGAAATTATCAAAACCCCCTATAAAGTAGAATCAATTTTTTTTAACCCATGTCAACTTTAAAATCCCTTCTTGTTAAATTATTTTTTTGACTAAAATGCCCTCATATATTCTAAGACTTTTTATTTTCTTATTTAATTTTGTAAAATTAAAATACTAAATAAAAAATCAAGACATAAATACATATAATTAATACTTTAAAATATTATTTTTAAATTTTTTCCTTATTATGTCATAAAATATTTTATTGATAATAGGATAGAAATAATAAATGAATGAGTCAAAATATCAAACGAAAATTATATTTTGTAAAAAAATATTATATAATATATTAATTTTTTGATATTTATTTCTTCATTTTTTATTATTATTTTAAATTGAAGAATTAAAAGTGAAAACATTATATATGAATTAGTATATATCAGGGGTATTTTGGTAATAAAAAAGAGTTAACTAGATGGATGTTAAAGTTAAATCCTATAGGGGGTTAAAAAAATTGAATATGCTTTATAAGGGCTTCTTGAAGAAATCTAAAAGATAGGAGGTTTTTGATAATTTCCAGAAAGTTGGGGGGGTTTTTGAAGAATTTTCCTAGTTTATTTTATTTCTCTTTCAATTTCTACTTCAAATCTTATACTATGTACAATTTCATGCGTATGCTTGCAAAATGTCAAAATGTAACATGTATACCAACAATAAATGAAGGAGAAAGAGGTTTGTGTTGATGATAGTTTTTATGCTTTATAAGGCTATTTATGATATTTATGCATTATAGTTTTGTTTCCTCGCATGAAACTAATTCTTTGAGAATATTTTTTGATTTTTTTTTTACTTTTTGTAGTGTTTTTTGTTGCAACTTATAAACTCTTCTCAAGTGGAGAAAGCAACGAGCTTTTTGATAATTTCCAGAAAGTTGGGGGGTTTTTGAAGAATTTTCCTAGTTTATTTTATTTCTCTTTCAATTTCTACTTCAAATCTTATACTATGTACAATTTCATGCGTATGCTTGCAAAATGTCAAAATGTAACATGTATACCAACAATAAATGAAGGAGAAAGAGGTTTGTGTTGATGATAGTTTTTATGCTTTATAAGGCTATTTATGATATTTTTTGATTTTTTTTTTACTTTTTGTAGTGTTTTTTGTTGCAACTTATAAACTCTTCTCAAGTGGAGAAAGCAACGAGCTTCAGTTCTTCCATGATGAGAGCTTTCCAGCGCGGCCTCTTGAATTCTAGGTATTGTTTGTTAGTAGCCCCAAATTATTCAGAATCTGCAATTATATAGCTCAAAAAGAAAAAAAAAAGATTTAATTATATTGTAAATTTTGTTTGATTTCTTTCTTGTAATGTTTTGTAGGGATAATGAAGCTCCAAGGTTAACAGAGAATGGCTTCCAGTTCCTTGTATAATTAAATTACTCTTACTATCTATACAATATTTTTTTTATTTTTATTTTTTTGCATTAAATAATTATATTTTTTAAAATTTACAGCTCATGGAGACAAATGCGCAACTTTGGTACATAATAAGGGAATACATCTCATCCTCTGAGGTAACATTTAATTATTTACAACTATTTAATAAATCAAATTAAGTATATGCATTTTCAAAAGAATATAAAATTTTATTACTCTGAAATTTTTTAATTGTAGGAGCGTGGAATGGATCCAACTGAATTGATCTCATTTCTTCTTGAGCTTAGTTTTCATACACAAGGACAGGTAAATTTATGCTTTTCTCAAATTATTGAAAAAATGATAATTTTATAATGGGAAATTTGCAAAAAAAAGCGACTGCATTATGCTGAAATTGCAAAAATCCCCGCCATTATTGGTGTTGAACTTCAGATTTGTGGTAGTTTTTTTTATAATTTTGGCAATAATGCAGGGACTTTTTTGCAATTTCCAATGATAAAGGAACTTTTTTGCAATTTTGGCATAATGCAGGGGCTTTTTACAAATTTTCCTTTTATAATAAATTATTTTTGCTAATATTTAATTTTTTTTAACGTGTAGGCGTATAATGTAAATACACTAACCGATGTGCAAAGACAGGCTATTAAAGATCTTTCGGATTTAGGACTTGTGAAATATCAGCAAGTAAATATATATTTCTCTTTAAAAAAAAAATGAAATATTGAATTGAGGTAATAAATTATATTATTAACAGGCTAGAAAGGACGGTTGGTTCATACCAACAAAACTGGCTACAAATCTTTCTGTTAGTTTATCTGATTTTTCTTCACGTAAAGAGGTTTGTTTATATTTACTTTACATATTTTAAGCGGTCAAATTAACTATTTTTTATTATTTTAGTATGATTATTTTGCATAATTTTTTTATTTTTGTCTTCCTCCTTCAAGAGCAAATTTAGTATAAAATTTTCTCTTCCAAACTGCAAATATCAAATTCAACCTTATATTATTACCCTTCTAAATACTCAAATGATCAAAATGACCCTTTTTAAACACAAATTTTTGATAAGTTTGATCTTTTGTATTTTAAATTTAATTTAGATAGGTAAATAAATCTTTTCTATTTTTAAATTATCTGATATATACCCTTTTTATTCACAAACTTTTGATAAGTTTTACCTTTTTTAATATTAATTTAGATGTGTAAATCATCAAATTGACCCTTTTTAAGCACAAATTTTGTACAAGTTTGATCTTTTTTTAATTTAATTTAGATAGGTAAATAAATCAGATATTTGATATCTATTTCTTATTTTATGCAGGGATTTGTGGTTGTGGAAACAAACTTCAGAACTTATGCATATTCTACATCCAGATTGCATTGTGAAATTCTACGCCTTTTTTCTAGGTAAATAATATATTGAAAGTTTGACATAATTTCATATTTACCCCTAAAAAAAATCAATATTTCACTTTTTCCTCTGCAAAATGTGATAATATCACGAATACTCCAATGAATCCTGAGAAATATCATGCCTAAAAATGATGAATTTTGAAATAATAGGAAAAGGAAGGAAAATGCATTAAATTTAGGGTTTTGTAGGGGTATCTGTGATATTTCCATTTTTTTAGGGTAAAATTTGTTGTGATAAAAGTTCTGACAAGTTTATGAAATTAAATTTGATAATAGGATTGAGTATCAGCTGCCTAATTTAATAGTAGGAGCTATCACAAAAGAAAGCTTGTATAATGCTTTTGAAAATGGAATTACTGCTGAACAGGTATTGATTAAATTAACTTCAATCTTTTTTACAATGTTTGACAAATTTGTAAATATTTTGAAAGGTAAAAAATGGAAGGTTCTTTTGCAATATAGGCAAAAGTTAGGAGGGTTTTTTGGTTCGTGTTATTTGTTTAGTATATTATTTTGTATTTGAAGTTAAAAATGTTGCAACTAATAGCCTAGTGATATATGAAATTTGCACTCTTTTAGAGTTAATAAACTAGAGAAATTTGCGAATATTTTGTGACTTAATTTAGTTGATTTGAATTTCTTGAAGAATGGAGGGGCTCTTTTGCAATATAGGCAAAAGTTAGGAGGGTTTCTAGTTTGCATTATTTGTTCAAGTTATTTTGTATTTGAAGTGAAAAATGTTGTAACTAATTGGCTTTTGATATATGATTTTTGCGCTTTTTAAAAAATATTCAATTTTTTTAATTGATTTATTTTTCAGATAGTTTCATTTCTTCAGCAAAATGCACATCCACGTGTTGCAGAAAAGACGCCTTCAGTTCCTGAAAATGTAACTGATCAGGCAAGATAATTTCATTAAATGAAACCGTAATTTTTTGATAAAAAAAACTACCCTTATAATTTATTTAACGGATGCATGAGCGGTTTGTTCCTGTACTTTAATTGGAAATTTGATCCTTGTACTACTGATTTAATCTTTTTGGTCCCTATACTGGGTTTAGATCAATAGTACAGGGACTAAATTGCAATCCAAGTAAAGTACAGAGACTTACTGTGCATTTATCCCTTTATTTAATTCACTGTATGAATTTTATATAATTTATTTTTTCTAATAATTTGAAATTTGTTGATAATAGATCAGATTGTGGGAAACGGATCGGAATAGAGTGGATATGGTCCAATCTCATCTTTACGAAGATTTCCCATCAAGGGTTCAGCTTTTCTTCTTTTCCTATTTTATAGTTAAAACCCTAAAAAATAATAAACTCTACATTAAGCCTCACTTAACTCTAAATTGTACAATAAATTAGTTCCTGTTTTACCTAAGCCCTAGTTTGTGTGATTTCGCCTCAATTAAGTATCAGTTGAGCCTCAATTCATCCCTAATTATGCTATTAAACAAAAAACAATAGAAAATATCAAACATGTATTTTTACCGTTTATGCCGAATTGAAAACCTTAATTGTGTAATTATTTGTCGATTATAACTCAGTTTTTGCCTGAATTATATCTTAATTTCTGCAATTAACAAATTCTGATATAAAATTTCCATTTGTTTATGAACAGGACTTATTTGAGTCATGTTGTGATTTTGCGAGGGAATATGGATGTTTGTTGTGGGAAGATGCAAAAAAGATGCGATTAATAGTAAAAGGTGAACTTCATCAACAAATGCGTGACTTTTTACGTGGCCAAAGATGAGAGAGAGAGAGAGAGAGAGAGAGAGAGAGAGAGAGAGAGATTCATCATTTGTAAGATTTAATATATAGATTATTTTATTTATACATAAGGCGGAGCAAGACGAGAGGAGCCATGGCTGTGTTGCGGTCTTGTTTAATTTCTTAGATTTTGTTAAATCGAATAATTTATGACGGTCAATAGAGATAATTTATAATGTGTTTTTGTTGTTCTTTTACTTATTATGCATTCTGAATTAAAGAAAAATATATAAAAATAACTGAAGTTATACCTTCTTTTGCCATCAGTACATTTTTTTATTTGTTCATTGTACATTTTATATGTTGCAATACCTTACCTTTATTTGCAGTGTTCACCACCTACATTTCTCCTTTTGAAACTCACACCATCCATAACCATAATCAAGCTGTTTGCATGAGCTCTGGTCATTTTTCCATGACTTCTAAGTATTAAAAGTGAACTATGGCATATATTATTTATAGTTAACTACATACTAATGTTAGAAATATAATTGTTCTTGGTTCTTATAACTTTGGTATAATCTTAGAAACAACATAATAGCAATTTGCTTATTAACATATTATAGTTCTTTAAAAAGAATCTCGATTATTTATCATCTCAATATAATTTGCCTATAAAAATTGAGTACAAATAACAATTAAAAGAAATTTCAAAATTGACATTTATTAAAGGACCAAACTATGAAATATGAAGGATCTATATTAATTTTTCAGATTTAAAAAAGGGGGGGGGCATGGCCCCAAGGCCCCTATTTAAGTCCGCGTCTGATTGTATTCATAGTCTCTAACCATACGGCTGTAACCCACTAATGGCCGCTAATTCATACTGTAATTGTACGAACTCTTTATTTCATTTTAATGACAAATGAGGGGAAACAGGCTACGCCTGCCACTTCAAAAATAAATAAATAAATATATGTTTAACCTATAGGTTCAACACTATTTTGGCTCCTAAATAAAAATACTTCAGAATGATATTAATTAAAATCAGGCATGTAAGCAGTAAACCACAGATATATTGACAAGACTTAGTTCAAAAATCGAAAAGAGCTATATTTAGTTGTTTAAGATTTTTTTTTTTTTTTAAAACAAATTGTAACCATCTTTAGTAAAGAAATTATAACCAAATTGTATCACTATAATTTGTCTGTTTGCTCCATTTTTCTTTAAATTTGAATTGATATACAAATAAGCACATTTGTATTTGACGATATTTGAATTCATATGATTTGTCTGTTTGCTCCATTTTTTCTTTTAATTTGAATTGATATATACATAAGCACATTTGTATTTCACGATATACAAATAAGCACGATTTTCTACGAGGCTTTAGAAACGGCCAAAGAGTGGTTGAAGGCGGGCAACCATATTAGGGTTGGATGGAATTGAATTAGGGGCATTATGTTATGTGTTAAGATAGGACTAGCCTAATTTTAGGTAGTTCCTCTTATGCTAATTTTGTTCTATCAATGTGTAGCAACTTAATATTATTTTAGGGTGGTGCTATTGGGAGGGCTAAGTTTGGTGTGTTGAGAGCAAATTAAATATTTTTTTGTGAAATGTCAATTTTATCCTTCATTATTGTAATCATTGTTCATTCTTTTTTCTAATTCACATTTATGCTTTCTAAATAATTAATTTTCTATGATATAGAATTAGATATATTTAATAAATTACATATAATCTACATAATATAATTCAATTTAAAATTAAAAAAAAATACAAATCAAACAAATCTTGTGCCTCTTCATAGAATTTTTATCAAACGACTCCTTGATTATTTCTTCTAACGAATATAAAAAAAAAGCCCCAATTAAATTATTGAAAAGCGCAAAATTGTTTCTATTTCACATTTATGCTTTCTAAATAATTAATTTTCTATGATATAGAATTAGAAGTATTTAATAAATTACATATAATCTACATAATATAATTCAATTTAAATTTAAAAAAAATTACAGATCAAACAAATCTTGTGCCTCTTCATAGAATTTTTATCAAAGGAGTCCTTGATTATTTCCTCTAACGAATATAAAAAAAGCTCCAATTAAATTATTGAAAAGCGCAAAACTTTTTGTTGAATTTTTTTTTAATATCATAAAATGTAGTATTTACTATTATTTTTTCTTTTTTTTTAACTATAGAAAATTTATTATTAAAAATGATAGATGTTAAATAGAAAATGAAAGAATAATTAATCATAATAAATGAGGATAAATTGGGTATTTCATAGGAAAATATTAGTTTGCCCTCAACGCAGCAAACGTAGCCCTCCCAATAGCACCACCCTTATTTTAATGAAAGTTTTTTGAAGTATTATCGGCTACAAAAAAAATACTAAATAAACACAATTTTCTCTATTAATTTGAATTCATATTTCTTGTTATATCAAAATACATAATAAGATATTATATTTCATTTTAGGAAAAAAAACTATAATTGTGTAAAAACATACATTGAATTAAGTTGTATGTAATTAACAATGTAGTATGATTACTTTTTTATAACGAGGTAACTATTTTTAGTAAACGGAAATTGGATGTTAACATGAAATATATTGTTCATGATATTGTGTGAGGATTATTTAGTTTACACTATTACTATTGGCTTGTGTTGTTCTCAGTTGCTTGATTCGTGTTAGACATGTTTCATCAAATTGTTTATTATTGGATATTATTTGTACGCAGGTATTAATTCAAATTGAGGAAATACAGTTTACCCATCAGAACTTACAATTTTTTCTTATTCTTACGAAAATAGTGATTTTAATGAAATATTATTTTTTTCTTGTGTTGAAAAGTAGTGATTTTAATGAAATATTGTATTTCCCAATATTAATGCCTTCTTATATAATTTTATTTGAATTTTCTTATTGTTTTGAATTCCATATTGATATAATTGCGGTTTCATTTTCTCTGCCTTAAGTATGTGGGGATAAATTATGTGCAATAATTATAAATGAGATTATATAAGTGTCGATTATGTATAATAATATATATTTAGATAATCAAACTTGCATAATTAGACTTTTTAAAATATATGATATATTATGCATGAAAATATATGTCAAAAAAATTAAATTAAATAACATCTTTAAAATAATTGTAATAAGTTAATTTATATTTAACAATAATAAAATTCAAAACATTGGGGCATAGTGCGGAACTTTTCCTAGTCTATACCCTATACAGATTTTGGAGTTGAAAGATAAGCTCTGATGAAACCACGTTAGTGGTTTTAATATGAGCCGTTTGATTCCAATCGTACGACTCATAAAAATGCGCGGTGTATAGAGGACATCGTTAGACCAAACATTATTTACACGTGTTATATTTTTAATGGTTGAAAGGGTTGGTGTATTCAATACGTTCATAGACCAAACACAGGTTAAAATAAAATAAAATAAAATAAAATAAAATAAAATGGAGATCTCCCATTCCTCTATATTAATTTCTCTCTTCTCTTTTTCACAGATCTATCTCTCAGTCGACAAGCATCCGCCTCCGCCTTTGTCCCTCCCCTCCGCCGCCGCCTTTGGTTACGCCTGTGACACCTCCGGCCAAATTGAGCCACTACGTCAACGTCGGTAGATTAAACTGTCACATATTTAAGGTTTTCTCAGCCCAATTTGGAGCATTAGGTTTTGTCGAGTAGAGCTGTCGAGTTGGGAGGAAGAAGATTTCTGTCGAGAAGATAGGATAAGTGTCGAGTGAGAGGCTGATTCATGCTTTATTTGTTTTATTTTACTTATTTATTTATTGGGTCATGGGCCATGTATTTGGGCCTTTTTTATTTCTTTATTTAGTTCTTATCTTGGGCTGAGTGTTTAAGCCCGCGGTTGTTTTATTTAATGGAGAGATCCAGTTCTGTTATAATGGAGAGAAAGTCATCGGACGAAATATATGAAAAACTCTCTTAATGAGCTTTCTTTTGATTTCTCCTCATTTGCCAATTTTATTCCTTAGTTAATCTCAATTACTAATCCATATTTTTTTTCTTGTTCATTTAAGATTACAATTTATAAGTCTATTGTTACAAGTGGTATCAAATCCCCGATCTAGACACAATAGAAGGGATCTGAAAGGATCTCCATGGGTGACACAGTCACCACTCGCACCCTTACTCAGATCATGGATCTGAGAGAGGAATATACAGTTCTCAAAGAGCAGGAGGGATTGTTGAAAGAGCTGACTAAAGCTCGAGAAGCTGACAAAGAGGAGTTGAGGAAGGAGATGAAGGCTGATTTTGAGAATCAGTCAGACTTGATCATCACCACAGTCCAGGAGGCTGAAGCTTGAGCAAAGAAAGAAAAACTTTAGATGCGCAAATTTTTGAATCCATCAAATCTGCATTAAAAAAAGAAAAAAAAATGTTAGTGTAAGTAATTCAGTGAATGAAGACCAGATTGAGAAGAATGAGGTACCTATGTTGGAGCCTGTAATCCAGGTGGAGTCTATGATTAATAATACGAGCCAACCGATTTCAGTTTCAACACAAGCGAGCAACCCTAATTTCTAGGATTCTTAAAGTGTGGTGAAACAAACCAAAGATGACAACCCTAGCTTGGACAAAACCTTATCTAATCAAAATTCTCCACTCAAAACTGAACTCTACATCCCAGCACATTGCAAACCTATACTGAAACCCCCAATAACCACAAATCCCAATTATAATTTCTTTCCACACACTACACCCCCATTTCAACCCCCACCTACATATTCTGTGACCACATCTACTATTAATCAACCCTTCAACCCCAGTCATTATACTCAATCCGCTTTATACCCTCACCAGACACCAATTCCACTTCATAATTGCCATCCACACCCATATAACCCAAATCCAGCCTACAAGCAATACCCAACTAACCAGTGGAACATAAACCAAATCCCATACCCTTACATGAACATACCATTTCCATCAACCACATCATAATACAACATGATATCATATTGGCCACTAAACCTCCAAAAATGGATTTTCCCACCTTCAGTGGTAAAAATCCCAGAAACTAGGTAAGCAAAAGTGAATATTACTTCCACATTTTCAACATTCATGAGAATTATAAGGTAGGGTTGGCAACGATGAATTTTAAAGATAAGGCCAAAAATTGGTTTCAGTCTATGATGACATTAAGACGAATGATCACTTGGGGGGAGCTGGTTCAAGGAGTAATTGAGAGGTTTGAGGTGGGAAGAGCTACTGATATATTGGAGTAATTTAAACAATTGAAGCAGTCAGGTTCAGTGGAAGAATATATCAGTAAATTCGAAGAAGTGAAAACTCAAGTACTCAAGAATCACCCCCTGGTACTCTGACAATGGGTTCATACAAAATTTCATGGGGGGGGGTTTAAAAGAGGAAATTAAAACCCTAGTTTACCCCCCACCAATCCTAGAAGCCTAAATGAAGCTTATGTGATGGATAGTAAACAAAAGAAAACCTATGCTTTGGTTTACAAGAAACCAAAATTATTTATTAAATCAAATTTCCATCATTCTCAAGGGTCATTATCTCCCCAGAGTCAGAATTCATTTAGAAAAGATTGGAATCCAACCAAAAGATTTAGTAACCAGAATGAAAAAGGAGGCAATGGTTGCTATAAGTTTCATGAACCTTGGGTTCCAGGACACAAATATAAGAATCAATTGTCACATGTCTTAGAGGGAGAAGAAGAGTTAGAGTATAGTGAAGAAGAGGTGAAAAATTCAGAAAGTGAGGCAGAAGAGGGGGAATTAAACCAAATTTTTGAAAAAAGGCAAACACAAGAAGAAAACAAAAATCCACAAAAATAAAAAACACAAAAAAATGCCCAAAACCTAATTTAAAAAACAAATGAAGAAAAGTGAAGCAATAAATTTATCCATCACATCCAAGGGTATATCAGAAAAGGGGGGGCATTTCAGGTTCCAGAGTACTATCAATGGTCAGTCAGTGTTGATGCTGGTTGACGCGGGTAGTACTGTGAGTTTTCTTGATGAAAATGTTACAAAAACTCTAAAACTGCCAATTCTTAAAACCCCACCAATTGACATTACTGTAGCTAATGGCCAAAAGGTTCTTTGTGAGTTGAAATGCAGAGATGTCCCATGGGAAGTGCAGAATAATAAGTTCACCACTGATTTCCGAATCATGAAATTGGGATTGTATGATGCTATAATTGGGTATGACTGGCTGGAGAAGATGAGTGGGTATATTGATCTTAAAAGCAAAATTCTTAGGTTACAGCCTGATTCAAATGAAGCGGTGATTAAGGGTGATGGATTGTCTACAAATCATGCCCAGCTGGAAATGATTGAGGTATGTTTTCTCATTAATCCTCATATGACTGACAGGATGTTTAAAGTGTTGGTGTCAGATAATCTCAATGAGCTGCTGAAGGAGTATGAAGAGCTTTCAAGGAACCTACCATTTTACCCCCAAAAAGAGGGTATGATCACCGAATTTCACTCAAACCCGACACTGAATCAGTCAACCTGAGACGCTACATGTATTCTTACCCTCAAAAGGCAGCTATTGAAGAAATGGTAGTTGAAATGGTGAAGAACGGGATAATAATTCCGAGTCACAACCCTTTTACTGCATCAGCCCTGCTAGTGAGAAAGAAGGACAATACATGGAGAATGTGTATTGATTACAGGAAGTTAAATACTGTCACCGTCAAAAATAAGTACCCAATTCCAGTAATTGAGGACTTGTTGGATGAATTAAAGGGGACTAAAGTATTTTCTAAAATTGATTTGAGGTTAGACTACCATCAAATCAGAATGGCCGAGGGTGAAGAGTACAAGACAGCTTTCAGAACTCATCATGGCCACTTTAAGTGTAAGGTGATGCCATTTGGGTTGACAAATGCACCTGCTACTTTTCAAAATATGATGAATGGTGTGTTCAGTCCATTGTTGAGAAAATGGGTTTTGGTATTCTTTCATGATATCATGATAGTACATATATGAATACTCATTTGGAATTACTTAGAAGAGTGTTTGAGATTTTTAAGAAGAACCAATTGCATGCAAAGATGAGTAAATATACTTTTGGAGTATCACAGATAGAGTAATTAGGCCATACTATTAATCAGAATGGAGTACCAACATATCCTGACAAGATTGCGGCAAATGATGAATTGGCCACAACCCAAAACCCTAAAAGAATTGAGAGATTTTTTAGGCTTAACCGGCTATTATAGGAGACTTATGAAGAATTATGGGATAGTTAGCAGACCTCTCACAAATCTGCTAAAGAAAGGAGGATTTAAGTTGAATGAGGATTCTCAGATGGCATTTAAAAGCCTAAAAAGGGTAATGGTTTCAGTTCGTGTACTAAACTTGCCCGACTTTAGTAAATCATTCATCATCGAATCTTGACGCATCAGATTTGGGAATAGGAGTAGTGTTGTCTCAAGGAGGGAGACTGATAGCATATTTAAGTAAGACTCATATTCTCATAGTGTGGTCAGTCTAGTACGTGTTCTATAACACGTACCTATATTCCATACTTGACATCTGTATGTCCATGATCAGCAGAACATGATCATCCAGCATGCGAATATACTAGTGTGGATATGTAGCTTCTTACTTGAAGTATGACTATCTCTATAAACATCCTACATATCACTAGGGATAGTTTAGAATATCATTCGTTCGTTCACAGTTCTACTATCAGAATCACGTATTCTGATGACGTGAACCCGAAGTGTCATTCTTGGTTGATATAAGAAATATACAATCACAACCCATACACACATATATATAAGAAAGAACCTTTATTGAATAAATAATAATGTCTTACACATAATCCATTTCCTAGCACAAATACATTTGGCCAAGGGCACTAATCCTACAGTCTCCCACTTGCACTAGGCCAATTCTAAGCATCTTATGCCCATAGACCTAACATGACCCTCATGCTTTGCTTGCGGGAGTGGTTTAGTTAATGGATTTGCGACATTGTCGTCCGATGGCACTCTACACATTTTAACATCACCCTTTTTTATGATCTGTCTGATTAGATGGAAGCGTCGCAGTATGTGCTTGGACTTTTGGTGAGATCTCGGTTCCTTTGCTTGTGCGATCGCTCCATTGTTGTCACATTATAGATCCACTGGTTCCGAGATACTCGGAACTACTCTTAGCTCTTCCAAAAAGTTCATTATCCAAACAGCTTCTTTAGCCGCTTCTGCGGCGACTATATACTCTGCTTCCGTTGAAGAATCTACCACAGTACATTGCTTGGAACTCTTCCATGTCACTGCGCCTCCATTTAGGCAAAATAAATAACCTGATTGCGATCTGAAGTCATCTGAGTATGTCTGGAAGCTTGCGTCGGTGTAACCCTTTACAACGAGCTCGTCTTCCTGACCTCCATAGACTAGGAACAGATCCTTAGTTCTTCGTAAGTACTTAAGGATTCTTTTAACAGCTATCCAGTGACTTTTACCTGGATTAGACTGGAACCTGCTTGTTGCGCTCAATGAGTATGACAGATCCGGTCTAGTACATATCATGGCATACATGATAGATTCTATAGCCGAAGCATATGAGATCTTAGTCATGCGTCTTCGTTCCTGCTCATTTGTAGGACACTGTGTCTTACTGAGAGACAAGCCATGTGACAAGGGCAAAAATCTTTTCTTGGATTCTTGTATTCTGAACCGTTTCATTATCTTGTCTATGTATGTACTTTGACTCAGACCTATAAGCCTTCTAGATCTATCTCTATAGATCCTGATTCCTATAAATCGTGGTAAAACCGTCGTTCAATTTCACACAATTTAACAAAACAATTTATATTTCCCTATTAATCAATTACGAGTATGAGTGGTAATGAGTTTAGGGGTCGAACACAAGGAGGTGTGGCCTCAAGAATTAACTAGTTTCAATGATTATTCTTTAGTGTAAAATCTTTTATTTCAAGGTTTATTAGGTAAATTTCCAAGTTTAAATTTTCTTTTCAGCCTTATCGTGAAAAATTCAGCACGTCATACTTTGGTGTTTTAATTCGTAACTAGACCAAATAAAAGCCGAATCCAACTCACGAGATACCGTTGAAAACTAGAAAGAGTGATCTATATTGTGGTTCTTTAGTGTTATTATTATTTTATTAGAGATTTTCGAGTTATTTGCAATTCAGTCCAGAACTTATCTCAGATTCAAAAGGGGTTCAGAAGTAACTTCAAAATATTATAGAAAAATCACCAAATCTTGAAAAATCTCAAAATTCATACAGAAATTCAATTATCACGTTTTGGATTATCTGTTAAAGTTTCATATAATGATGTTTTGTAGTTTGAGATTTATAATGAAAATTCAGATCCGGATTAGAAACTGGTTCTGACAGACCAGTACTTACAAAAGTTATAATATCTCTTGATCTGTTTTAACAACTAATATTTTAAAATTCATATTTGGAATTTACACTTCAAATTTCTTCAAGTAGAACTGTTTTAGTATTTTTAGTATTTTTTTTTTTTATTTTTAAAAATTCGAAGAAAAAAAAATCGGTAAATGCGGACGAAAAGATCAAGAACGAGAAAAATTACAAAATTAGAAAATTAATATCTCACAAATTGTAAATCGAATTGGGCAAAATTTGATTTGAAAATTATCTACTAAATGAGATCTAAATTTTAAAAATATTTATTTAATTTTTAATATTTTAATTTGACACGAAATTAAGGGATAACGACTGAAAAAACGAGAGATGAAACAGCGAAAAACGAAATTGATTAGGGTTTGATTTTTGGTTTAAAAGTAGGGATTTTTAAGAGTATTTGATCAAGAATACCATCCCTAATCACTGAATATTCAATCTTCAAGATTTGTATAACAAGTTTAAGTAAATTCAAGCTAGAAAAACTCAATTAATGGACCGAAAATTGGATCTAAACAAAAATCAGCCAACTCATGTTCAAATCATAAAATTCAATCCAAAACTTCAATTAATCAATCAAAATTCTCAGCCAAGACCTTGAATGACTAATTGGTCATAATACACACGCAATTATAGGTCTAATTGATCTAATAAATTCAGCCAAATCAATCAAATCAACGATTTTCATTTTTAATAGTGATATATGAACAACTACACAAATCGGTCAAATTGATTCAAAATAAAGCAAGATTTCAAGTGATTCCTTCACAAATATCTATCCCTACACAGATCTACTCAATCATGATTAAACAAACACGATTCGATCTCAAATTCATCATTTTACACCAAAAATTCAGATTTGAAAAATTAGGAGAAAAAGAAAGAATTTAAGGAGGATTTAGTCAAACCACAATGAGAAATCCAAGCTAGGACCTTCCTTGAGTTGATTTGAAGCTCCAATTGCACCTCGATTCAAGCTAGAATCGACCGATTCGAATTTTCCCCAAATCAGCCCCAAATTGCATGATTTCACTCAAAAACGAAAATTAGAGCTCAAGAAAGCTTGAAACTCATTAATGGAGATTGTAAAGGTTAGAGAAGACGAATGGAGAGTGGTGCATAAGTTAAGGAGAGTGGAAGCATGAGTCTTTTTAGAGAATGGATGAAAGAGCGTGTTTTGATGGATTGAAATACGGTTCTTTATGTAGAGAGTTGAGGGATATTTTGGGGCTTGTGATTGGCTTAGGAGGATCAGGGAACTGGACCGAATTTCATTGTATTCCGTTGAAAAATGAGGGAGAAATTCGAATTTTAGTATTTGGCGGTTATTTTGAAATCTGGAATTTCGTCAAACGGTTTAGTGGCATTATTTCAAACTCAAATATCTCTCTCATTTCTTCATCATTTTTTGTTTTCTTCATATCCATGGAAAGAGGAAAGAGAGAAGAAGAGAATGGAATTGGTTTTACGTGAAACGGAGGTATGTGGAGTGAGTTATGGACTTGAGAAGTTTCATCTCGAATTGAGTTATTTCAGCAAAACTGGCACTTATCAAGATTTGGGTCCGAGTATATCGGGAAACTGACGTTTGACATAAGTCTCACATCCCCAAATTTTAAGAAAAGACTACTTGGGGCTTTTCCCCGTCCATATCTCATATGGCGTCTTTTGAACCGCTTTGGATGGAATCCTGTTCAGTATGAATGCGGCAGTCTCAGGAGCGTAACCCCAGAAAGACATTGAAAGACTCGTTTGACTCATCATCAATCGAACCATATCCAATAAGGTTCGATTCCTCCTTTCGGACACTCCATTCCACTGAGGAGTTCCTGGAGGAGTCAGTTGTGAAACTATTCCACATTCTCTGAGATGATCCTCAAATTCCTGACTCAGATATTCGCCTCCTCGATCAGATCGAAGTGCTTTAATCTTCTTGCCAAGTTGATTTTGTAATTCATTCTTAAATTCTTCGGACACTTCAAAGGATTCAGACTTGTGCTTCATTAGGTAGACATAACCATATCTACTGAAGTTGTCGGTGAAAGTTATGAAGTACCGATACCCACCTCTAGCGGTCGTACTCATTGGTCCACATACATCAGTATGTATGAGTTCTAATAAGTCATTGACCCTTTCACCAACTTTTGTGAAAGGTTTCTTAGTCATCTTGCCAAGTAAACAAGACTTGCATGTCTCAAATGATTACAAATCAAATGAGTCTAAAAGTCCATGAGAGTGGAGTTTAGAAATGTGTTTCTCATTTATATGGCCTAAGTGACAGTGCTAGAGGTATGTTATATTTGAGTCATTCGGTTTAAATCGTTTAGTGTTAATGTTATATATGGACTTATAATTCTCTTTCTTAAGATCTAGCACGTAAAGACCTCTTTCTAATAGAACATTTCTATAGAAGAGATTATCCTTTAAGATAGAACAATTATTATTCTCAATAACAAATTTATAACCATCCAAAGCTAGACTAGAAATAGATATAATATTTCTGCTCATAGCAGGTACAAAATAACAATTATTAAGTACTAATACAAGTCCACTAGGCAAAGTCAGTAAATAAGTTCCTACGGCTAATGCAGCAACTCGGTGTTCCTACGGAAATAGATATAATATTTCTTGTGAACCATTAGAACGTCTTTGACAACATTTATTTTCATGTCCTCCTGTGCGTTCTTAAGTATCCCATGCAACTTGGTGATGCATATTATAGTTCATGATGAATTGCTTAAAACTAGGAGGTAACGACCCGAGAATTATGTCAACAACCAATTCTCTGGGCATAGCTGAACCAAGCCTCTCCAATTGATCAAGATAGCTCTTCTTCTTGAGTACATGAGTACTCACAGATGAACCTTCAACCATCTTTGTGTCAGTCAGAGAGACGGTCGCTTTGTAGCGATCACCTCTGGCCTGCTCTTGGAACATTTCCTTTAGAGTTACGATCATATCGTAAGCACCCATGTCCTCCAGTTGCTTCTAAAGCTCGGAGGTCATGGTCGCTAGCATGAGACAAGTTATCTCCGTGTCATCTTTAACGTATTTAACATACGCATCTCAGGCAGCCCTTGTGGCTCCCTATTCTGGTTCCTCTGGGTAAGCCTCTTCTATGACATACAGTTTATTGTCAGCCTTGAGAGCAATTCTCAGGTTTCTAAACCAGTCAAGGAAGTATGCTCAATCAAGGAAGTATGCTCAGTTGAATTTTTAAACCCATTGAGCTTATCATTCTCAAGGATAGATCTCAAATTCAACCCAGTTGAATTATTATTTGCCATTATTCTACATGTTAAAATGTAAAGTGTCATTATTATTTATTCATCTGGGTTTTTTGGTTTGGTGTTTCTTATAATGTACTCCCACTATTTTTCTTCAAATCAACCACCTTCAGTAGTATTGATTCGGAAACTTCAAATGAATGAGGTTTCATAGTGAGTCAAGATTCGTATTTCATTGAGTATTAAGTGCACTTTGACGCAACCCTCAATACACAACTATTTAAGTAGGAACACTTCCAATTGTATCATATACAACTCTTTCCTTTTATGGAATGAGCATCATATACCCGGTGTATTATTCCATCTTGTGCCCTGAGCCCAAGTCCGACTTGCTTGCTCAGTTAAGTTTAACCATGTATGATTATCAGCGAAATTGAGTCGAGCACACTCAGCTTTGGCATGACCCATGCTGGACGCCATTTCCTGCGTACCCTCCTTTGCAAAGACAATCCTCCATATGCTCAGCTTTGGCATGACCCACATGGAAGACTGTCTAAGTACCGAGGGCTTCAGTGACATGGAGGGCACTTCTTTCCTTAACATTCTGAAGGATTTTATTTTAGATTCATAAATATAAAAAACATAGAAACAAGATTAAATATGGTATGAGCCTAATCCTCACGAGCGATCATGAGGTTCCTAATTCTAGATCTATCTCTAGATTGTAGGAGTAATCTTCAACGAACCCTTCGTTGTGTGTGCGAAGATCCAATGCTATCTTCCGAAGATTGCGCCAAGATCTCTTGCCTTGAAGTCTTGAAATAATATCTATTCTAACAACTATCCTATAGCTAGAAAAGGTAATTTAAAAATTTGGACAACTCACAGGTTTCTATAATTACAACTTTGGACAACTCACTGGTTGCCACAGATATTAAATAATATTACAGGCATTCACGCACAAGATTACATCACAGAACAATCACAGATCTAAAGCTCATACTATATTTGTATATTTAAATTCCATGTATAGCAAAATTAGGGTTTCTCGCAAAATCAGCATTATTCTGATGGAACGGAACTGTTCCGTTCTAAATGGAGATATGCTGAAAATTGGTATTTTCTTTTGTTTTAGTTTCGTTTTCAAAATGGATTTCGAAAAACTATTTTTCGAAACTCCAGGAAATCATAATATCCAATATTATATTTCCAGAAACTATTTCCGTGATGTTTTGAAATGATATTTTTCAAAACCCTAAAATGTATTATACTAGAATTTACTAAATTTTAAATATGTAATCGACGATTTTTTCCTTAATGAACGCTCTGATGCCACTGTTGGGAAATCCATAGCCATGTACGTTACATGCGCAGCGGAACCTATGGATTTAACCCGCCCTAGGATCTACGTTAAGGGAATAAAAGTACGAGATTAGCCATTAAAATTTATACCTCGGATCTTCCTGATCCGCGAGATAAGGAACGGATGTAGGTCTGAACTTTTCCGACTCACAACAGTCTCCTACGCGATCTCGGCTCGCCAAGCTCCTTCCTATTGCTCGGCTCGAAGAACTTCTTCTTGAAGCTCGGCTCGCGAGATAGCTTATTCTCCTAGGGATGAAGATAGATCGCTCGCAAGTTCTCATGAGTAACCTCTAGACTGATGTCATGACTACCCATGTTAAATGAAATAATCAGCGATCGTAAACCTATCTGAATAAACATTTGCTTATTCCTTTGGTTCTACGATATACGTCTTAATCACAAGGCACGGTATTATGTCATCCTTGAGTTTGATCAAAGTCTCTTTCCTGATCGAGAATTAGATTGAGTAAATACAAAATGGTATTAACAACACATGTTAATCCATTTTGAGCATGGCCATGCATTTCCTTCAGTCCTAGTTTATCAGGGGGCCCAGAGATATCTCCCTTATGACGAGAGGAACAAATCCCACTTAGTCACTCACATTCCTCATCATGATTCAATGCATACCTAACGATGACCCTAATGATCATCCCGTTACGGATGACGTAGGATCATATTAAAATATGCAGTTCCTCATACATGAATCCATGGTGACCTCAGGTCGTAGGAACAAGCACACTATTCATATGAGAATCACTAATGACATATACCATGCATATTCTCATAGTGTGGTCAGGCAAGTACGTGTTCTCTAACACGTACCTATATTCCAGACTTGACATTTCTATGTCCATGATCAGCAGAACATGATCATCCAGCATGCGAATATACTAGTGTGGATATGTAGCTTCTTACTTGAAGTATGTCTATCTCTATAAACATCCTACATATCACTAGGGATAGTTTAGAATGTCATTCGTTGGTTCACAGTTTTACTATCAGAATCACGTATTCTGATGACGTGAACCCGAAGTGTCATTCTTGGTTGATATAAGAAATATACATTCACAACCCATACACACACACATATATATATATAAGAAAGAACGTTTATTGAATAAATAATAATGTTTTAAACATAACCCATTTTCTAACACAAATACATTTCGCCTAGGACACTAATCCTACAAGAATTGGAGTAAAGATGGTGATATAATTAAAAGAAAAGGAAAAATTTATGTAGGAAATGGTGATAGAATAAGGGTAGAATTGGTCAGATCACTGCATGGTGGACTTGAAGGGGGCCATTTGGGTATACAGAATACATATCAGAGATTGAAAAGATATCTATACTGGCCTAAATGCACGAAATTGTGACTCAGATTGTGAATGAGTGTGCTGTGTGTAAAATGGGGAAGCATGAGAATGTACCAAGCCCAGGACTTCTACAACCACTACCCATTCCACATAAACTCTGGTCACAGATTTCCGTGGATTTTGTGGAAGGCCTGCCTAAGTCAGAGGGAAAATATGTCATTTTTGTAATTGTTGACAAGCTTTCTAAGTATAGCCATTTCATAGCACTGTCACACCCTTTACTGCTACCTAAATTGCTGTCATTTTCATGAATAATGTTTATAAACTCCATGATATGCCAGAGAAAATTATAAGTGATAGAGATAAGATTTTCACAAGTGCCTTATGAAGAGAATTGTTTAAATTGCTTGGTACTACGTTACAATTCTCCACCTCCTACCATCCACAAACTGATGCTCAAACTGAGAGAGTAAATCGATGTGTGGAAACCTATTTGAGATGCATGTGTTTCAATAATTAAAAAAAATGGGCTATTTGGTTGCCCTTGGCGGAATTTTGGTACAATACCAATTACCAACTCTCTATTAAGTGTACATCCTTTGAAACCCTTTATGACTATACTGCACCTCAATTAGGGCTAGGATCAGCCCCAAAATATAATATTGAAGAAGTGAATGTATACCTTGTCTGAGAGGCAGAAGGAAATTGAATCCCTAAGAGCAAATCTGCAACAATCTCAGTCCATAATGAAAAGTCTGGCTGATAGGGGAAGGAATGAGAGGAAATTCGAAGAAAGGGGATTGGGTTTTTCTGAAATTGCAGCCATATAGACAGGCCTCCATAGCAAAAAGAAGAAATAAGAAACTCAGTCTCAAATATTATGGGCCATTCAAAATCGAGAAAAAGGTAGGAGAAGTAGCATATAAATTAGTGTTATCTAAGGCTAGCACGGTTCACCCGGTGTTTCATGTGTCTCAGTTGAAGAAGAAGCTGGGTGATGGTACTGTACCAGAGCCCAAGCAACCTTTAGTAGGTCCCGATGGAGTGTTTAAGGTGTTGCCAGAGAAGATAATGAGGAGGTGGATGGTACCGAGAGGTAATGAATACGATGTTAAGCCCCAATTAAATGGTTAGGACAGTCGGAAAAAGAGGCTACTTGGGAGGAGTATGACCAAATTCAGTCCAGATACCCTGGGTTTTTGGAAGAACAACAATCTTGAGGAGAAGATTTGTTTCAAGGAAGGGGCATTATCACATAATTAGGGTTTTCTCAGCCCAATTGGAGCATTAGGTTTATCAAGTGGAGCTGTCGAGTTGGGAGGAAGAAGAGTTCTGTCGAGAAGATAGGATAAGTGTCGAGCTGGAGGCTAAGTTATGCTCTATTTGTTTTATTTTACTTATTTGTTTATTGGGTCATGGGCCATGTGTTTAGGCCTTTTTTATTTCTTTATTTAGTTCTTATCTTGGGCTGAGTGTTTAACCCCGCTGTTGTTTTATTTAATGGAGAGATCCAGTTCTATTATAACGGAGAGGAAGTCCAATTAGGATTAAGTATAAAAAGATGAATGTAAGAAGGATTAAGGCGAAATATATGAAAAACTGTCTTCCTTTCTTTTGATTTCTCCTCATTTGCTAATTTTATTCCTTAGTTAATCTCAATTACCGATCCACAATTATGTTCTTGTTCGTTTAAGATTACAATTTGTAAGTCTATTGTTACACAAACAGAAAGCCTAAATCTGGCGGTGCGCAACCACCACCACCTCCTGATCAAGCCATCGACATTAAACCTGCCTCAGATGACGTGGCGCCTCCTCTGCCGTACGATTGCACGCTGATGGTGCTAGAACCTTTGATTCCAACTCCTACGATTGCTCAAGCTCGGGCAGGCCTCGCTTCATCCAAGAATAAGTTCAGTTCGGTTTCAATGGACAATTGATTCTTATTAATTTCTTAGTTTTGAATTTGTTTGATTCAATTTGATTAGATACAATGGAAACTATGAAGGATGTGTGTTGTGGAGATGAAGCAAGAATGTGAAAGAACCTTCCAGTTTTGGCTCAGGATCTGTCACGCAAGACAAGGTAACACTGTAAGCAATATCAATTTTGAAATTCAAATTCGATTTCTTTTGATTCTTATCTTGCTAAATTTTTTCAGTAGCTTATTCTCCTAATTAATCATAAACACCACTACATCCCTTTCATAAATGAATAAAAGAATCTAAATTTACTCCATCAGTTCACGTAATTGTAATATAATCCAATTGCATCAATCACATGTCAAATTTCTTTAATACGCAACACCATTTGTTTGTCAAAAGTGCAAAATAATAATTAAATCCCATCATTTTAATTCCTATTTTGTTTAATTACAGTAATCACAAGGCCCCGTCATGGGAGTGATTTATATCTCCAGTCCAAAATCGTGTTTTGCAGTGATAACCCTCTGCGGCTCTGCCTTGTGAATCAAGAGGCACAACTGAATGGAGCTTTTACAAGTTATGTTTTTTTTTTTGGGATTAAAGTTTTTTTTAATAATTTGTGTTTTAAAAAGCGGTGGTACGTTGGATCAGTTGAGAGCGGTGAACCGTCAGGAAGTAAGACTTATTCGTCTGAGATATACAAATAATTTCATTAGATGAGCATGAGTTTTGGTTCATGGGATTTCTGTATTAAAGAAATTTTTGTTTAATTTATTAGGTTTTGGAGGGATAGAGAGTAAAATTGGGTGCCTTTTTTTTTTTTGATAAACGAGAGTGTTTCTTTTTCTTTTTGTTTGTTTGTTTAAAATCCAACATGTACGGAGTGAGATTTACTAATGTAAAGTAGACATGCTATATTATTTTCTTTCTTATTTACTTGGTGCTATAATAAATCCACTTGCATTAAAAATGGTAAGAAACTAAATGTTGTGAATCTTTTTTAACGAGAAAAAGACATCACTCAATTTCTTTTTATATATTTTTATTTTAAATAGATAAATTTGACAATTTCAGCTAATAATTTTGTACCGCAGCAACTCGCGGGAGTACCACTAGTTGAACATAATATTAGACATGATATAATGAAAGCATAATACTTATCTGGATTTATACTCCTGTTCATACTATTATGTCATTTATGATGAACCAAATATGAAACTATATTATATTTTAGTTCAATTATTGTTAATATGACTATCAACTTTCATTAATATCATACTTTTTTATATCATCTGCTTAATCATACTGTTAATTACAGCTAATATTCTTGCCAATTTGAAATATCATCATTAGACTTCTTTTTTGTTTGTTAAAATCTCAAATTATTTTTTTCACTAATTCATGCTGATGTACTTATGTCCAAGGGTTGTATTTCTTTTTTATCCATGGATAAAGGCCCAGCCCAAAACACCAAAAACAGAAGAAGGTCTCATACTCTCATGTATCTTTCGTCCTAACTTAACTACAGACGAGAAACCCTAATTAATCGTTCGATTCGCACAATAGGGTTTTAGCCACCGTCCTTTCTTCTTCCTCCTCTCCTCTCCTCCCCCGCCGCAAATCTCCCTAATCATGGCCGGAAAGAAGAGGAAGGAAAGGCAGCAACAGTCTGAGAAACAACAACAGAAGCCTCGCCAGGTGTTAGACGCGGATATAGACGCCGTCTCCGTCGCCTCTTCCAAGAAGCGCGCTCGTGCGCCCAAGCAACACCAGTCCGAACAAAAGGCAACCTTTCTTAATCGATTTGACTTGTTTTCTCTCTTTAGTTTGTGCCTTTGTAGTGTTCCTTTCTAAATTGAGCTGTCTTATTTAATTTCTCAACATGTCAATTTTTTCTTGCACTTAAAGTGGTAAATAGGTTCAAAATGATGCTAATTGATGAAGTTATTGCCCGTTTTAATGAAATGAAAGTGATAGACACATAAAACCACACTAATTTTCTGTAAATTATGTAAAGATGCATGTAAATTTCAATTAAACTTATCTATTGATTCTTGTAGATGATATCATCTGACTTGAGCTCAAAGATCCTAAAAGAGGCTCTGAAGCAGCAAAAGGAAATCTTTGAAGAAGAAAATAAGGACAATAAATTAAGTGCTTCATTTTCGGACGCATCTGCAAAAAAGGCTCCTTCAATCAGAGCAGATAGTGATGAGGAAGATGATGATGTTGATGGATTTGATGGGTTCTCTGATACTCTAAGCCAGTATGACGGTGGCGTGGTAAAATTACCTTTATACCCTTTATTTGTTGGTATTTTTGTTCATTGTACTTAATTTCGTATGTACCCCTGAAGAAATATAAAATGTTGTTTAGGTACTTAGAAGTATGTATAGCTCTCCTGATTTTCTTTTCTCACTTAATTATATGCAAATAATAGAATGATACGCTAAACTAGTATAATGGTGGGGTGATATTTTGTTATTTTCATGTTATTTGTAGTAAAAAGTTTAGATTTTTATTTCTGTTATTTTTATTTTTTGCATAGTTGGAAATTGATGAAGATGATGAGAAGGTTTTGGCTGAATTTATGCCAAAAAAAACTGGACTTCTACCTACATTGGCTGATTTTATACTTCAAAAGATTAAAGAAAAAGATGCTGAGATTTCCACTGGTAATTCATTTAAAAATTTCATATTTTTATTTTTTGATTGGCAGGTAATCTATATGCGAAATACAATTTTGTGTATATTGACACATTACATGGTATATTGAGATGTGAAACTGGGACATATAATAAAATGGTGTACTGACAAAATACACATGTATGAAAATGGTAAATCAAAATGATATTTCTATGCTTATAGTTTGTATATTGGAAGTGATTTATTGTACAAAAAGACGGTATAAATAAACAGCCTTCTTTCCCTTTTAAATAGTATCTTTACGCAAGCTTGTTCTGTTTTAATCGTCCATTCTCATCTCTTTTTTTTCATTTTTTTCCGACCTTTTAATTTCAGATGCTTGCCCTGTTCCTAAGCTCGATACCGGAATCATCGATCTTTACAAAGGGTATCTCTCTCTCTCTCTGTGCAAAATCAACAACCCTTCAACCAAACCCCAACCTATCCAATCAAACCATGTAAACCCTAAACCCAATCAACAAAAAAACGACTACACAAACAAACCCTAAACCCTAAATCTCATCTTATGTCTATTCCCCTACTTTCCTTTTCCCTTTCAGTGTGGGCGAGTACTTGAGCCGGTACACCAACGGCAAGATCCCGAAGGCCTTCAAGCACATCCCCGCCCTCGACCTCTGGCAGGACGTCCTCTACCTCACCGAGCCCGAACGCTGGTCCCCCAACGCAATGTTCCAGGCCACCCGCATCTTCTCATCCAATATGAACGCGAAACGGGCGCAGCTGTTTTATTCACATGTCTTGTTGGTGAGGGTGAGAGAGGATATTAGGAAGAATAAGAGGTTGCATTTCGCACTGTATCAGAGTCTCAAGAAGGCGGTGTATAAGCCGGCAGCTTTTTTCAAAGGGATTATCTTTCCGCTATGTGAGGTAAATCTCGTTTATTGGCAAGTAATTATCCTAATTAGGGTTTTAGTGTCTAATTAGGGTTTTAGGGCCTAATTAGGATTTAGGGTCTAAGTAGGATTTAGGGTCTAATTAGATTTGTAGGTTTTAGGGTCAAATTAGGATTTTAGGGTCTAATTAGGGTTTTAGTGTGAGAGCCCGAACGCTGGTCCCCCAACGCAATGTACCAGGCCACTCGGATCTTCTCCTCCAATATGAACGCCAAGAGGGCGCAGCTGTTTTATGCGCATGTGCTACTTGTGCGTGCGAGAGAGGATATTAGGAAGAATAAGAGGCTGCATTTTGTGTTGTACCAATCTTTGAAAGAGGCGGCCGGCTGCTTTCATTAAGGGGATTTTCTTTCCGTTTTCTGAGGTATGTAGGGTTTCAGGGTTTAGGATCTAATTAGGGTTTTAGTATCGGTTTGAGGGTCTTGTTAGGATTTAAGATTTGTGGTCTAATTAGGGTTTTAGGCTTTAAGATTTAATAGGGTTTTAGAGTAATTACTACTTCTCTTTAGCGACATTGAGATTCATGATATTATGACACGTGTCACACTTCCGAATTTTTTATGACATGTTCTTTGGAGATAAGTATGTAACGAGTTAATTTAATTGATATTTTTGACCCGTTAGACGATTTTGTCCTCTCTTGAGACATGTGCAAGCTCGGAAAAAATCATGTTCATGACTTTCAGTTTGATGTCCCTGGATATAAGAAATGGGTCACTTTCATAGTTTATTATGACCTTTTATAATTATAATATTTTTCTCCCCTTTCAAAACATTTGCAAATAAAAAAAAAACACATGACCATATTTGTTTAATTTCTTTTAGCTCTTACTTTGTGGAATAGTATGAGCCTTAAAATACTACACTAATTTGACTTGTTACATATTATTTATGATATAAAATTTCACACACAAAAATATAAACCTTTTCTCCTTATTATATTTGACATTTTCTTATAAAATATCTTCAGACCAACAAAATTTGGCTTGCAACATTTTATAAACTTGGTTATAATCCTATAAAATGAGAAATGTCATATAGAGCAACTTGCAATATCTGTTTTATTGGTCAAAGTTTCACATGTATCCTGATTCCTTAAAATTATCAAAATATTATGCATCCTCATATAAAATGAGAAACATCATGAACAAGGAACTTGATTTGTAACCTAACAAAATTTGAGAAATATAATTTACAGCCCTATAAGATCACAATGGCCAATTTATTTTGTTTTCATCTTTTCTAAATTTATTTAAGAAAAGATGAAGAGAAATTTGTTGAGTGTATCCTTAAAAAAATTTAAAATATCACATCCACTACTATTACAATATGAAAAATATTTTTCGAAAAATAAGTTAACACACAATATTAAAAAAAAATTAAATAGTACTTATGCCCTAGGCGGAAGCAGAGCGAGGGTCCATCTTGTTAGCGTTAAGATAAATAAACCCTAAAATGTATATACTTTCTTCAAATTGTGTGTAAAGAAAAGATATCAGTGTTTTCTTTTTATCTTTTTGGTTCTCGTTCATTAATTTGAATCTGGAATTATTGATAAACAAATACTAAAATTAATCTTAATTTTTAATTTTCAGTCAGGGACTTGCACTTTACGCGAAGCAGTTATTATTGGGAGCGTAATTCAAAAAGTCACCATTCCTCCTCTCCATTCTAGGTAAATAGATACAACCTTATTATAATTTTATTTAATAACTAAATGATATTTTTAAATATGTTAATTATATTAATGCTTTTTTTTATATTATATATTTCAACAACAGTGCTGCTTTGATGAAACTAGCAGAAATGGAATACTGCGGTACAACCAGGTAAACAAAATAGAATTTCGAAATTTCTTAATTATTTTCTCGGAAAAATAAATTTTCATTCATTAATATTTAATAGTTTTTATTTCAGTTATTTCATTAAGTTATTTCTGGACAAGAAATACGCGTTGCCATATAGAGTTCTTGATTCAGTGCTTGAGCATTTCATAAGGTTTATTGATGATAAAAGAATAATGCCGGTTATTTGGCATCAATCCCTTCTTTCGTTTGTTCAAAGGTTTGTAATATAAAATAATCATTTTTTGATGTTTAAATATGATATACTGTCTCTTGAATAAGAATGTATAGTAGTTTAATTGAAGTCCTAATTATTCATTTTTTGTTCATTTTAGGTATAAGAATGAGTTGGAGAAGAAAGACAAGGATAGACTTTTGCAGCTGATGCAATACCAAAAGCATTATAAGGTAATTATTCTTCTTTTTTACTCTCAAAAGTTTAAACTTATAATTTTATTTGTTTATTTGTTATTTATATATTTATTTATTTTTTGATAGGTTACACCTGAAATAAAGAGGGAGTTAAAAGGCAGTCACAATAGGGGCGAAAAGGAAGATGATGTTATGTCTATCTATATCCTTTAAATATACTATTTATTTATTTGTTTTTATGTTTATCATCTTTTAAGACAATTTCCTAATTGCCCCTGAAAAATCAGAAATATCTGGCAACATAAAATAATCAAATATACTTGACAAAATCAATATCTCTTATAACCCTGCTTTATTCTTTTTTTCCCAAATACAGTTTTCTTTCATTTATTGGAAAACAAAGTAGAGAGATTGAAATGTTTTGTTGGGTATACAGGATATTTCTCACCTATAGAGAATATTTTGACTGTAAATGTAATATTTAGTTAAATAGAGTTTTGATTCCTTAACATGTAATTTTACCTTCAGTATCAGTGGTAAACAAACCGATAGAGGAAGATAGATGGGATGTCCCTGAAGTTCCTATGGAAGAAGATTAAATTATTATAATATGGTTTGTTTTTTCTTTTCTTTTCTTTTCTTTTTCTATAAATTTAATTACCATAAATTTGTTTCTGACCATTGCTGGTTTAATTTCAGAGATCAACTTGAAGTTATGTGGCATTATGAGTTTTGGTAAAATGAGGAAATTTTTTATTTTATTTTATTTTATTGTTTGTTTATTTGGTATGATTTATTTATTTCGGTCATGATTACTATGAGGGACTTAGATATTTATTTGTTATGATATAAACTCAGTTTTGTCCTATGAATGGATTTATCTTTATGTTAAAGTTTAAAACTTTTTTTTATGATAAAAGTTCAATTTTGCCCTCTCAACTATTCAGATAGTTCATTTTTGGTCTCTTAACTTTTTATTAGTTTAATTTTAGTCCCTTAACTACTTATTAAGTCTATTTTTGGTCTTTTCATCTGTTAAGTGTTTGTGTCAATTAAATTTAACACGTAAGTAATACGTGACATATATTTCAACGTGTCAATTGTGACATGGCAAATATTTGAATAAAAAATATTTATTTTTTAGTTTTTCTCTTTTCTTAAAATATTATTTTATTGTACATATTTGTGGTGCATGTTTATTTAAAACATATGTTATTGTTTATATGTCAAAAATATGTCATGTCATTGTTTACGTGTTAAATTTAATTGATACGTAAGCACTTAACGGATGGAAGGACAAAAAAAAAAACTTATTAAAAAGTTGATGACTAAAATTGGACCAATAAAAAATTGAGAGACCAAAAGTAGATTTATTGAATAGTTGAGGAAGCAAATTTAGACTTTTCTCTTTTTTTATTAATACATGCCTACTAAAACTTTTTTATATTTGTTGTTGATGTCGCCGCAAACTGGAATGGGTAGGATTAATGTTTATTTATTTGAACATATGGTCTAGATTCGGGTTTGAATTGGACTAGGGTATCGATTAGATTTCTCAGTTTGTGTTCGTGATGAGATATAAACAATCATCTTCTTCACCAAGGGACGAGAATAACACTGTCTATCGCCAACGTTGTCGTCTGTCACCCTTGAAGTTCTGATATCATGTAAAGAAACCAGACAATCACAGAAGGACTGAATCAGATAATCGTGTCGCTAATAAAGAAACATAACAATAGTGATCACAGCAGATAACACGGCAAGCACTAAACCAAGAAAGCGACCTTGTGATTATCAGCAGCGAAAATAATAGTGTAGCAATACGCTCAGACTAGCCCAAGAAAGAACAATAATAGAAGAAGAAAAAATTGAATAATGTAACTTGAAAAATAAGATAAATTTCTTATTATAAGAGAAAGAAAGAGATACAAAACATTGTTGTTGGAATTAATAAAAATCTACCCCTACCCTTTATTTATAGAATAGTCATATCTAATATAAGGAAATAACTCAAATAATTATTTCTCCAATTAACATCTATACATAAAAATACAAAACCTCCTTATCAAGAAATCTAAGTAATACCAAACTTCATTGTCAAGAAATCTTATTTCCAAGAAACATATTTCCTAATTTGTTAACTGCATTCATAACATATAAATGCATCTTTATATTTTAATAATTATAGCCTTTCACTTTTAGCTCTGGGTATAGCATAAAATTTCCCAAATCAAATAATAGTGCACATTATTACAAAATACAAAATATCATATGTCAAGCAATTGAGATTACCAATCATACATTCATCATTTATCTTCAAAATGATAAAATTATGTCCACAATCCCAAAGTGGGGAGCGGGAGTTCATGCAACATCCCCAATTCCTTATAGGGAAAAATATCCGTACATCAACACTGGATTATTTGCTATATGCACCCAACAAAACCTCCAATTTCACTGTGTACACACAACATCCATGAATTCCCGTCCTTCTCCAGTGCAGACATATACTCAGGCAACAAACACACCTCTAGGTCGATGCTTCTGCCCCCTTCCCAGCCTGAATATGCAGAAATCTTCCTATCAAATTTATTTGCACTCCCGCTACGTGCTGCTAATGCCTTCCCCCAACCAAAATTAGCCATACATATCAAAACGTGAAGAGCTTCCCATTGCAATGCTATATGCATCACACATATCGAGGTTATATATATATATATTTAGAGAGAATTTGGAGGGGTTATTATCCCCTTTCAAAATAGTATATTGAGGTTATATACTATTGGTTTAGCCATATATGCATGTATATAACCTCGGATGGCAGAATCAGTAATTAAGTTTACTGACAGCTTGATTTACAAGCCCAACTGCCCAACCGAGATTATGGTTTAGAAGCTCGTTGTTGTGGTTGCGCGAATAGGACAAGCAAAGTTGCCAAAATATTCCGAAGATTGTGGGGTTGTAACCTTGATCTAATTTGGTCTACTAGTCGGCAGCTAGTTTCTTGATCTAGTGGGAGACAGCGAGCACGCGAGATGCAGCGCCACATCAGCGCATTCAAAGATTGGAAGGTGGAGATTGTACCTAGATGAAATATATAGCATTAAGCACAATTTAAGATTAGTCTGACGAAATTAAGTCATTTATAAAGGCAAAGTGATCTATTAAAATTGTAATTTGTCACCAGTTGGGTTGTTTGTTGAGTTTGAACGGTTGTCATAGTAAACTACATTAGGCCTAGAACATGTTAATATATTAAAAATATTTGTAGACAAATCTTTGGGGAACCAAACTAGAAGTAAACGTGGTAATACTAAAAAAAACGGGGTTATGTTCAATACATGCCTTTTCCACACTCTTGATTTGCTCTTGTCTTTAACTTCGCCAATGATTCCGACGAGAAATGAAACATCCTCTCCCTCAGTGGAGTTTGAGTGAATCGAACAACAAACTGGTCAGGAGAAGAATACAAAAGTTTAATCGGAGGCTCTTCATAGCCTTCAAAGAACAACCGTTCATGTACTGGTTCTGGAAAGCTATCTCCGTGCCTTTAGCTTTTGATAGACAAATCTCGGCCCATGCAGTGACAAAGTTCCAGAAAGATGTTCCATCGCCAATTGCGTGGTTAAAAGCGCACCCAACAAAAAACCCATCATCTAGCTCTGTGACCTGTGGAGCATAATATTGAAGGAAAAAAATGACAACAATTTAAAACAATTTTAGTTCGTACCGTCGTATAGATTTGTGTCTTTTTGGTAGGCAACAATCATTTTGACCTTTTGAAAAAAAATTATTAACAAAATTTTCAATTATAATAATGATTCTATTGTAACTTTAAGTTTTGGCATTAGAAAATTATTACTCTAAATCAGTGTTATTAAACCCGGACCGGACCTGACGATCAAACAGGAATAAACAGGACCCATACCTTTTCCTGGATCGGTTAGATTATAAGACCGGATATGCAATTAACCCGGTTTATTTTGACAGAACCATCCGATTTTACAAAAAACCGCAAAACGAACCGGCACTAAACCCGGTATTTTGTTAAATGCGCTGGCCACTGGTTCTCTTCGTTCCTCTCTCTCTCTCTCTCTCTCTCTCTCTCTCTCTCTCTCTCTCTCTCTCGTTGTTTCCTCTTCCATATTTTTTTCCTTCTCTCTCTTGGTTGTCTAATGGAGATGATTTGCCGAGTTAATCAAGTGCTAAGCTATTCCAAGGTGTACTAGGGATTTTGGGCGAGATTGAAATAGCTTGACTTAGTAGAATTTAAACTTGATAATTTCGTATGTTGAAAAAACTCAATCTTGGATTCTTTTCCTTTTGAAATTGTTGGATTTTTCATTGAATTTATTGAAGTAATTGACACTCAAGTGAGAAAAGTAGACCATATGCACACTGCACTCTTCACTGAGATATTCAATTTCATCAGTTTTGGAGGAAATATTTTGGGGTTAAAAATTGATTCTTTTTTCTAATTTTATGAAAGATTTTGGCTGATTTTATCTTAAAGATACGAAATTGGTAGATTTTATTTTGATTCAGTGAAAAATTGTTGTAATTTTTTTGAGAGATGGGTTCATCTTTGGACCTTTCAAGTAAGATTTTTTTGTCATTTTGTTGGGAATATTTATTCAATCATGTAGCCTCCAAAACTAGGACCTTTTTACCTCCAAGGGATGAATATCGCACGGAAAAAAATTAGTAGGATAAGTATTCTTATATTATTTAAACTGAAAAAATTATTGAACTTGGCATAAATTATAATTAAGTTAGGAAGTTACATATTTTCTTATTATCATTGAAATTACCGAAAAAAGGAAATTTAAAAGAGCACTTTATGAGTTTATGAATTATGTGCAAACTTGCAGTACATATCTATCAAATTAATCATTTTTTATTTTTGCAATTTTAATGTTTATAATTAATTATTGTGAGTTAGTTAAGTAATGAAATTTATGATGTTCATATAATTTCTTAACTTAATAGAGGATCCTGGTTTCATATTTATTGGTTGATACTTGGTATTGTGTTTAAACATTCAAATGATACTTGCAAAGAAGTTTTATAAATATACAGAGTATTAAGAAAAATAAACAGTTCAATATCAGCGGGTTAACCGGTTGACCCAACGGTCCGACTAGTGAACCGGTGACCCGGGATTCATCCGCGTCAATGTCCGGTCCAGATTTAATAACATTGCTCTAAATTCAATTTTTGAGTTATTGATTATGAGATACATGTATTTTTTAGTCTAAAAAATTCTCGTATTACAATAAATTCTCTATCCTCTCAAAAGAAAATACATCAATTTAATTTCTTAATTACATCATATCGAATAAGAGAGATTCCAAGTTCGAGCCCGGCTTGCCGGGGTTTTTCTGAAAAAGATACTTGGGGACATATGAGCCACCGTATTAAAAAAAAAAACCCAGTATTTGAAAGTCCCACAATTAAAATATGATAAATCAGATTATTTTGTAAGAATATATAAATAATACAATAGCATCGTTTTATTTATAAAAAATATAGTTAACTAGACCTAATAATTTTGGTTATAGTAGCTAGCGAGTTTAATTCTTGAAGAACATGTTGTAATTGAATCCTTTTGTATATAAATAAAATATAGTTGAGTTGACCTGATACTTTGGTTTGAGTAGTTACCTAGTTGATTTTAAGAACATGTTGTAATATATTGCTTTGTAAGTTTTTTTTTTTTTTTTTAATTGTGGAAATAGTTACTCTACCGTAGAAATATGCAATGACAGGTCTAAATAGATACTAAGAGACAACCCTAGATTTTGAAATAAAATATATATATATATATATATATATATATATATATATATATATATATATATATATATATATATATATGGGTGTGGCTAAACAACATACGTATGCACAACATACGTTTTTTTGCCACACCCAAAATACGTATTAAAAATATAAAAATAAAAATTTCAACCGTACGGATGAAATATATATGTTATGAACATGTTGGAGATTAATTTTCACAAAAATCAGAATAATAGAACATTGCCATCATATATCATCAAAAATATGCAGCACTATTCAAAACATATATCGGATATATATATATATATATATATATATATATATATATATATATATATATATATATAGGATGACTAAATTACTTGTATAAACAAAGCCCGAATTTAGCTTGTAACCAAAATTCATCAAAATATATATAATACATATTATATATATTTTGATGAATTTTGATGGTACATGATGGCAATGATATAATATTCCGATTCTTGTGAAAATTAATCTACCGTACAAATTTCAACCGTACGGATGGAATATATATGTTTTGAATATGTTGTAGATTAATTTTCACAAGAATCAGAATATTATATCATTGCCATCATAAACCATCAAAATTCATCAAAATATATATAATACATATTATATATATTTTGATGAATTTTGATGGTACATGATGGCAATGATATAATATTCCGATTCTTGTGAAAATTAATCTACATCATATTCAAAACATATATATTCCATCTGTACGGTTCAAATTTGAATTTTTGATGAATTTAGGTCACAATCAAAATCACAAGCAAAAATAGAACTTTGCTTGTACAAGTTGTTTAGTTATCATATATATATATACTATTTCAAAATCTAGGATTGTCTCCTAGTATCTATTTAGATTTTGTCATTGTATATATATTTGTGCTAATATTACTGTATTTGTTTTGATATAGTTAAAGTTATATGTATTTTGTCCCCTAGATTTTTAATGTAGGCACTATGATCCTCCTCTATTAATGTAGATCAAGATCAGCTACTAGTGATATGTCTTCCACACTTGCTCAAAATATGACTTCCACACTAGATCGATCAAATTGAAATAAAAAATAGCAGGGTTCAATTGTTCTCCTTTCTAGCTAGAGCTGACGTGTTTCCTGTACTTTCTTTATCTTCATACATTTCAAATGGAGCATGAAAATGTAAATATCCCGTTTTCCTAACCGGAGACAAACTGAATGAGTCAACCAACTAACCTGAAAGGCTAATAATGGATTTCTACAACCGTCAAAGTTGACGGCCAGGTCAAGACGGAAAAAAACCTTCAGAAAACCAGGCAAATCTCGACCATCCGTTTCCGCCACATCAGCAATCGTGATTCCTTCAGCCTTTGCATGCACTCGTTCCGCCCCCTCTCCAATCTCCACGTGACACGTCACCCCACGATCTTCGCACATGATTACTCTCAGCCGGCCTGACAAGGGGTGAAAGTGGAATAGCGCATGTTCTAAACTGCTCGTCAGTTTCTCGATGACTTGTGTTAGAGAGAGATTTTGTGGGTTGGCGAATAGAAGGCCCTTTTGTATGTAATGGAACGAAAGCATGGTGATGTCAAATGCTATCAGCCGGAGCTGATCTGGCGCCGCAGGTTTGGGATGTGGGGTCACCGAGCATGTTTTGACGATGTGGGGTCACCGAGTCGGAAGATAGCATTGTGTGTAATTCTTTGAATCTTTTGTCTAAGTGTTTTGGGTTTTAACTTCTGATTGTGCTTTTGATACAATAGAGAACTAGTATTTATAATCAGTGAAAGAAAGAGAAGGAATTTAAAATGGGAAAATTTGTTCTTTGCCCCTTAAAAATAGGAATTATTCCTCACATCCTTGTACACTACTACAAAAAAGAATTTTAGTAACGCCACTTTAATAATGGTTTATAAGAAAACCGTTACTAAAAGAGGCCAATGGCAGTTTCGAAATTAATTTCTAAACTTTTCATATCGGCCGTAACTTAGAAACCGATGCGAAGTGAGACAAGAAAAGATTAAAAAGTTGGCAGGAATATTCTATAACAGTCTCTTCTTCAAAGAACCGATGCAAAATCTGTAACGGTTTATTGGAGAAACCGTTGCGTATAGTTTTAGTGTCGGTTCCTCCAAGGAACCGATGCAAATCTGTAATGGTTCCTCTAAGGAACCGATGCAAATCTGTAATGGTTCCTCTAAGGAACCGATGCAAATCTATAATGGTTCCGTGAAGGAACCGATGCAGAATGTCGTATCCACCTTTGGTAACGGTATTTTTGTAAAAACCGATGCAGATGCAGAATGTCCTGTTCAGCTTTGGTTACGATTTTGTTTTAAAAACCGATGCTAATATTTTGGGGTTACTTCCAGAGAATTGAAACAAATTAATTCATTGGCCGCCTCTCTTCTCCTCCAACCAGTGAAATAGAAGAGAAAGGAAGCTCTCTGTTATTTTCTTCTCCAACCAGCGCTGCTCGCCCTCTCCTCCTCCTCTCTCTTTCTAAGATAATATTATATTCTCCAACCTCTGGTTAAAATAATTTTGGTCTCGGTACCCATTTGAGATTAATCCAACCCATTCGAGATTAATCCAATAGGGATTAATCTCGAATAGTCCCCATTTTTGGGACTGCTCTTTGAATATTTTGTCTCATTGAGGATTTAGCACACATACATTAACTGCAAAGTGGTGTTTGAGAAGAATTCGGTAGTATTTCTCCTATTGCTTCCACGCGTACGTACACACATTAAAATGTGCGTTGGCGTACTCAGAGAGCTTAGGGGAAGTGCTGCCGGATTTTTCTCAAATATCATATTGCAGCTAACGTATGTGTGCTAATGAGACAAAGTATTCAGACAGTGGGTTAGGATTGTTGACCGCCCGTAGCTTTATAGTAAATCTGATCACATTAGCGCTATATAATATATTTTTCTGCAGATTGATCGTAGCAGTTGGATGTATGGGATTAAGTGAGACACAATCGAATATTTGAGAGGCATTGATGAATTTGTGGAATGTGCCATGGAAGATATGAGGCTGAGAGGTGTACGGACACTTCTTTGTCCTTGTCGAGATTGTCAGAACTTGAAAAGATTGCGAAATATCGAAGAAGTTAGAGATCATTTAATTTGTCATGGATTTAAGGAGCGATACACCCATTAGAAATGGCATGGAGAGAGCGATAATATTGGGACAAGCAAGACTGTATTTGATGTACCCGGTTTGGGTGAATTTATAGAAAATAAAAATATAGAAAATTTAGATCGGGACACTTTCGTACAAGATGATCAATTGGGGGATGAGGATGAAGAAAATTTAGATATTTCACAGTGTAATGAACATAATGATGATTTGGATGAAATGATAAAAGATGTAGCACAAAGTTTTAATGATATTCCTGAAATTTTTGAAAATTTCTGTAAGGAATCTAACATTCCTTTATTTCCCGGTTGTATGAAATTTACCAAAATGTGAGTTGTTTTTAAATTATACAACTTAAAAGCCAAAAATGGATGGAGCGATAAAAGTTTTACATCTTTACTCAAACTGTTAGGAGAAATGCTCCCGGAAAAAAATGAGTTGCCGGATTCAACCTATCGGGCGAAAACGTTGTTGTGTCCTTTGAGTATGTCTGTAGAGGAAATCAATGCATGTCCAAATGATTGCATATTATACCGAGGAGTGTACCATGATTTGGATAAATGCTCAAAGTGTAACGCTTCGCGGTACAATAAGAAGGATGATGAGAGTGATGATCGAAAAAACCCCACAGAGAATGTGTTTTGGTATTTGCCAATAATATCTAGGCTTCAGCGTCTTTTCGCAAATCCCAAAGACGCTAAATTGTTACGGTGGCATTACGATTGTCGTAAAGACGACGGAATGCTCAGACACCCCGCCGATTCTCCCGAATGGAGGAACATTGACAGGTTATTCAACGATTTCGGTGGTGATGCTAGAAATTTGAGGTTAGGGCTATGTACGGACGGGATGAATCCTTACGGCAATATGAGTAGTCGTCACAGTACGTGGCCAGTTTTACTATGTGTTTACAATCTCCCTCCATGGTTGTGCATGAAACGACGGTATTTAATGATACATTTGCTAATTTCGGGTCCTAAACAACCGGGTAATGATATAGATGTGTTTTTGGCTCCATTGTTTGAGGAACTTGATAAATTGTGGAGGGACGGAGTGCATGTTTGGTTTCTACCATTCATAACGCAGCGGAAAAACAAAAACGAAACAAAATCGAATTCGAAACCCAAAAGAAGGATCTGTGAATTACACTTAAATCAAAGAAAAGTTCATAACTTTGTACCTTCGGATTAAGATTAATCCATGATGATCGAAAGCGAATTAGGTTGACACTTTTCTTCGCCCGATTCCAAACCGGTTTCCAAACCGATCCTTTGTATGTTTCGCCTAACCGGTCTCACAAACCAATCTCAAAACGAACCGATTCTCCAAGCAAACCACGATTTCAACCCGAATCACAAAGACACCGCACTTCGCTTCGTTCTCTACCAGTATCCACACGAACAACCCCTTTGAACGGATAAAGAACGATATATGCTAGTATTCGTTCTTCATTTTTTCTCATAGAAATAACAAGAGAATAATTTTCGGATTTTTCTCTCCTTTTGTCTCACAAAAGTTGGACGAAAAATATGCCTTTTTTTTCATTTTGGGGTGTCTCTTGTGCCTATATAGTCCATAAGTTTCATATCCTATGTGCATAGTAACTATGTAACCATATATGCAACACACCTTATCATATAAGATGCAGGATTGGATGTGTCACTTGATTATGTAGCTCTTCATACAACTTATGACATAAGTTATGATTTTTCTGTGTACGTCTCAATAGTTGTTCTTTGTGTGTGACCCTGTGGGTTTACTTAATGTTGGCAATAACCACAACAGATTATAAATCATGAGCGGCCTCTAACAAGACATCATGATTATCCAAATTAAGCAAGTATGGATGATTCGATCAAACCTAATTTATGTTCATGCATTGTATCCCTTTGTTACATGATATCTATATCGTCCATAAGGTATGGTATGTGTCAACCTTATGTTGGTCAATAAATATTTCTTGACACCGAATTTGATTGAACATGAAATGATATTAATAACTCCTTATTAATTCACTCGAGCACGGCCGTGCGTTTCTTCAATCAAATCATCAAGAGACCTAAAGATATCTCTCTCAATTTATGAGAGGGACAAATCCTATCTTAATTAAACTCTTTCCTCCGCATAATTCATTATATACCTAATTATAATCTTTATGACCGCCCGGTTATAGACAATGTTAGATTATATTAAAATATAAAATTTCTCATGTAGGAAACTGAGATAATCTCAAGTCTAAGGATTACAGATACATTCTTTACTGAGAATAACTAATGACACGAACCATGTAATATTCTCACGGTGGGTCAATCCAGTATATGGTCTCTAACATATACTTACGTTAATGACTTAATAACTCTTATTCATAATCAGTAAAACGTGACCATCAGTCAACTAACATACTGATGTCCATTTATAGCTTCATAAAGTATGTTTGTCTCACAAACATCCTATGAATGATCAGGGACGGTTTAGAATATCATTCATAATACTTTATAGTTTTACTATCAAAGTCACATACTTTGATGATATAAAGCTGAATATTATATTCAAGGTTCATTTTAGTAATAAGAATAAAATAACCAATACGCATTTATTATATAAAATATCTCTAAATAAACACAATGTTTGTTTAACACAATCCATACATCTAGATCTCAAATATATTGGCCTAGGGCATACTACTAACAATCTCCCACTTGCACTAGGCCGAATCTAACAAGTATCTTATACCCATCGACCTAGCATGACCCTCATACTTTGCTTGAGAAAGTGGTTTAGTCAATGGATCGCCAACATCATCATCACCATCAACTCTGCATATTTTAATATCTCCTCTCGCAATGATCTCCCTGATCAAATGGAAACGTCGAAGTATGTGTTTGGTTCTCTGATGCGATCTTGGTTCCTTTGCCTGCGCGATTGCCCCATTGTTGTCACAATAAAGATCTACAAGATTTGTGATACTAGGAACCACACCGAGTTCTTCAATGACTTCTTCATCCAAACAGCTTCCTTAGCTGCTTCTGAAGCTGCTATGTACTCCGTTTCTGTCGTGGAATCCGCTACAGTGTCCTGTTTGGAACTTTTCCAACTTATTGCACCTCCATTCAAACAAAACACATAACCAGATTGCGATCTAAAATCATCATTGTCGGTTTGGAAGCTTGAGTCCGTGTAACCTGTTACAACTAGCTCACTTTCAAATCCTCCATAAACCAAGAAGGAATCCTTAGTTCTTCTCAAGTACTTCAGAATATTCTTGACTGCTGTCCAGTGACTTTCACCAGGATCAGAATGATATCTGCTAGTTGCACTTAATGCATATGATACATCTGGTCTATTACAAAGCATGACATACATGATAGATCCAATAGCCGAAGCATACAGAATTTTATTCATGCGATTTCATTCTTCTTGATTAGCAGGACGTTGAGTCTTACTCAATTTGCGCCATGTGACATTGGTATGAAACCTCTTTTCGAATCATCCATTCGAAATCGTGTCAATACTTTGTCAGTATAGGTACTTTGACTTAGACCTATGAGCCTTTTAGATCTATCTCTATAGATCTTAATGCCGAGTATATAAGCGGTATCTCCTAGGTCCTTCATTGCAGAAGACTTTCCTAAAAATGTCTTAACATTTGTTAAAGTCGGAATGTCATTTCCAATGAGTAATATATCATCTACATAAAGTACTAGAAAAATTATTGTGCTCCCACTAACCCTCTTGTAAACACAAGGTTCATCTTCATTTTTGATAAAACCAAAACCTTTGATTACTTCATCAAAATGAAGATTCTAACTCCGAGATGCTTGCTTTAATCCTTAAATGGATCGCTGCAATTTGCAAACCTTATAAGAATTCTTAGGATCAACAAAACCCTCGGGTTGTGTCATATACACATCCTCGAGTAAATTTCCATTAAGAAAAGATGTTTTGACATCCATTTGCTATATCTCATAGTTATAATATGTAGCTATGGCAAGCAGAATTCTAATCGATTTAAGCATGACAATTAGTGAGAAAGTTTCGTCATAGTCTATACCATGAGTTTGTGGGAAACCTTTCGCAACAAGTCTCGCTTTATAGGTATGCACATTTTCGTCCATGTCAGTTTTCCTTTTGAAAACCCATTTACACCTAATGATCTTTGAACCTTCAGGTGAATCAATTAAGTTCCAAACTTGATTATCGTACATGGACTGCATCTCAGTTTTCATGGCTTCTAATCATTTATGAGAATCAGGATCCTTCATAGCTTCTTGGTAAGATGTGGGTTCATCATCTATGAGCGCCACATTTTTATCATCAGTCACGAGAAATCCATATCTTTCGGGCTCATGACGAACTCTACTAGATCTACGAGGAGCATCTTGTGTTTCAAGACCGGACTAGTCAACTCTTGAAGAAACTAGTGGATCTTCCAATGGTTGTTCATTGCTAATTAGTGGATCTTGAATTTCTTCAAGGTGTACTTTATTCCCACTAGTTCCTTTAGAAATAAATTCTCTTTCCAAAAAGATACCATTTCGAGCAACAAATACTTTGTTCTCGGATGGGTTGTAAAAGTAATATCCTTTAGTTTCTTTTGGATATCCCACAAATAAGCATTTATCAGATTTCGGTGTTAACTTGTCTGAAATTTGACGCTTCACATAAGCTTCACAACGCCAAATCTGTAGAAAAGACAATGTGGGACTCCGCCCAGTCCATATCTCATATGGAGTCTTTTGAACAGCTTTTGATGGAATTATGTTTAGTATGAACGTGGCACTCTCAATGGCATAACCCCAAAAGGATATCGGAAGATCTGTTTGGCTTATCATAGACCGAACCATATCTAATAAAGCTTGGTTTCTCCTTTCCGAGACACCATTCCATTGAGGTGTTCCCGGAGGAGTAAGTTGTGAAACTATTCCACAATCATTAAGATGATCGTCAAACTCTAGGCTTAAATATTCGTCACCTCGATCTGATCGAAGTGCTTTTATTTTCTTACCTAGCTGGTTTTCTACTTCACTCTTGAAAATTTTGAACAATTCAAAAGATTCGGATTTATGTTTCATTAAGTAAACATATCCATATCTACTTAAGTCATCAGTAAAAGTAATGAAGTATCAAAAGCCACCTCTAGCTGGTGTGCTCGTTGGTCCGCATACATCTGTATGTATGAGATCCAATAACTCACTTGCCCTCTCACCTCTCTTTGTGAAATGAGCCTTTGTCATCTTACCTAATAAACAAGATTCGCACGTCTCAAATGATTCTAAATCAAATGAGTCTAAAAGTCCATATTGGTGGAGTTTAGAAATGCGTTTCTTATTTATGTGTCCTAAACGACAATGTCAGAAATATGTCGGATTCAAATCATTAGATTTAAATCTCTTTGTATTAATGTTATAGATAGACTTGTAATGTTCATGATCAAGATTTAAAACATAAAGACCATTTTCTAATTGAGCATTCGCATAGAAAATGTTTTCTTTACTTATGGTAACGTTATTATTCTCAATAACAAACTTAAAACCATCCAAAACCAATCTCGACACAGATACAATATTCCTGTTCACAGCAGGTACATAGTAGCAATTATTTAAATTTATTAAAAGTCCAGAAGGTAAAGATAATAAATAAATGCCCACGGCTAATGCAGCAACTCTTGCTCCATTTCCCACCCGCAGGTCAACTTCACCTTTCGCTAATCTTCTACTCCTTTGCAGCCCCTGCACATTATTACAAATGTGAGTACCGCATCCGGTATCTAATACCCAAGATGAGGAAGTAGATAAATTAATTTCAATAACATTAATACCTAAAGTAGTAGTCTCACTACTCTTCTTCTTCTTCTTCTTTAGATCCTCCAAGTAGGCCTGACAATTTTTTTCCAATGGTCTGGTTTGTTGCAGAAGCAACAAACACCCTCCTTGGGTTTCTAGCTCTTAGGTTCGGACAACACCTTGCCCTTACCTTTTCCCTTGACTTTGCCCTTGATTTTTCTCTTCTGACCCTTGCCTTTCTGAACCAAGAGAACATCGTTGACAACATTTGACTTCATAGTCCCCTCGAAGTTCTTCTGCATGCCGTGCAACTCCGTGAGACTCTTGTCCATGTTATGCATATTATAGTTCATTATAAATGACTTGAAATTCGGAGGAAGAGACCTAAGGATCAAATCGGTAGCCATCTCATTGCCTACCTTTGCCCCTAGTTTCTCAAGTTGATCAAGGTACCCCTTCATTTTCATAATATGAGCACTCATCGAGGAGTTGGGAACCATCTTACAACTTGCTAATGCACAATGTGCATTATACCTCTCATTTCTAGCTTGCTCTTGGAACATTTCATTGAGCTGTGCCAACATTGGAAATGCCTCTAAATTTTCAAACTGCTTTTGAAGATCGGCATCCATGGTGGCTAACATGAGACATGTCACATCATTAGAGTCGCTTGTATGCTTGGCATAAGTATCTATTACTTCCTGATCAGCATCATTAGCGGGCTGGTTAGGAATGAGCCTTTCAAGGACATAGTTCTTCCTTTCTTGTTTGAGAACAATTCTCAAATTTCGATGCCAGTCAAGAAAGTTTTTCACATTGAGCTTGTCCTTCTCAAGGACGGATCGCAATGTTAGAGTTGATGTGTTGTTTGTTGCCATTTTCTACACAGAATTAAATGCAGGTTTATATTAATTTGTCATTTGAGATATTTTAATATAATTTTAATTCCCACTATTTTATTCAAATCAATAACCCTAAAATGTATTGATTCGGAAATTTTAAATTTAAATTTCATAGTGGGCCAAGATCCATATTTCATCAAGTTCCAAGTGAGCTTTGGCCCATCGCCTAGAACCTAATTATTTAGGTTGGAACATTTCCATTGTATCTCATACAACCAGTGTTTTAAATAGCGGCGCAATTGCGCGCAATTACGGCGCAATTGCAGAAATTACCCATAAACGCAACTCGCGATGAAATTATAGCAACAATAGCGTTTTCGCCGCTACAGGCGCTATAGCGCGCTATTTGGATAGTATTTTTTTATTTAGACCCGAAATTCATTAACCCAAACCCAATCTAATAAGTAATTAAATCCAAACCCAATAAGTAAATAAACCCAAACTCAAAAAAAATAAAACACATTTCTTTCTCCATAGGCAAACGAAGGCAAAAAAAATGATAAAGACAAAAAAATGATAAACCCAAACCCTACATTTCTAAAATGATGAAGTTGATTCATCATGTTCATCCGAAGATGATAAAATAATTAATGCTAATTTCTCTTTATCCGAAGAGTAAATAATTAGTTTAAGTATTAATATTTATTTTGGATAATTAAGTATTTGTGTGTTTATTTTAGATAATTAAGTTTTCATATGTTTATTTTATGTCGCATGTTTAAATGCGGACAATGAATTTTGTGTGGTGCATGTTTAATTATGGATTATTGTAATATCTTTATTTATGGTGGTTTTGATTTTGATTTTTATATTGAAAATTTTGTTATAACTATACAAAATGGCATTTCCCCCGCTATGAGGTCGTAGCAGCGCAATAGCGCCCGCTACAGCGATCCGCTACAAAAAAAAGCTCAAACGCTATGGACCGCTGTATCGCAATTTAAACCATTGTACTCTTGATTAATCCATAGGATGACCATCATATGCTCGGCGTATGCATCCTATCATATGCCCCAAACCCATGCCTAACTTGATAGTTCAGTTGAATCTAACCATGTCTAAATAACGAGAATCACCATTTCTCGCTTCTTATCACCCAAAGATTATGCTAATTCACTGTGATTTGGCATACCCAAATTCTGCATGATCGAAGGGATGATAAGTATAGATACATGGGAGTCATTTCTATGATTCAATATTATATGAGTGATTGTTATGTTTATCCTTTTTGTTTTAATTGTTTTATTTTATCATGTATTTCATCACAGAACATCACATGCATAGATAAAATAAATATGATATGATATAACATGGCCTTGATGATCTAAATGAGCCAATTATTAAGATCATTTCCGAAGATACATTCAACCACAAGGCATTGATGAACTCCTTCATCTCCACGATGGGTATGAGGTGGATGGTGAACTCCTTCATCTCCATGATGTGTATGCGGTGGACGGTGAACTCTTTCATCTCCATGATGCGTATGAGGTGGACGGTGAACTCTTTCTTCTTCATGATGTGTATGATCGTGGTAGTTAAATTATATATAAAATGAACGGAACCATGCCCGTCACAATTAACCAGTAAAATAAATTATATCACATCAACTAAGAACGGAACCATGCCCGTTTTTACATACATACATATATTACATATATGTCATCATCACACACAAATCGCAACCATTCATCACATATCTAATAGGCTATGTTATATGCATTATGTTGTACTTTAAACCATTTTACGAAATATGTATGAGGCGTTACGAATATGAAATTGACACCGAATTTGATTGAACATGAAATGACATTAATAACTCCTTATTAATTCACTCGAGCACGTCTGTGCGTTTCTTCAATCAAATCATCAAGAGACCTAAAGATATCTCTCTCAATTTATGAGAGGAACAAATCCTATCTTAATTAAACTCTTTCCTCCGCATAATTCATTATATACCTAATTATAATCTTTATGACCGCCCGGTTAAAGACGATGTTAGATTATATTAAAGTATAAAATTTCTCATGTAGGAAACTGAGATAATCTCAAGTCTAAGGATTACATATATATTCTTTACTGAGAATAACTAATGACACGAACCATGTAGTATTCTCACGGTGGGTCAATCTAGTATATGGTCTCTGACATATACTTACGTTAATGACTTAATAACTCTTATTCATGATCAGTAAAATATGACCATCAGTCAACTAACATACTGATGTCCATTTATAGCTTATCATAAAGTATGTTTGTCTCAAGAAACATCCTATGAATGATCAGGGACGATTTAAAATATCATTCATAATACTTTATAGTTTTACTATCAAAATCACATACTTTGATGATATAAAGCTGAATATCATATTCAAGGTTCATTTTAGTAATAAGAATAATATAACCAATACGCATTTATTATATAAAATATCTCTAAATAAACACAATGTTTGTTTAACAAAATCCATACATCTAGGTCTCAAATATATTGGCCTAAGGCATACTACTAACGTGCATGTATTTGATGCATGGAAGAAAGAATTTTTTACCCTCCATGCCATGATTTTGTGCATGATTATGATTTTCCCGGATACAGTAACTTGTCGGATTTCAGGAATAAAGGAGCCAAAATGTGTCCTACTTGTGCGGAAGAAACGTGTTCCATACGGTTGCCTAACTGTAAGAAGAACGTGTATATGGGACATCGTAAGAATCTTGATGATTTTAGGGTATTGGATGTTAATTTTGATTTTAACTAATTTATTAATTAAAAATATTAATATTGAAACTTCATTAATATTATTAATTAAAAATATTTAACAGAAGAAGAGCGCGAAAGGGAAAGAGGCGCAAAAGCACAACATCCATCCGCACAGACTCGGATCGGCCGGGTACAAAGGCGTCAATTGGGACAACAATGAGGTCATTTTTTCGTCTTCGTCCTCGTCGGGAGTTAGTTCAGTTGCTGATTCTCGAAGCTGGAGATGGTTGAGGGTGAGAGTAAAGCCGACAGCCGAGGATTTTTTGACAGTCCCAAATTCGGTGACTAATGAGGTCCTCCAGCGCATGGTACGTGAATTAAGTTATTTCGATATAAATTTAATTACATACCCTTTTGTAAAATTTTTTGTCACAGAATCAAAGGTTTAAGAAGCATCTCAAGGTTTATTTAAGTCGGACCGATACAATGAGATCTTGAGTGCTTCGATTGGGACACCCGAGCATCCTCGGAGGCTACGGAGGCACTCCACATTTTCCACCTTGTCAACTGTTTACGGCAAAGGGCCAAGGAGGAAAACTAGTCACGCCGGTTGCATCACCCAGACGGAATTGGATAACACCTTGAAGATTGCATTGGCCAAACAAGCGGAGGAATTCAATGAGACAATACGGATCATGATTGAAAAATTGAATGATGCCCCGCATTTAGAAACTTCGCCGCAAGGATCTCGGCCCCCCGACTCTGGTGAGCTCCAATCTGGTGTCGCCACAGCAACATCTCCGAGAAATCCAGGTTAAGATTTGTTCTATAAAAGAAAATTATACCATATTCAATTAATTATATTTTCTAATGTGAAAACTTTTTTTCAGGGTCCCACTTCATGCAAACTCTGGGTCCAAGGGGATGAGGGTCCGATTTTCGTAGCGCACGGGAGGTTATATCCGTCCGGTCCCGGCGTTGCAATTCACAACAACCCCCTTCTGCTCGATCATGTTAGGGTTTGTATCGACAACATTCTCGAAGGCCTAGCTCACGTGTGTGTTCCGCGTCCTGTGGACGATACGGAATACATAGGTCAATTGGTCGGAACGTATGTTGCATGGCCTGCACACTTAGTCGAGCTGCCCGATAAGGTATTTTTACTTTTCGCTACTTTATTAATATATACTAGTAAAATTTTTATTTCTACTCAATTTTTTAAATCTGTAAACGCAGTCCTTGACAGCGAAGAAACCGGCCCAGTGAAGAAGAAACAATCCGATAAAGTGCAAAGTGCGTCGTCTGCTGTCAAACGGGACCCGATTCTCGACGAGGCAACGGTGCGAGTACTTAATTCCAAATTTCAGTGGCTATACACGGTATTGATGAGCCAACCCTCCAACATCTTCACTTTCGAGATCCAATTCGGTGAAGAGGTGTTCGGAATTGACGGCACTATCTTCTGTTGATTTCTGACATCGTTGATCTCTTTAAGGATGGTTGGTTCGACGTCTCGATTCTACAAATCTTCTGCATGTATGAATTTTTAATAATTTTGTCTTTATTAATATTTTATTTGCCAAGACCTTATGGGGGTTTACTTGCAGGGTTTGTGAGTGCCTTTGCACGGCATTCGACCAGCACAATTTTCTATTCCTCGATCCATATCGTTGCTCAGAAACGAACGTCAGATCCGATCTTAATGCGGTTGTGGGTTATCTGGGCGATGTTATGCTTGGTGTTGAAAATATCGACAGTTTCATCTTTCTGCCTTATATTTCACAGTTAGAAGTTTTATTACAAATAAATATTGTATTTATTTTTTTCGAATTTACCTAACTTTAAAATTTAATATGATTTGTAGGAACCATTGGATTCTTCTTGTTCTACAAATGTCGAAATTCGTTGTTTATATCGTGAACCCGATAAATCAAAACGTATCGGGGCTGCTTATTCAGAATGAATTAAACACGTAAGTAATTTAAAATATTACAACACCTAAATATATACTAATTAACACTATTTACTGACTTAATTTAATTGTGTTCCAGAGAGACACGACGTTTTACAATGGAAAAGAACATGAAGGGCCAGAAGAATTTAAAATATTTAAGGATTCACGTATTTTTAATTCCGCGAATTATAGGTTTAGGGTTTAGGGGTAACTAATCATTTATTTTATTTTTAAATTGTAGTGCCCACAACAACTAGGGGGACGGGAAAGCGGTTATTATGTCGTGAGGATAATGTATGACATAATTACAAACTACGGCCAGCAAGGTTCTGCTCTTCCAAAGGTATGAACAAAAAATTTACAAATTCATTCATATTTTCTTTTAATTTTTAAATTTTCTCAACTTCTTACAAATTTTGATTTTCTTTTCTACAGTCGATCGGACCAGATGTGTATCCCGAGAAGGATATCGAGGAAGTGAAGGATATGGTTGTCGATTTCATAAAAGAAAATATTTGATTTTGTTATAAATAATATTTGTATATAAATTTTTTAGGAATAATATATATAGTGATGATATATTTCAGTGGATTTATTTGTATGCATGCTTGTTTTATAAATATTTTGGCTAGCAATGTGGGCTAGTCACATAAAATCGGTTGTTTTAAAAAGAATTATATATGATTAGTAACGGTTATTAACAGAAAACCGATACTAAGTGCATTAATAAATTAAAAAATAATTAAATTTAGCAACGGTTCTTTTATAAAAATATTATTTTTTGGGGATTCTCTAAAGGTTCTTCATAAAGAACCGCTGCAAAATTTATGTATTGTATATCGGTTATTATTTAAGAACCGATACGAAAGGTTATGTGCTTATGCGAATTCTGTAACGGTTCTTCTTAAATAACCGCTGCAGAGTTACGTATTTTATATCGGTTATTTTACAAGAACTGATACTAAAGGTTAATGTTTATATTGATTTCTCATTGTGAACCATTGCCAAAGTTTGACCGCGTAAGATTTAGCAACGTGGATTTAATATCGGTTATTTAATATGTTTAGTAACATTGCCATAGGTAACGGTTCAAAACCGATATAGAATAGATTTAAGAACCGTTATAGAATGCATCTTTTGTAGTAGTGGTAGAAAAGAATAGAGATGTGTTATTACAGAGTAGGGGTTTCCCGTAGTATGTACTACCACCATTTATAGTAGCGAAACCGTATATATAAAAGTTGTCTAAACTATTATGTACCGAAATTTCTAAAAAGTTGCCTAAAAGCAATAATATATATGAAAAAAATTTCCTTATATATTTATCATGTTTTGAATTATTTCTCAAGAGTCCACCAGTAGGATGGCCTAGTGGTATGGTGCTACCCCACGATTCCATAGATGAGGGATTCGAGTCTCACGTCTAACAGAATTGATTTAAAATTTAGGAATGACATATGAGTCATTCTAAAGAGTATGAAACATGTGATCGCATGTAGTTCTCCCTAAAAAAAAATTATGTCTCGAGAGCATGATAGATTTTTTGAAATATAAAAGCAACAAACCTAAACATTTATCATTCTATGAGATCGTGTTGCGAGAGCATGATGTGTAGACTTTTTGTATGAAATATGCGATTTTTATTATTCTCCAAAGGTATCCAAGCATGATGTGTAGACTTTTTCTATGAAATATGTGATTTTGGATATTTGAAACGCATTAGACACATTATGTTTATTATAAGAATTTGTAAGGGCCCGTCTGAAATTGTCTAATGATCTGTTTTAAGTTTTTATAAGATCATATGTTATTTTTCTATTTGGGCGGCAACAACAAAATTTGTTTTTAAACAAGAAGACTTTCTTGTTAATTAATATGGTGTATTAAATTATTGTCCTTATAACTATGTCAAAATAATGATATAATATGGCGTTGATTAATATTTATTCTCTTTCTGCTCTAAACATCGTGTGACATTAATGTCCTTTTATGTACTTCCACAAAACGCTACTAGTGGCATTATATATGTTAGAGAAATGTGCAAATATGACGAAGTAATCATTTCTAAATCACGCCTATCGTACATCATTCCCACAATCTCCTCCCATCTTTTCTTTTCGTGACTCTTTTTATATATATATATATATATATATATATATATATATATATAGGGGTGTGGCTAAACAACATACGTATACACAACATACGTTTTTTTGCCACACCCAAAATATGTATTAAAAAAATAAAAATAAAAATTTCAACCGTACGGATGTAATATATATGTTATAAATATGTTGGAGATTAATTTTCACAAAAATCAGAATATTATAACATTGTCATCATATATCATCAAAAATATGCAACACTATTCAAAACATATATCGGAATAATAGTTTGATGATACATGATGGCAATGATATATTATTCTGATTTCCGTGAAAATTAATCCACAACATATTCATAACATATATATTACATCCATATGGTTGAAATTTGAATTTTTACTTTTTATAACCACTTTACGAGTATTTTAAAAAAATGTATGTTGTTTAGTATCTATATATATATATATAGGAAAAATGTTATATGCCCTTCTATTTCCCCACATTTACTCCCTATACATCATACACACGTCATAAGTAGGGATTTAATGTTGAAATGTCAAGAAATACCACGTGGGCCCATGGCATTCTTGTATTACGAGAGGTTCACTGTGTTTACCCCTGTATTACCACTGAGCACTCATTACTGCATTTCATAATTGGGGTTGTCTTGTCATATCTTTTCTCCACTGATCCCACCTCGCATGTGATGTCTCAGATCTGCAAAAAAAAGGGGCAAAAAATTCAAAATTGAACCTATCTCGCACGCATGGAAATCCATCTTCTTCATTACTACTGAGAAATCCAGCTGTTCCTTGCATGGCGAGTTGCTGAAAGCCATTACCAGATGGATTTTGGAAAGTTCTTGGGTGACAGGAAGGCAGTCCCTTCTGCGATGGAAGGTTCAACTGAGGATTTTAGGTACTGCTTTCCATCGTTTTAATATATCAGTTCCATTTTCAATTAGATTAGCAACGCTAATATTCATTTCAATCACGAAATCTTCCTCCGTTCACAGCATAAACCATACGGACCATACATTTCGACTTCTCAGTGTTGATTCTATGGCCGAGACTAGGTGAAACACACATCTCCTTTTCAATTCAACAATAAATTGACATATTTCTGACATGTACTTTTCCGAATTGGTCATCTTGTAGTTGATCTCAACAAGTAACTAACAGTGAAGTCGGGGAAAAAGGATTCGCCTTGTCAATTGCCGTCGAAACTTGGGTCAATGCTTCAGTATCCAGAAAACACACACCAGTGTTGCCATTTACATATGCCAGGTATGAAAAGACCAGTACCTGTTGTACGTAGCAGCAATTGCTTTAATCCAGTCAAATTAGTGCGCCTCAAATTCTCTCGTTCCGAGTCTGATTAGTTATTTTCGTTCATATAAGCAGCATTGGGGCTTATATCAGTGAGTCCAATTACGATAGTTAGTCCGATGAGGACCACAAATTGGGAGAATGTGCGCCTACTCGGACTTTTGCGAGAGATGCAAGACTACAACTGTACTGACATCAACGACGACCGGGCCGCAGATGAAACCGATCTTGGGACACAATATTGTGATGCACAACAGTCCCCTTCCGCGATCAACCCCCCAACATAATTGTTGATTGTCATGCATTCTATCCAGCCCCTTGTTCAATCTAATACCTATTTTCCCTCTCTTATTCAATAGGGTCTCTATCCCCATACAACCACTCAAATGTAAACAATTGTTCCCGAAGGGAAGACATAAAATTGGGAACGGAATGTCCGACTTGGACCCACTCATTATACCGTAAGAAGAAATGGTGTTCTCGAGCAAAGAAGAAGCATTCGCCCTAGTTAAGCCATATGCATGCCGTGTTGGTTTCGGTATTCAGAAAAGGGGACGACACAAGATCGACGAGGACCCCTACAAAAGTACTTTCATATGCAGCAAGGGAAGGAAACCTAGGGCACAACAACGACAAGTTTGTTGGGAAATCCATAGACATGTATGTTACACGCGCAAAGGAACTTATAGATTTAACCCGTCCTAGAATCTACGTTAAGGAAATAAAAGTACGAGATTAACTATTAAAATTTATACCTCGGATCTTCCTGATCCGCGAGACGTAGAACAAATGTAGGTTTGAACTTTTCTGACTTGCAATCTTCTCCTTCCTGAAGCTCGACTCGCGACCTCCTTGCTTCTCCTAGGGATGAAGATCGATCGCTCACAAGTTCTCAAGATAGAGAATCTCTACTCATATCTACGTGAACGTCAGACGTAAGGAATAACCGGACTTAGCTAGACAAGTCCGGAAATACTTTCCGAAAATCTCACAAAACTTTCTCTCTCTTTTCTATATAATAGACAGCTTCTAATGCTTCTGAATTGTGTATAGAATAGAGAGACTTTGCCCTTCTAATTATACTAGAGAGAGAGGCGAACAATTGCTCAGTTACCATAGCTAAAAACCTTAATATGCACATATTCCGTTGCCAACGGAATAGGTATTTCCATAACGGAATACTTGGCAGCTAAGGTTATTACAGTTTCCATATATATTCCGTTGGGAATGGAACTATTCCGTTGCCAACGAATGACACTGTTTTGTTCAATCAATTATCCAATAATTGATTATTTCGTTCACTAATTTATACGTCATCTGTATAACTTTTTTGAGGCATATTCATCCCGTACGAATGGAGTTCATTGTCTGACCGTGTAGGTTCCATTTAACGCTGGCAATGATTTTCTAAAGATCGTAAGTCATGAGTAACCTCTAGACTGATGTCATGACTATCCATGTTAAATGAAATAATCAGTGATCATAAACCTATCTGAATAGACATTTGCTTATTCCTTTTGTTCTATGATATATGTCTTGATCACAAGGCATGAAAGTATGTCATCCTTGAGTTTCATCAAAGTCTCTTTCCTGATCGAGAATTATACTGAATAAATACAAAATGATATTAACAACACATGTTAATCCATTTTGAGCATGACCATGCATTTTCTTCAGTCCTAGTTCATCAGGGGACCCAGAGATATCTCCCTCGTAACGATAGGAACAAATCCCATCTTGGTCACTCACATTTCTCGCCATGATTCAGTGCATACCTAATGATGTCTGATAAGAGGTATTTTTGCAGTCGTTTAACGCTTACCAAAAGAAATTTGTAACCCTAGACTTAACTACAATAAAGTAGACAGTGAAAGTAGGGGTCGAACCACGAGAGCTATTTAGACTAAACCAGGTAAAAAGATTACTTCTCTAATGAAAATGGACTCAACAAAAATATAAAACTAAAAGAAAGAGAAACCAAGACCGTAAATAAAACCAAACACAAGACCTAAAACAAGACACAATTGGGGGGGTTGTTGATTGGTTGATTGGAACAAAATGAAAGTAACAAATAAAGAGAAAACTTAAAGTAAATACTAAAAGATGTGGTGGTTTTGTGAAATGAGGCATAGTTTCGTGTAGTGAATTTGTGTGTAACTTTATCCTTGATTATAATAATGAATTTGAAATTAATATCTTAAGTGCAGTAAGATGAGCTCTAACCGATAAATAACTCAAACGAAAAGATAGAATTTTAGTTTAGATGAGCTCGTAAATAAAAATACTAATCTACTTGAATATCATAACCAATTCAATAGGAATCATTGGTTATTTAAACAAATCAAAACCTCCTAAACAATGAGCTTGTTCAGAACTGTTTAGTTCGTTATGAGTTATTTGCACTTGGCTATTATTCAAATTCTAATGGAAGCTATTGAGCAAAGCAACCAAAGGAATTTTGTGGCCCTTGTTAATTACTACTGAACATAGAATTGACCGAAATAAACTTAAAACAATTCATTGAGCATGAAAGATAATAAGTAAATAAAAACAGAATATAACCGTTCAAATGAAATTCATTATTAATGGTCTCAAAAGTTACAACACAAAAACATAAACACTAACTATGCCTCGAAGGGCTTACTCGAAATACATGGAAAATAAAGAAAATAAAATAATGATAGAACCCATTAATGAAGCGTGGATGGAAGGATGAAGCTTGCTTGACTTGCCCAACTCCAAGAGAGAGAATGATGAAGTTCAAAAGTGATTAGAGTGGATGCCTTGCATCCCGGTTATATAACCCTCTCAAAAGGTGATCATGAGGGATGAATGAAGATCCATGCAAAGAGTGTGAAGGAAGCATGGCAAAGGCATGAAGAGTGCATGCAAAGTGCATGAAAGATCCGTCCGTAAGATGGTCAATTTGGGTCATGTAGACTTCGGAATTGGGCTCGGTGATATAGAATGAATTGTGGGCTTTGTTCTCTTCTTTCCAACGGTATATAGCATGCATATAGAGGAGGCCCAGATTATGAGTTATGGCCGAAATACTGAGACTGTATCGGCAGGCCCGAGTCTTGATTATTATCTCTCTCTTGTGCTCCAACTTCTTTTCCCGAAGTTATGCTCCATCAAAATTGCACCTGAAATCACATAAATATCTTATTAGTAGTATCAACATTCAAGTTATGATTATTATCCATTTAAACACATATAATGGTGCAATATTACATATGTATAGGGTATAAAATGTGTATAATTAATGACTTATCAATGTCCCTAATGATCATCCCATTATGGATGACGTAAGATCATATTAAATTATGTAGTTCCTCATACAGAAATCCATGGTGACATCAGGTCGTAGGAACAAGCACACTATTCAAATGAGAATCACTAATGACATATAGCATGCATATTCTCATAATGTGGTCAGTCCAGTATGTGTTCTCTAACGTGCACCTATATTCCAGACTTGACATCTCTATATCCATGATCAACATAACATGATCATCCAGTCTGCGAATATACTAGTGTGGATATGTAGCTTCCTACTTGAAGTATGTATATCTCTATAAACATCATACATATCACTAGGGACGGTTTAGAATGTCATTCGTTGGTTCACAGTTCTACTATCAGAATCACGTATTCTGATGACGTGAACCCAAAGTGTCATTCATGATCGATGTAATATATGTAAACATATTAGTCACCCATGCACTCATTCATATATGAATTGAATAAATGTGTTTCTCATAATTTAATCTCTAGTCCAACACTTTGGCTTAGGGCATAATTCCTTCAGTCTCCCACTTGCACTAGGCCAATCTTAAGCAACCAATGCTCATTAGACAACATGACCTTCATGTTCTATTAGCGGGAAATATATGCCTATCAGATTATAGAAATTTACATTGCAAACTTGTAACTACTACTGTTGATCTCTATAATTAGTTGAGAACTTCTAAAACAGGCGCATGTATCCTTATTGCTCCATTCTGAGCGACTCTTTGTTCATAGCATAGATTGTCAGGTCTTAAGAGCAATCGAGACTATTCCAAGTTCCAAGATCAAGGCATACCTATTGTCCGCTTCTAAAGCGATAATATGGTCTTATTTCAGTTACAATACCTTATTTGGAACTCTTTCCAAAATACTGTATTCGAAATAAACGAATTGCAATAATGATCCATGTTGGAAAGTGTAATCTCTTACCATTATCTAGCTTCTGATAGATCGAGATTTCTTAGTTTTTCATAAGAACTTAGATATTTATCCTAGTCATATAAGTCGCTCTCTTATGCTCCAAGCATATTGCACAATACATTGTATGGCTTAAAATTCTTATTCATCCTGTTATCAAGAACTGTTTCTTGTATAGTGAACCTTTCAATAAACGGATGATAAGCGCATGTCTTCATTATATGAACGTCGTAGGAAAGAATCCTTTCTTGCATATTGAACTCCTTCAATTTATATTGTTAAAAGCATAGAATCCAATTCATGTGCCTTTCATTGTTCATATTAGTGCCACAAAAAAGAACTCTTTCTTGCATACTGAATATTCAATATATGGTTGAAGGTATAAGATCAATGTCATAAGCAAGAATGCTTTCTTGCATGTTGAACATTTCAATGTATGGCTGAACGTACAGAATCTCATTCGTTTATCTTTCCATCATTCATATGAACACCATTAACAAGAACATTTCTAGCACATCGAATTCTTTCAATATTTTACCAGTGTGTTTTATCTTACAATCAGAAGTCTGTATAGACTTTAACTCCTAACTGTAAGTTGTTGTAATGCAGGAAGATTGTTATACTACCACTGAATTTCTTGAAATCAAGATGGTCGCATCTAATTTGATTAAGTCAGATTCTTCAATTTACTTTGTCAAATAGATCCATCCTAAGATGCTTTGCTTTATTCCATGAATTTACCTTTCAGAATTCTCGCGATCACAAAACTCTTGCCATGTATCAAAGATACATCCACATTAAAGTTCCTATAAAGGAATGTGAGTTTTATATCCTTGTTCCATCATTCACAATCACATTGTGCTATGCAAGTTAGAATTCGTAATAGCAACATGTGAGAAAGTCCTTTTACTATAGCCCATACTATAGTTACTTTTTTTGCTATTTTAGGTTATCCATGTACTGTATGCAATGGTCATCAAGCCATTGGATACTCCAATCAAGTTCAAAACATGATTGCTTGTATATGCGCTGCATCTCAGTTCTCATGGCCCAACCATTTTGAGAACATTGTCTCTTCACAGTCTCCTCGGTCGAAAGTCGACTCATTCTCTATGAGCATCTTTTATGAGAGATCATATCTCTCACCTTAATGTCTATCAGGTCAGTGAGGAGGACCTTATGTTTCAAGTACAGCCTTATCAACTACTTGATAGACTTATAAATGGTTCATCGCTAGTATGTGGATCTCGAACCTTTCGAGATGTATTACACTCCCGCTGCTTCTTTAGGAGATGAGATCTCTTTTAAAGAAGTCTGAATTATGAGTAACAAACAATTTGAACTCGTAATGGATGTAAAACAATATCAGATTGATATTCAACAAATATTTATGAGATTGTTGTGTTGACATCGTCAAACCTTTTGACACGAGTAGAACTTCAATCTTTAAAGAATATTTGGGACTATTCCAAACCCATATCACATATGGTGTCCTTTTGAACCTTATGATATTCAGTGTTTAGTATATGCAAGAGTATAAACCTATAAGAGTCTCGGAGGCATAGGGATCGAATCTTATCCAATAAGTTTCATTTTCTTCTTTATGTGCACATCGTGAGATGCTGCATATAGAATTAATTGTGAAACATTTTCCATAATTTCTAAGATAATTGTCAAACTATTGACTCAAATACTTGCCACTTCGATCTGATCGAAGTGCTCTTATTATCTTGTCAAGGCGATGTTGAATTTCATTCTTAAATACTTTGAACATTTCAAATATTTTATGTTTCATTAAGTAAACCTTTTACTTAAAACACTTTAATATGAAAATATGATATTCCTTATTTCTAGCCAGCTTGCTTTTTGTCTCTCATGCATCTATATGCATGAGACTAACCCATCAACTTTGTGATTGTTGCCCATTCTTGTCATCATGTTCGATAAATAGAATTCGCACGTCTCAATTGATCCTAGATCTAGTGAGTCAAACTTTCCACATAGGGTAGAGTTTTAGAAATGCGATTTTTATTTTGTAACTTAGATGATATTGTTAGAAGTATGAAATCAATGGACTTATTATTTTGCATATAAAGGTTATTTTCTAAGTGAACATTTCAAATAGATTTATCTAGGAAAATTTTATTATTCCAAATAATAAATTTTACAACCATTTTAATGCTAATGTCGAAATAACATTTATTTCATTACTAGTCCACAATGGCTAAGTCAACAAAATCCTAGAGTTAATGTATCAACTCTTGCTTCATTCCCCACTTATAGGTTGACTTCTACTTAAGCTAATCTTCTATTTCTGAGTAATATTCTGCACATTCAAAATGTGAGAATTACAGTGGATATCAAATATCCAAGTAGAGATTTAGAAAGAGGAATACCTGAAATGACAGTCATTGATTCTTCTTCTTGACATATTTTACATCCTGCTCTTCAGTGATCATGCATAGAACATGCAATCACTTCTTCCGATTCCTCGGGTTTAGGCAACTCCTTGCCTTTACTCTTGATCCAGCTCTCCCATGCGGCTTGTCTATTCAACTCCATTTCTCTTTCAATCCTGAGGGCATCAATTACAACTTTTGCCTCCATGCCCTTCTCTGCTTCTTTAAGCATCTTATGCAATTCATTGATCGTCATCTCCATCCGACGCTTATGATATTCAGTAATGAACAAATCAAAGCTCGGAGGAAGCGATCCTAGAATCATGTCAATCACGAATTCCCTTGGAATAGGCGAACCAAGTCTCTCTAGGTAATCAATGTGACTTCTCATCTTGAACACATGAGTATCCACAGAGGAGCCAAGAGCCGTCTTGCTCTTGATTAATAACTTGGTGACCATGTAGCGCTGAATATTAGTCTGCTTTCGGAACATTTCCTTAAGCGCCTTGATTATATCATAGGCATCCATGAAACCTGTCTGCTTTCGAAGCTTAGGTTTCATTCCTACTAACATCATCCAGGCTACTTCATCGGAATCGTCAATACACTTCTGATAAGTATCTTGAAAACCTCTAGAAGTGGTCGAAGGCGGTGGATTTGGGATGGGTGTCACAAGGACATACAACTTTCCTTCACTCCTGAGAACAATTCTCAGAGTCCTGAGCCAGTCCATAAATTTCAAACTCATTCTACAAGTTTAATATGTAATGCAAATTTTATTATTTAAAATTAGAATTATTCTAATTTTGTTTCATATATTATACTCCCACTATTTTTCCTGAAATCAACCACCTTCAGTAGTATTGATTTGGAAACTTCAAATAAATGAGATTTCATAGTGAATCAAGATCCGTATTTCATTGAGTATTAAGTGCGCTTTGGCGCAACCCTCACAATACACAACTATTTAGGTAGGAACAGTTCCAATTGTATCATAAACAACTCTTTCCTTTCATGTAATGAGCTACATATGCCCGGTGTATTTATTCCATCTTGTGCCCTGAGCCCAAGTCCGACTTGCTTGATCAGTTAAGTTTAATCATGTATGATTATCAGCGAAATAGAGTCCAACACACTCAGCTTTGGCATGACCCATGCTGGATGCTATTTCCCGCATACCCTGCTTTACAAAGACAATCCTACATATGCTCAGCTTTGACATGACCCACATGGAAGACTGTCTAAGTACCGAAGGCTTCAGTGACATGGGGGGAACTCCCTTACTTAACATTCTGAAGGATTTTATTTTAGATTTATAAATATAAACATCACAGAAACTAAGTTAAATATGGTATGAGCCTAATCCTCACGAGCGATCATGAGGTTCCTAATTCTAGATCTATCTCTAGATTCCATAAGTAATCTTCAACGAACCCTTCGTTGTGTGTACGAAGATCCAATGCCATCTTCCAAAGATTGCGTCAAGATCTCTTGCCTTGAAGTCTTGAAATAATATCTATCCTAACAACTATCCTATTGCTAGAAAAGGTAATTTACAAATTTAGATAACTCACAGGTTGCCATAATTACAACTTTGGATAACTCACTGGTTGCCATAGATATTAAATAAAATTACAGCATTCACACACAAGATTACATCATAGAACAATCACAGATCTAAAGCTTATACCGTATTTGTATATTTAAATTCCATGTATAACAAAAATTAGGGTTTCTCACAAAATCAGGATTATTCCGTTTGGAGCGGAACTATTCCGTTCTAAACGGAACTATTCCGTTCGCAACGGAAGTACTCCGTTCTTAGCGGAGACGTGCTGGAAATTCGTACTTTCTTTTGTTTTAGTTCCGTTTCCAAAACGGATTTCGAAAAACTATTTTCCGAAACTCTAGAAAATCAAAATATCCAATATAATATTCCTAAAAACTATTTCCGTGATGTTTTGAAATAATACTTTCAAAACCCTAAAATTTATTATACGAGAATTTACTAAATTTTAAATATGTAATCGACGATTATTTCCTTAACAAACGCTCTGATGTCACGTTGGGAAATCCATAGCCATGTACGTTATATGAGCAGCGAAACCTATGGATTTAACCCGCCCTAGGATCTACGTTAAGGGAATAAAAGTACGGATTAACTATTAAAATTTATACCTCGGATCTTCCTGATCCGCGAGACGAAAAACGGATGTACGTCTGAACTTTTCTGACTTGCAACCTTCTCCTTCCTGAAGCTCAACTCGCAACCTCCTTGCTTCTCCTAGGGATGAAGATCGATCGCTCGCAAGTTCTCGAGATAGAGAACCTCTACTCGTATCCACGCGAACTTCAGACGTAAGGAATAATCTCTTAAAACTTTCTCTCTCTTTTCTATGTAATAGATGGTCTCTAAGGCTTCTAAATTGTGTATAGAATAGAGGGACTCTGCCATTCTAATTATACTAGAGAAAGAGGCGAACGATTGCTTAGTTACCATAACTAAAAATCCTAATCTGCGCCTATTTCGTTGCCAACGGGATAGGTATTTCCATAACGGAATACTTGGCAGCTAAGGTTATTACAGTTTCCATATATATTCCGTTGGGAAAGGAACTATTTCGTTGCCAACGAATGACACTGTTTTGTTCAATCAATTATCCAATAATTGATTATTTCGTTCACCAATTTATACATCATATGTATAACTATTTTGAGGCATATTCATCCCGTACGAATGGAGTTCATTGTGTGACCGTGTAGTTCCATTTAACGCTGGCAACGATCTTCTAAAGATCGTAAGTCATGAGTAACCTCTAGACTGATGTCATGACTAACCATGTTAAATGAAATGATCAGTGATCATAAACCTATCTGAATAGACATTTGCTTATTTCTTTTGTTCTACGATATACGTCTTGATCACAAGGCACGGTAATATGTCATCCTTGAGTTTGATCAAAGTCTCTTTCCTGATCGAGCATTAGACCGAGTAAATACAAAATGATATTAACAACACATGATAATCCATTTTGAGCATGTCCATGCATTTCGTTCAGTCCTAGTTCATTAGGGGGCCCAAAGATATCTCCCTCATGACGAGAGGAACAAATCCCATCTTGGTCACCCACATTCCTCGTCATGATTCAGTGCATACCTAATGATGACCCTAATGATCATCCCATTACGGATGACGTAGGATCATATTAAAGTATGTAGTTCCACATACAGGAATCCATGGTGACCTCAGGTCGTAGGAACAAGCACACTATTCATATGAGAATCACTAATGACATATACCATGCATATTCTAATAGTGTGGTCAGTCCAGTATGTGTTCTCTAACACGTATCTATTTTCAGGCTTGACATCTCTATGTCCATGATCAGCAGAACCTGATCATCCAGCCTGTGAATTACTAGTGTGGATATGTAGCTTCTTACCCGAAGTATGTTTATCTCTATAAACATCCTACATATCACTAGGGACAGTTTAGAATGTCATTCGTTGGCTCACAGTTCTACTATCAGAATCACGTATTCTGATGACGTAACCCGAAGTGTGATTCTTGGTTGATATAAGATTTACATTCACAACCCATACACACAGATATATATAAGAAACAACCTTTATTAAATAAATAATAATGTCTTAATACATTTGGCCTAGGGCACTAATCCTACAGTCTCCCACTTGTGGGAGTGGTTTAGTTAACGGATCGGCGACATTATCGTCCGATGGCACTCTACACATTTTAACATCACCCCTTTGTATGATCTCTCCGATTAGATGGAAGCGAGTATGTGCTTGCACTTTGGGTGAGATCTCGGTTCCTTTGCTTGTGCGATCGCTCCATTATTGTCACAATATAGATCCACTGGTTCCGAGATGCTCGGAACTACTCTTAGCTTCTCCAAAAAGTTCTTTATCCATACAGCTTCTTTAGCCGCTTCTGCAGCGGCTATATACTCTACTTCCGTTGAAGAATCTTCTACAGTACATTGCTTGGAACTCTTCCATGTCACTGCACTTCCATTTAGGCAAAATAAATAACCTAATTGCGATCTAAAGTTGTCTGAGTCTGTCTGGAAGCTTGAATTGGTGTAACCGCTTACAACGAGCTCGTCTTCCATACCTCCATTGACTAGGAACAGGTCCTTAGTTCTTCGTAAGTACATAAGGATTCTTTTAACAGCTATCTAGTGGCTTTCACCTGGATTAGACTGAAACCTGCTTGTTGCGCTCAATGAGTATGACACATCTGGTCTAGTACATATTGTGGCATATATGATAGATCATATAGCCGAAGCATATGGGATCTTATTCATGCATCTTCGTTCCTGCTCACTTGTAGGACATTGTGTCTTACTGAGAGAAACGCCATGTGACAAGGGCAAAAATCCTTTCTTGGATTCTTGCATTCTGAACCGATTCATGACCTTGTCTATGTATGTACTTTGACTCAGACCTATAAGCCTTCTAGATCTATCTCTATAGATCCTGATTCCTAACACGTAGGAGGCTTCTCCTAGGTCTTTTATCGAGAAACTATCTCCTAACCACCTCTTGACGTTCAATAATGTTAGGATGTCATTTTCCATGAGTAATATGTCATCTACGTAAAGCACCAGGAATACTACCGTGCTCCCATTGAACTTCATATACACACAAGGCTCACCTTCACTTTATGTAAAACCAAATCTTTTGATGACTTCATCAAAACGAAGGTTCCAACTTCGAGACGCTTGCTTCAATCCATAGATGGATTTCTGAAGCTTACAGGTCTTACCTGAATTCTTAGGACGTGGGTTCATCATATATGAATGTCACATCATCATCATTAGACACGAGAAATTCGTATCTCTCAGGCTCATGACGAATCCTACTAGATCTACGTTCAGTCTGTTGTGTTTCAAGCTCACCATCTCCTTGAGAGCTTGTTTGTTCATCCATCATAAGTTCTGCAACTATAGGTGGGTCTCGAATTTCTTTGAGTTGTACTTTGCTCCCACTGCTTCTCATAAAGACAAACTCTCTTTCCAAGAAGGCTTCTCATAAAGTGTTTGTTGCTCGCAATGGAGCCTTCTTGGAAAGAGAGTTTATCTCTATAAGAAGCAATGGGAGCAAAGTACAACTCGAAGAAATTCGTGTCGGGAAATCCATAGCCATGTACGTTACATGCGCAACGGAACCTATGGATTTAACCCGCCCTCCTTGCTTCTCTTAGGGATGAAGATCAATCGCTCGCAAGTTCTCAAGATAGAGAACCGCTACTCGTATCCACCCGAACTTCAGACATACGGAATAACCGGACTAGGCTAGACAAGTCCGAAAATACTTACCGAATATCTCTCAAAACTTTCTCTCTCTTTTCTGTGTAATAGACTTCTGAGTTGTGTCTAGGATAGAGAGACTCTACCCTTCTATTTATACTAGAGAGAGAGGCGAATGGTTGTTCAGTTACCATAACTAAAAACCCTAATTTGCGCCTATTCCGTTGCCAACGGAATAGGTATTTCCCTAATGGAATACTTGGCAGCTAAGGTTATTATAGTTTCCATGTTTATTCCGTTGGGAACAGAACTATTCCGTTGCCAACGGAATGATACTGTTTTGTTCAATCAATTACCCAATAATTGATTATTTGGTTCACCAATTTATACATCATATGTATAACTGTTTTGAGGCATATTCATCCCGTACGAATGGAGTTCAATGTGTGACCGTATAGGTTCCATTTAACGCTGGCAACGATCTTCTGAAGATCGTAAGTCATGAGTAACCTCTAGACTGATGTCATGACTACCCATGTTAAATGAAATGACCAGTGATCATAAACCTATCTGAATAGACATTTGCTTATTCCTTTTGTACTACGATATATATCTTGATCACAAGGCATGGAAGTATGTCATCCTTTAGTTAGGTCAAAGTCTCTTTCCTGATCGAGAATTAGACTGAGTAAATATAAAATGATATTAACAACACATGTTAATCCATTTTGAGCATGATCATGCATTTCCTTCAGTCCTAGTTCATCAGGGGGCCCAGAGATATCTCCCTCATGACGAGAGGAACAAATCCCATCTTGGTCACTCACATTTCTTATCATGATTCAGTGCATAGCTAATGATGACCCTAATGATCATCCCATTACAGATGACGTAGGATCATATTAAAGTATGCAGTTCCACATACAGGAATCCATGGTGACCTCAGGTCGTAGAAACAAGCACACTATTCATATGAGAATCACTAATGGCATATACCATGCATATTCTCATAGTGTGGTAACTCCAGTACGTGTTCTCTAACACGTACCTATATTGCAGGCTTGACATCTCTATGTCCATGATCAGCAGAACATAATCATCCAGCCTACGAATATACTAGTGTTGATATGTAGCTTCCTACCTGAAATATGTCTATATTTATAAACATCCTACATATCACTAGGGACAGTTTAGAATGTCATTCGTTGGTTCACAGATCTACTATCAGAATCACGTATGCTGATGACGTGAACCCGAAGTGTCATTCTTGGTTGATATAAGATTTACATTCACAACCCATACACACATATATATAAGAAACAACCTTTATTGAATAAACAATAATGTCTTAATACATAATTCATTTCCTAGTACAAATACTTTTGGCCTATGTCACTAATCCTACAACTCGAGACCCACCTATAGTCGCAGAACCTATGATGGAGGAACAAACAAGCTCTCAAGGAGTTGATGAGCTTCAAACACAATAGACTCAACGTAGATGTAGTAGGATTTGTCATGAGCCCGAGAGATATGAATTTCTCGTGTCTAATGATGATGATGTGGCCATTCATAGATGATGAACCCACGTCCTACTAAGATGCTATGAAAAGTCCTGACTCTCAGAAATGGTTAGAGGCCATGAGAGCGAGATGCAATCCATGCATGACAATCAAGTTTGGAATTTGATTGATCCATCCGAGCGCTTAAAGACCATCGGATGTAAGTGGGTCTTCAAGAAGAAGACTGACGTGAATGGAAAGGTACAAACCTACAAAGCAAGGCTTGTGGCGAAAGATTTCAAACAAGTTCATGGTATTGACTAAGACGAAACCTTCTCACCTGTAGCTATGCTTAAATCCATCAGAATTCTATTAGCCATAACAGCATATTATGACTATGAAATATGGCAAATGGATGTCAAAATAGCTTTCCTAAACGGAAATCTGACCGAGGACGTACATATGATGTAACCCGAGGGTTTTGTCGATCCTAAGAATTCTGGTAAGGTTTGCAAGCTTCAGAAATCCATCTATGGATTGAAGCAAGTATCTCAGAGTTGGAACCTTCGTTTTGATGAAGTCATCAAAAGTTTTGGTTGTACCAAAAGTGAAGGTGAGCCTTGTGTTTACATGAAGTTCAGTGGGAGCACGGTAGTATTCCTGGTGCTTTACGTAGATGACATATTACTCATGGGACATGACATCCTAACATTATTGAAAGTCAAGAAATGGTTGGGAGATAATTTCTCGATGAAAGACCTAGGAGAAGCCTCCTACGTGTTAGGAATCAGGATCTACAGAGATTAGAAGGCTTATAGGTCTGAGTCAAAGTACATGCATAGACAAGGTCATGAAACAAATCAGAACGCAGGAATCCAAGAAAGAATTTTTGCCCTTGTCACATGACGTTTCTCTAAGTAAGACATAGTGTCCTACAAGTGAGCGGGAATGAAGACGCATGAATAAGATCCCATATGCCTTGACTATAGGATCTATCATGTATGCCATGATATGTACTAGACCAAATGTGTCATACTCGTTGAGTGCAACAAGCAGGTTTCAGTCTAATCCAGGTGAAAGTCATTGGATAGATGTTAAAAGAATCCTTAAGTACTTACGAAGAACTAGGGACCTATTCCTAGTCTATGGAGGTATGAAAGACGAGCTCGTTGTAAAGGGTTACACCGACGCAAGCTCCCAGACAGACTCAGATGACTTTAGATCGCAATCAAGATTATTTATTTTGCCTAAATGGAGGCGCAATGACATAGAAGAGTTCCAAGCAATGTATTGTAGCAGATTCTTCAACGGAAGCAGAGTATATAGCCGCTGCAGAAACGACTAAAGAAGCTGTTTGGATAAAGAATTTTTTGGAGGAGCTAAGAGTAGTTCCGAGCATCTAGGAACCGTGGATCTATATTGTGATAATAATGGAGCGATCGCACAAGCAAAGGAATCGAGATCTCACCAAAAGTCCAAGCACATACTGCGACGCTTCCATCTAATCAGAGAGATCATACAAGGGGTGATGTTAAAATGTGTAGAGTGCCATCGGACGACAATGTCGCCGATCCATTAACTAAACCACTCTCACAAGCGAAGCATGAGGGTCATGTTAGGTCTATGGACATAAGATGCTTAGAGTTGGCCTAGTGCAAGTGAGAGACTATAGGATTAGTACCCTAGGCCAAATGTATTTGTACTAGGAAATGGATTATGTATTAAGACATTATTATTTACTCAATAAAGATTGTTTCTTATATATCTATGTGTATGGGTTGCGAATGTAAATCTTATATCAACTAAGAATGACACTTCGGGTTCACGTCATTAGAATACGCGATTCTGATAGTAGAACTGTGAACCAACGAATGACATTCTAAACTGTCCCTAGTGATATGTAGGATGTTTATAGAGATAGACATGCTTCAGGTAAGAAGCTACATATCCACACTAGTATATACGCAGGCTGGATAATCATGTTATGCTGATCATGGACATAGAGATGTCAAGCCTGCAATATAGGTACGTGTTAGAGAACACGTACTGGAGTTACCACACTATGAGAATATGTATGGTATATGCCATTAGTGATTCTCATATGAATAGTGTGCTTGTTTCTACGACCTGAGGTCACCACGGATTCATGTATGTGGAACTGCATACTTTAATATGATCCTACTTCATCCGTAATGGGATGATCATTAGGGTCATCATTAAGTATGCACTGAATCATGACGAGGAATGTGAGTGACCAAGATGGGATTTGTTCCTCTCGTCATGAGGGAGATATCTCTGGGCCCCCTTGATGAACTAAGGACTGAAGGAAATGCATGGCCATGCTCAAAATGGATTAACATGTGTTGTTAATATCACTTTGTATTTACTCAGTCTAATTCTCGATCAGGAAAGAGACTTTCATCAAACTCAAGGATGACATATTACCGTGCCTTGTGATCAAGACGTATTTTGTAGAACAAAAGGAATAAGCAAATGTCTATTCAGATAGGTTTATGATCGCTGATCATTTCATTTAACATGGGTAGTCATGACATCAGTTAGAGGTTACTCATGACTTACGATCTTTAGAATATCGTTGCCAACGTTAAATGGAACCTACATGGTCACACAATGAATTTCATTCGTACGGGATGAATATGCCTCAAAGCAGTTATACATATGATGTATAAATTGGTGAACGAAATAATCAATTATTGGATAATTGATTGAACAAAACAGCACCATTCCGTTGGCAACAGAATAGTTCCATTCCCAATAGAATAAACATGAAAACTGTAATAACCTTAGCTGCCAAGTATTCCGTTATTGAAATACCTATTCCGTTGGCAACATAATAGTTCCGTTGGCAACGGAATAGGTGCAGATTAGGCTTTTTAGTTATAATAACTGAGCAATCATTCGCCTCTCTCTCTAGTATAAATAGAAGGGCAAAGTCTCTCTATTCTACACACAACTCAAAAGCTTAGAGGCCGTCTATTACACAGAAAAGAGAGAGAAAGTTTTGAGAGATATTTGGAAAGTATTTCCGAACTTGTCTAGCCAAGTCCGGTTATTCCGTACGTCTGAAGTTCGCATGGATACGAGTAGAGGTTCTCTATCTTGAGAACTTGCGAGCGATCGATCTTCATCCCTAGGAGAAGCAATGAGGTCGCGAGTCGAGCTTCAGGAAGGAGAAGGTTGTAAGTCAGAAAAGTTTAAACCTACATCCGTTCTTCGTCTCATGGATCAGGAAGATCCGAGGTATAAATTTTAATAGTTAATCTCGTACTTTTATTCTCTTAACGTAGATCCTAAGGGCGGGTTAAATCCATAGTTTCCGCTGCGCATGTAACGTACATGGCTATGGATTTCCCAACACAAACATGGTTGATCTGCATGCATGGGCGGGAACCGAAGGGGATTATCACGGACCAATGCTACGCAATGCACGTCGCAATTCAGAAAGCTTTACCGACCACTCGTCACCGACTGTGCCTGTGGCACATCTCGAAGAAATTACCCACCAAAATAGGCCAAGCTCAATCTCTCCAGCACATACTACCATGGGCGAAACAACTTGTCTAAAATTCTCTTACAGAGGCCGAGTTCGATGAGGGATGGCTTTCCCTAATCGAGGAATACCTTGAATCAGAAAAGCGTCCCAATCTTCCTTAACAAATATTTCTGGGCCGGAATGTCCACCACCCAAGGGAGTGAATCTATCAACTCCTTCGACGGTTTCGTCGCTAGTGGGACTATGCTTTATGTTTTTTCATGGCAGTACGCTCTAGCGTGCCGCGCCCAGCTCCAGTCTGAAAACCTCGAGGACTTTAAGAATTTCAACGAGACACCACCCCTCATTTCGAACCACCTTTTCGAGTATCAAGTCTCCAAGGTTTACACAACTCACATGCTATATGTATTCCAAGCCAAAATTAAGAATTTAATAAATATTCACTCCACACTTGTCAACACTTCCCGTAACATAGCACAGTTCTCCGTCACTGAATTATGCCCCACCTCCTACTCTGAAGATGGAACGAAAACCCTTCGTACTGGTCGGCTTCACGCACGAACAGTCACCGTCGATACCTATTCCGGCTTTTACGAATGCCCTTGCAACCTATTCAACTTCAGGGGGGCATATGTCGGCACGTGTTATCTGCATATGTACATTTGGGGCGGACCAATATCCCGGGAGAATATGTCCTAAGCCGGTGGTGCAACAACTTAGTCCATACGAATGAGCTTGACGCATTGGTTCCAAATCTTGATGATGTTGATTATGTCGGCACACAACAACTTTACACCGCAACTCACGCACAATTACTAGAACTCATTCAAATCTGTGGGACGAACACGGACCATGACAATTCCCTCAAAGATGCCCTGGATCGCCGAAGGCGTCCATTCCCTCTGAGTTCCCGATCTCCGATGAGGACACTTTTAGTGAACGCGACACCGACAAACCACGTCAAGTTGTAAAGGATCCTAAACATGCAACCAGTATAGGCCGGCCTAGGAATGCCCACTTCAAATCTTCATTTGAACCCTCATCGTCAAAACATCCCCCGCAGAGACCCCCGGTAGTGTCGGGCTGCCGAGGTATTAGACATGATGTCCAGAATTCCAATACAAAGGTATTTTAATTTGTCTTACACTCCCTTTTCAGCACATCTTACAAACCATTACTCCCTCCCCCCTGCCGTATTAGAACCGCCGACTTTTAACAAAGTTTCTTCCTTACGTGCAATTCACACCGACATTTCAAGAACCCCTGATTTTCATAGAAACCCTATATTCACACCTAAATTTTATATTTAAGAAACCCTAATTTAGGCCTGCCTTCATAACCATCCATGGAACCCTAATAAGTACTTTCATCCCATTTTTAAAAAAAACATTACACCCTATTTTATGTTCACATTGCAGGTACAAAATAGTCGGGCCACCTCATGTCGTGATCCCATTGTAAGTGTCACTCCCTTTTAATATACAATTTTCGAAGTAATCGATTCCCATCCACTTGGTACTAATTACCACCTCGCTTATACGACAGGACCCCTAACTAATTGCGGATGTCCATGGAACCGAACCCTCCCCCACATACCCGATAAGCCATACCAGTATATTACTCAGGTTTCAGCACAGCGCAACACAAGGGTCCACCAAACCCGCCAATTAAGATTCTTTTCAACGGGAATCAGTCTAGTTTTATCTACCCCTTAGCATACTAGCTTCCTTTTTTTTCTGACAGTTCACATGTTTTCTAATGCAATTTGTGTATGTAACCAATTAAACATGCAACATGCTTGTAACTGTGTTTGTAACAAGTTTTGGACATTTAACATGTTTTTTTGTTACCTATAATATATTTTCAATTATTGTCTTCAAGTCATGTTGTAATTTTTTCCTATCATAATTTTCTTATAATGTTTCAACTCCACAGATGCCAACTAATACTGACCTTCACATTTTTTCCTTACCATGTTATCTATTTTTATTAGTGGGATTCATTTAATGTGCAGCATGGTTGTAACTGTGTTTGTAAGATGTTTGGACATTTAACACGTTCTTTGTTACCTATAATATATTTGCAACTTTTATCTTCAATTTTTTATTGCCATCATTTCTTGTTCTTACAATATTTCCACTTGTCCTAAACTTCACATTTTTTCCTTACATGTTATTTCTTTTTGTTAGTGGGAATCGGCTGCTCAAAATTTAGCCCCTTATATGCCTGAAAAATAATATCTAATTCTCAGCCCAACTAACAGAAAAAACACATCATATTCTCAGCCCACACTAAAACAAACCCTTGACCAATATTTTCCTAATCAATATTCTTTGTGGTTACAAGCCCATATTATGAACATCCTCCTCCATCCAAGACCATACAGTGATAGCACGAGATAACCTTATCTACGTTACAGCCTGCTCCACATTAGCATCCACCTACTTCCTGCTGCCATCCCCTTTCCGATTTCACCTTGGGTCTTGCGAGATCCACAACCGGTTTAATCCACGTCCAGATCCACGCCACTCCTTCGTCGTAATGATGAAATTGGGGTCTAATATGTCAACCTTATGGAACCAAATCCTCCCCCCCCAAATCGTTGTACGTAAATCCATGCACCTCCCCACTCGATTCCCATCAGCCATTCTCACCTCACCTCTTCTTCCTCCTTTCAAACCTAAATAGAACCAATGCCTCCTAAGAAAAAATAACAAAATCAAAGGATGGCCCACCAATTCTAACCCTAACCCTAACCTGTTGTACGGTCACCACTCGCTCCAACCCAACTCGATTCATGAACTTCTGAAGATACAAGCGCCAGGGAGGCCTCACCCTTGGGCACCACTGTTTGATTGTTGAATGGACGTTCTGCCACTTTCTAGAAATGCCAGACATGAAGCTACAACGAGGCTTCCTTCTCGAGCTTTTACGCCTTTGGGATACCTCCATGAATGGGTTCGACATTAAAGATCCCTGCTCCACCCGACCGGTCATGACATATCGACAATTCTCTGCCTCCGCGCTACTGGTGTGTCTGTCGATGTTCACCCTCGCAGTCTTAAACGAATCAGTTCTGACGTACAAACCAAGTTCTTCAATAGCACGACTATCACAATTAATCAACTGGAACGAGTCCTTCTGCATGAGCTTTTCCTAAAAGACCTAGAAGCGACACCGATCGAGTGGATATCAATATTTACTATGTTCTTTTTTTCAACCACGTTATTCGCTCAGACTAATAATAACGTCCCTATGCAGTTTTGGGAATACGTAGACCACCCTCACAAGCTATGGGACTACCAATGGGGTGTTGCCGCATTTGACTTCCTCAACCGCCAACTACCTGAAATCAAATTCAAGGCCCACAATGACCAGCCGTCTAACCCAAGCTTAGTCGGGTGTACATTCGCACTACTGGTACATTTCTGCCTTTCATTCCATAAATTCTTTAACTGCTAAATACAACAAACACTACCAATTGTATTTCCCAAATCACAAACTTGGTTCTACGGATGGGCGAAACCAGGATTACTATGCGTAGCTGATAAACAATGTTCGCGCTTCAAGAATTGGGAGTTTTGCACTTATTGCACCAAAGCTCAACATTCCTCTCCCTTCTACGCAATATCAGTGCCCACACCCTAAAAGAAGGTATACTGCCACTCTAAGAAAAGGAGACATGGGTATTCAAGCAGCAAGTCGACGATGCCAGAGCTGGTTATGAAAATGCGCTCCCCTACACCGCCTCATAGCAAGAACATGCGAAACTACCCTCACCCATCATACGCTCCCCTGACCCGAAACGTAAACGCCCTGGTAATTTAATCCACCCAACTGTGCTATTTTACATTCATAGGTAAATACCACCGTCAGACAGAAATCTAGTTGGCATACTTCCTTCTTTCAGCTATATCGACCCCACCGTCGGACCGAAAAACTTGCAGCTCGGCAATTATTCTATCCCCCCCAAGAAAGACAAGTGGTAGGAACTTCAGAAAACTTCATAAGCTAGGAATTTCCACCAAGATTAAGTCCATAATTACTCAAGCTCCCAATTTTAAAACGTATTGCCGAATTTCAGGTCCGGGGCTTCATCCAAGGCACCCACGAGGCTGTTAGCTAGGGTTCTGGTATCGGATGACTTTGAATCACCACCGCGTCACTCTCTTAGGCAGAAAAACATGCGCAATTCAATGGCTGCTGTCAACAATGCCTTGGCTACTGACAAAGGAAAAGATTACTCACGACATGAATCATAATTCCTACTTTACTCAATAATAAAATCATACAAAACATTTATGACCTGGCATACCATGATCAATTTACAAAGTGCACTTCTTTTAAATCCTCACCCATTCAACTACATGTTCAAAATTTCAGGGAAGGCAATTCTTAACAATTCTTCCGCCATACCGGATTCGCCACACTTGACCTTGACGAAATCCAACTCACGCAACTCCGAAAAGATTTCATAACGTCGCCTGACACGTCTATTCGGGTCGACGAAACAACTCTTGGTCGAAAAGCAGGATTGACCCCTCAATCTAAACTTAAACCACCCATAGCGTCACGTAAGGCTGCCTCCGACCCAACACAATGCTCATCATGCCGCTACATCAACGACATACCACCGATACATCCAGATTTCCTCATCGGCGAGCACGCAACAAAGAAAGAAACTAATGACGCATGCTTACGTCATGGGTTTGCTAGTCCAAACATTCATAAAAACATGCTCTCTATATAGACACCTCCTCTCGTTTACGACAAGTCGCCAGTTGAAGTTTCACCACTCATACAAGGTTAACGCATCCCACAGTCCAATTATATAATTTACATTTCACCGCCTCATTTTTTCTCTCCTAATGCATTATGTTTTTTTTAGGTTTTCAACACACATCAGGGGGCTTACTTGCTCAAATTGGATCGGTCAGATCAGTTGGACTATTCAAGCTTGGTTCTTCAGGAAAAGTTGCTGCCCAAATTGGAGTTTCACCAGGTCTATGAGTCATACGTCAGTCCCTCATTCCTGCTTGCCCAACTACGGGTAAGGCCTATACATTTTCTTATCTTGCTATGTCGTGTAATGTTTGTCTAACAATCATAACTCGCGTTCACATGCACAAACAGGCAAGACATCCACCATATCTTTCCGCGTGGATTTTGAGTCCTCCGCTTCATCCGTTGTCGCAGGAGACTACCATCTTACACGCCAGTACTGCAAGACCCCTTTTTCTCAAGATGAAATTCTGCATCGGGACATCGATTACAATTACGATGAAACCATCAAATATAATTGGCGCGGGTTCGGCTTGAGCTACACATCAAAGGGATTAATCCCTCCCTATATGGAGAGGGTCATCTATGCATGGCAGAAGGATCTCATACTCCAAGACTAGGAATATGTGTTTAAACATGGCGCTTATGAGGTGTCTGATGGTGTTATGCCCTAGGCCAAAATGTTTGTGACCTAGATGATGGATTGTAATAACAAACATAATATTTATTCTAAGATATTTCACATAATATGTGCGTATAGGTTATTTTAATATAATTAAAATAGACCATGAATATGCAATTCAGCTTTATGTCATCAAAGTGCGTGACTTTGATAGTAAAACTATAAAGTGTTATGAATGTTATTCTAAATCATCCCTGGTCATTTATAGGATATTTGTGGAGACAAATATACTTGCGAGATACATATAAATATATATTTATATACAAGCTATAAATGTACACCGAGTATATTAGTTGACTGATGATTATGTTTTACTCGATCATGGATAAATAGTTATCAAGTCATTAACATAGGTATATGTTAGAGACCATATACTTGGATCGACCCGCCATAAGAATGCTACATGTTTTACGTCATTAGCGATTCTTGTAACATAAAGTATTTATAGTCCTTTGGCCCGAGATTTTCTCGGTTCCCAACATGAGTAATTTTATACTTTAATATAATCTAACACTTGCCTTTAACCGGGTGGTCATAACGGTTATGATTAGGTATACAATGAATCATATAGAGGGATGAGTGCAATCAAGACGGGATTTGTTCCTCTCATAAATGAGAGAGATATCTTTAGGCCTCTTGATGAATTGAATCGAAGAAATGTATGGCCATACTCAAATAAATTAATAAGAGTTATTAATGTCATTTGTTCTTGTTCAGTTTAATTTGGGATCAAGAAATATTATTCGATTAATATAAGGATGGCGTATTACATGCCTTATGATCGATATAGATATCGCGTGACAAAGGGACTAAATACGTGATTGTTGATTAGGTAAATCGGATCACCGATATTCACTTAAATTGGATAGTCATGATGGCTTGCTAGAGTCCGCTCATGATTTATAGACTGTCAAGTCTATTGCCAACATTAAGTGAACCTACAGGGTCACACACAAAGGACAAACTGAAACGGGCGCAAAATATCCTAGCGACTTATATGATGAGTTGCATAAGAATATCACAAAATATATTATCTTATGTGATAAGATGTGATATATATGTATATAAAGACTATGAGCACAAAAGATCATGTAATCTAGAAGAGTCTAGATGATGTCATATGGATAATGATGAGTGATGTCATACACATCTTTTAGTGTGAAGAGACATGACTCTTCACATCTATATAAGGACATAGAAGGCTCTAAATTAAAATAAAAACACATCATTCTCTCTCTCATTATTTCTCATTCTCTTTTATGAGACAAAAGAGAGAAAATATACTTTCTAATTTGCATGACAAAATTATGAAAGGGTGCTTTCCTTTTGTATGACAAAATGAAAGAGTGCGATTATATGAGAGGAATTATATACATCTTTTGTGACTATGTGTGTTGACAAAGTTGACCAGGTGTTGACCATGTTGATCATGTTGACAGTTGACTGTTGACCCACTGTGTTGACTGTGGACTATGTTGACTGTTGATTGTATTGACTGTTAATTATTGGCAGTTGACTATACTAGTTTACCCCTTGACTGTTGACCATTGAATTGGTCAAAAGTTGATCATGACCTAGTCAAAATGTTGACCATTGACTGATGACCTTATCAAATGTTGATCGTTGACCTAGTCAAATGTTGACCAGATCAAATATTGGTTTTTGACTTGTCAAATGTTGACAATGATGACCGTGCCCAGAATTCGCATTCGTAATCCTTATATATATATATATTATAAATTGTTAAATAATCAAAACATAATATGATTATGTTTATATTTGATATATTTGTTGATACGTGTTGATATAATGAAAGAGTTCATTAGGCATAACATATCCATCATGGAGATGAAGGAGTTCATCGTCCATCATGAATACATCATTAAGATGACAAGTTCATTTTTAACCACACATCATGGCAATGAAAGAATTCATCGATTTCTATACATGGAGATAAGATTTCCAAATACAATCTAAGAAAAATTTCATGGAGATGAAACATATATTAGGAAATCTTTATGTTAGTTCATAAAGATCAAGGCCATGATATATCATTTTTATTATCTTTATTCTATTAGTACATGTGATGCTCTTTGAATATTGCATAATAACATATAATATTAAAAAAAAATCCCTCAAAACAATGTTAAGTCATGAAGTGCCTTCCATAAGTCTAAATCTCTCGATACTCTGATCGACCCTGCATAGGTCATGCCAAAGCTGGGTATGTAGGGACAATCTTAGGAGGAGAGAATGCGGGAAATGGGAGCCAACATAGGTCATGCCAAAGCTAAGTGTGTTGGATACTATTTTGCCGATGATTAGACATGGTTTGATTTAACTGGGCTATCAAGTCGGACTTGGGCTCGGGGCATACGATAGGATATATACGTCGGGCATATGATGCTTATCCTATGTTGTTCAAGAGTTGTATGGGATACAATTGGAATTATTCCTACCTAAATAAGTTAAGTTCTGGGCGATGAGCCAAAGCTCACTTAGGACTTAATTGAAATATGGATCTTGTCTCACTATGAAAGTTCATGCATTGAAAGTTTCCGAATCAATGCGATTGAAGGTTATTGATTTGATTAAAAATAGTGCGAGCCATTATATGAAATATTTAAAGAATAATAGTCTTTGCATATTATTCAATTCGAATATTATATCTATTTATGTCTCACAATAGGTCCTTAAGAAGGACAAATAGCATAAGATGCTTATAATCTATAAAATGAACATGGACAAGTGTTGTCAATAATGTTCTTGTGCTTAAAAGTAACGTAAAAAGTACTCCCAAAGATAAGGGCAAGATGTTGCCGAGGCTTTGGCCTTAGGTAAGAAATTAGTATCTTTTGCAGTGAATCGGTTCATTGAAAGAAACCATAATTTCTCAAGAAGATATGAAAAGGGGAATGAAAGGGTAGTGTGACTACTGCTTTAAGTATTTTTGTTATAGAAATTAACTTGTCTATTTCACATCATGTGTATTAGATACACGATGTGAATCACACATTTGTGAAAATATGCTGACTAAATTGTAGACTATTGAGTAAATATGATGTTAACAAATGAGTGAGAAATGTAGTAAAAGTTGCCGCATTTTATCAAGTAACTCATTTATTTACATTGTCTTTTTGGACTTATTGCCGACATAAATAATTGTTATTTAATGTCGACAATAATTTTGTATTATCTATAGTTCGAGTTTATCTATGAATGGTTATTAATTTATTATTGAGAACAATAATTTCACCATTCACAAATGTCAATTTTCTTTGGAAATGTTCCAATAGAAAAATTACCTTATGTGTTATATCGAACAAGATAATTATAAGTCAATCTATAACAACAATATTAAGTTTTTAAATCTAGCATTGTCACTTGGTCAAATTACATTTATTAAATCCATTAAGATGGATTTTCAAATTCATTTGATTTTGAATCATTTGAAACATGTGTAACTTATTTATTAGACAAGATGACATATATGTCTTTCACAAAGTAAGGTGAAAGTAAATTACTTATTGACTCTCATACATAGTGATGTATGTTCATCAATGAGTGAAGGTGCTAGAGAAAACTACTTCATCACTTTATTGAACCAATAAATTTGAATATTTTGAAAAGTTCAAAATTTACAAATAATGAAGTAGAAAATAAAACTTGGCTTCGAAAAATCAAATTTCTTTGATGAGATCGAGGAGTCGAGAACCAAGTGTTTGATCATCATGATAACTATATCGAACTTTATTAGATATAGTTCGATTATGATGAGTCAAATATATCTTCTATTTCTTTCGGGGTTACGCTCTTATTTCGTTCATACTGAATATAATTCCATCTAAAGCAGGTGTAAAAGACTCATATGCGATATGGACTGGTAGGTGTATCAGATTATCTTTTATCAAGATTTGGGGATATAATACTTAATTGAAGCATCATGCATCTAATCGGATTAGTGCTTATTGTGGAATATATCCTAAGAAAAGTAAAGGATATTACTTCTATAATTAATATGAGAACAAAGTGTTTGTTACTCGAAAATTATATCTCTTTGGAAGAAGTGTTTCCAAAAGAATTAGTGGGAGTAAATTTGAAAAGTTCAAATTTCACATACTGACAGTAATGCTCGGATGGAAATTAATTCAGATTTCAACTAGTGATTGAGTCTGCAATTAATCAACTAGACTCTCAAGATGTTGAAGAGTCTGAGTATATAACATAAGTGTATTCATGTAGATCTATTAGAATTTATCGCAGGCCCGAAAAATATAGATTTTTCGTGTCTAATGATAAAAATTACGTACTCATAGATGATGAGTCCACATTCTACTAATAGACTATGATGAGTCAAGGCTCTAATGGTTAGAGACTTTGAAAGTTGAGATGTAATCCATGTCAGACAATTAAGTTTTGAATTTGATTGATCCATCAGATGGAAATACAGTTTTAAAAGAAAGACCGACATGGATAATGTGCAAACATATAATGCATGATTTGTGGTTAAGTTAAACTCATAGTATAGACTATGATAATATTTTTCCAAGTCATCATGCTTATGTATTTCAAATTTTTCTTGGGCATATGTTCATAGTATGACTATAAAAGATGCCAAGTGGATGTCAAGACGTTGTTTCTTAATAGAAACATATGAAAGTATGTATATCATACAACTTGAGAGTTTTGTCTATCCATAAAAATTTTGAAAAGAGTTTGCAAGTTGCATAAATTCATTTATGAATTAAAACAAACATCTTTAGGTGAATATTTATTATTTGATGAAATAACCAAAAAGTTTGGTTTTATCAAAAATTTAAGATAAATCTTATGTTGACAAGAAATTCAGTGGGAGCATAATTACATATGACGTGAATTAAGTGTAACATGCACACATAAGTTTAATCTTAGTGAAAGTCACTAAATAATAATCAAGAGTATGATTATATACTTGTGAAGGATAAAGTATTCTTCTTAGATTATGGTGGACATAAAAATATGCAAAGTATTTGCATATGACAATGTTTGATAATCCATTTAGAACCCAATCCCTTAAATGATGGTGATCATGTTAGGTCAACTGGTATGCGATACCACATAGATCAATGAGTATGAGATACTTTGTTGATTTGGCCTAGTGCAAGTGGGAGATTGATGGTGTTATGCCCTAGGCCAAAATGTTTGTGACCTAGATGATGGATTGTAATAACAAACATAATATTTATTCTAAGATATTTCACATAATATGTGCGTATAGGTTATTTTAATATAATTAAAATAGACCATGAATATGCAATTCAGCTTTATGTCATCAAAGTGCGTGACTTTGATAGTAAAACTATAAAGTGTTATGAATGTTATTCTAAATCATCCCTGGTCATTTATAGGATATTTGTGGAGACAAATATACTTGCGATATACATATAAATATATATTTATATACAAGCTATAAATGTACACCAAGATATTAGTTGACTGATGATTATGTTTTACCGATCATGGATAAATAGTTATCAAGTCATTAACATAGGTATATGTTAGAGACCATATACTTGGATCGACCCGCCATAAGAATGCTACATGTTTTACGTCATTAGCGATTCTTGTAACATAAAGTATTTATAGTCCTTTGGCCTGAGATTTTCTCGGTTCCCAACATGAGTAATTTTATACTTTAATATAATCTAACACTGCCTTTAACCGGGTGGTCATAACGGTTATGATTAGGTATACAATGAATCATATAGAGGGATGAGTGCAATCAAGACGGGATTTGTTCCTCTCATAAATGAGAGAGATATCTTTAGGCCTCTTGATGAATTGAACTGAAGAAATGTATGGCCATACTCAAATAAATTAATAAGAGTTATTAATGTCATTTGTTCTTGTTCAGTTTAATTTGGGATCAAGAAATATTATTCGATTAATATAAGGATGGCGTATTACATGCCTTATGATCGATATAGATATCGCGTGACAAAGGGACTAAATACGTGATTGTTGATTAGGTAAATCGGATCACCGATATTCACTTAAATTGGATAGTCATGATGGCTTGCTAGAGTCCGCTCATGATTTATAGACTGTCAAGTCTATTGCCAACATTAAGTGAACCTACAGGGTCACACACAAAGGACAAACTGAAACAGGCGCAAAATATCCTAGCGACTTATATGATGAGTTGCATAAGAATATCACAAAATATATTATCTTATGTGATAAGATGTGATATATATGTATATAAAGACTATGAGCACAAAAGATCATGTAATCTAGAAGAGTCTAGATGATGTCATATGGATAATGATGAGTGATGTCATACACATCTTTTAGTGTGAAGAGACATGACTCTTCACATCTATATAAGGACATAGAAGGCTCTAAATTAAAATAAAAACACATCATTCTCTCTCTCATTATTTCTCATTCTCTTTTGTGAGACAAAAGAGAGAAAATATACTTTCTAATTTGCATGACAAAATTATGAAAGGGTGCTTTCCTTTTGTATGACAAAATGAAAGAGTGCGATTATATGAGAGGAATTATATACATCTTTTGTGAGATAAAATACGAAGAGTTTTCTTATGCAAGAGGAGAACAAGCTACTAACATATATATTGTTCTTCTTCCCGTTTTAAGAAGTTTGTTCGTGTGGACACCGGTAGAGGCGTTCGTACTTTGGGCTCTTGTGATCTATTCGGCCTAAGAAGATGAGAACGGTTTGTTGAGAGTTTTGGTGGAGACCGATTGTGTGTGCGGTAGATGACTTCCGCACGATCCGACCTAGACGGCCTAGACGGACGTAAAATCGGTTAGTACGGTAACCGGTTTAGAGGCGCATGGACAATATGCATGGTTTGAGCGTCACGGATTAAGCGTAATCCGAAAGGTATTATTAAGATTTATTTCTTTGATTTAACCGATACGCACGAATCCTCGGATTGGTTTTGGACGGAATTTTTGTTTTCCGCTGCGTTATGCACGTCTGAAACCCAACAGTGTCAAAACGTGACGCCGAAAATATCCTCTATGGGCGAACTGTCAGCACCCAGGTCAAACCCTAACCATCCACCCTAGTTTGTTAAAAATATTACAACATACTTTTGCCGCTAATCAGCATTCCTTCTGTATGCCAGGTTATAGATTCACTACTCTACATGCTCCACTGCTTCAACCGCGATCCCGATGCAAAATGGACCTTTGTCAGATGTATGCACATGGTAAGTTTGCAATTTCATAATTATACATTTCATAATTGCTGCTTAATTAAATTGAGCAGCAACATTTCCTTCCGACCTTCATAACAGGCGTCCGTCCCGCAACTCCCCACTGTATGTTTGTGCCTACCAGAGTTCAAGGCATACAGCAAGGCGTCCATGCAAGGGTGACGTTGGGTCATCCTGCCGGTGCTTTCAATCGACCATTGGTTCCTGGTAGTATTTGATTTTTACGACCGTGAGGTGAAGGTCTACAACTCATTGCCCGACAATGACCGTTTCCGACTTGCGGTATGTGACGTTACAACCTTGTGGAAGCCATATCTCCAGAATGTTATGGGGAGGGACGATGTTTTGGTGTGGAAACCGGCTCTCAAATGGAGCCACCATCACGACGATGCCGCTCTTTACATTGTTAAGGTTGCGGACTGTTTGGTTGTACGGCGCGCGGTTAATTTCACGTCAGATGCTATCCAGGCATATCGTGGCAGGATTGTCTACAACCTACTCGCCACGTCATTCTTCCCCGGGGCCTTCCCACTTGATGATGGCTAGGATTATGCGTTCGTACCAGCCCTTTTGTGTGTGTAACATGATAATTAGGAAACAATACAAGAAATAGTTAACTTCTTTTGGCCATGGTGTTTGGATGAAAAAATTCCCATCACCAATAGTACTTTTGTTTTACTTTGTATTTTACTTTCCAACAAACAATGTGTGTGTGGTGTTGTTTCCCCTGTTACATTCAAATCATATTTGAGTTTGGTTTTTTATAATGAGTGTTCTATTTTTCTTAGCAACAATCTTTGTATTACTTTCTATTTTCTAATGTTTTAATTGTTGACCTCAACATCTACACTGCCATAACTGAATCAATGATATAGCTGAGTGTATTTGATAATCTTTAAATTATACTAACCCATCAAGCTCTGGATGCATACTAGTAGTAATTAACTGTACCAAAATATCTAAGTCATACCACAAACCATAACATAAACAATAGACATCAGAACCAAACTGCAGACCATGAAAAAAATAAAAGCACATATGCTTTCCGTTACATAAATAATAGTTCGATAAAACATGTATTACTTGAGTAATGCCCACGCCACAAACTAACCATCGTAATAAATAAAATTGGCATGCATCATATTCATCCCCCCCCCCCAATCGATAGCAAGCCTATCTGTTACATAAACTTAAAAAAGGAACAATAAACTACATATTACATAGATAATGACCACGCCACACACCAACAACCACCGTAATACACAAAAAATGGCATGTGTCTGTTCAAAATTCCCACTGTTCTATCCCTAAGCAATACGAAGCCTATCCAATGCAAGGGGCTTTGCCCTTTTCCCCTCTTATGCGCGTTTGAACACCTCACCATATGACAACCTACACATGTCATAGCCCAAATGGTCATACACCAATCTGTCCATTTCCAAATCAACTAATATCACCACCTCCCTAGTATACAACTCGTCGTAATATAATTTCATTTGCCTAGGAATTGATTTAACGTCACGGCAATCAACAAAAACGTCAAGCGAAGAAAACTCCACCTTCGCCTTCTCCTCCTCAACGGCTGTCAACTTATCAAATTTACTTACTAACGCCTCAGCCGCCGCGTACGTAAAGTGGTACTCAGGCATATGTAAAATCCTCAGCTACGCCTACAAACACATAACAAATTTAAACTCAATTTGTTTATTATACAATACACATAACAAACTTAAATTCTTGGTGGAATACCTTCTTAACAACTCTGAACATATCTGCATCTTCTAAAGGCCCCAAGGTCTGAAATGGACCTTGTAATCATCGAACTCCTCACGACCATGCTGATTCAAAAAATTACGCCACCTACATCTATCCGGGAATATAATCAGGAATGTGTTGTACGCACTAAACCTATAGTCGAACTCACCCATCATGGAGTTGGTCTCCCAAGCAACAAACAGCAAGACATTCTCGATTGTAAACCCACGTGGCACCAGGTCCTGAAGAATGGCGTAAACAGATCGTTCTAGCAAAATCAAATTCTCGTTGCTTTGCTTTGAGGCAGACAAGTACACAGCCCCTCCATGAACGATCCTGCCAATAAAGGTAATCCAATTAAAAATAATTTCTTCATATTAAAAAACTTTAATACGCTCGACTTAATACTCAACATATGGAATCTATGCTCATGTCACAAAAAAGCCAAAACTGCTTATGGTAAGTGGGAAAAAACACTACATCGGTACACACAAACCAGGTGGTGATGAACAATATTTTCCCGATTATGAAGTTCACCCTTCAACCAAAAATTTTTCAAGATGTACCAAATCAGTCAAAAAAAAATTTATGACTAACAAAAAAGGGATTTTAGGTAAAGAAGACAGACTTCACAACTCATCGCATAAAAAACATACCTCTTCGTTGAAGAACCGCCCTCCATAGGCACTAGTATGGTAACCTACTCGTGTTGTTATTCGAAACCTCCCAATCACCATGGCCCGAACATGTATTCTGGAACTAACCCGGTTGCTTAAGTTTTTTTTTCCTTTCCCCTTCCTTCTATGAACATGGCTGATTAAGCGAGGCAGAAGGGTTCCAATCCACTTGGTAATTTCATAGGGAATGTGCGACTGAGCCCCACAGAAAGAGGAGATAAGGCTGCCGCAACACATGTGACTTTTTTGAATTGTAAACCCTAATTTGCCGACAAAAGCCTGACTGACAGCACCCTCTTCTTAGTTTTTCATTAAAACAATTCAGCCCATCACATCCAAACAGCCATTTAGAGCTTGGTTCCCACCATAAATGGACCAATTCCCATCCTTTCATCAACGAAAAGCAGCTCGGCCCATGGGTGTTAATTCAGCTCAATTTATGTTTCAAAACCTCCCAAAGGAGCTCATCCACTGAGAATCTGCTGTATTTATTAGGCCTGTGACATCATCCCCACGCATAAGGCACATATGTGGGGATAGCATGGGGGCATGATAGAAGGCCTCATATATATAGAGAGAGAGTGTGTGTGTAGAGGTGGCAAAATCTGACCCGACCCTCAAAACCCGTCCGACCGACACGAACCCGAACCCGAACCTGACCCGATCCGAAGATGTTGTCAAGTCAACGGCCCGAAACCCGACCTGACCCGAAACCCGAATGACCCGAAAACCGAAGAACCCGAAACTAGAATGGCCCGAAACCCGAGCGGCCCGAAACCCGAATTACCCGAACCCAAACCCGAATTACCCACCCAATTTTCGAAACCTGAATAACATGTAATGCAAGATGAATAATATGAAGCTGAATATTTGTGTGCTGATTTTGCCATAATTATGGACTTTCTGTAATTTTACATTGAAAAAGTTGTATATCTACATGTGTTATGTGTATAATGATGATTTTTTAATTCTCACATCTTATAATATTAATACATTAATGAATTAATATTTTTTAATAGAAAACTTGGTTTGTTGTAGTGAACTCATTTTGTATAAATAACATGTAACTAATAACAACATACAAAATTAATATGTCTATATATTTAATTTGAATCCGAATTGTTCATCGATGATTTTTTTTTTCTGATTTTTTATTTTTTTCGATTTTTTTCATTGCCCATCTTAAATAAAAAATATAATCAAAAATATCATATATAATAGATATATCCAAATGTATATGATTATATTTTATTTGAATCTTTCTATATTTTTATAACTTTTAAAATATTTTTTCATTTTATTCCATTTTTTTAATTTAAAGATAATACTTTAAAAAAAATCAGATTCTCCGATTCGACTAGGCCGATTCCAATCAGAGTCAGACAATTCTCACTACAGAGACAGTGAATAAGTTCGATCCTGATTCCAATTTTAGGAACTATGAAAATTAAGTCGAATTTTCGATATTTCGTCTATCTATATACAAACTTGAATTGCTCAAAACACAGACCAAATTTTTTCGAAACATAGACCCGAATTACTCGAAATACAAACCCGAATGACCCATAACCCGTTTGACCTGTAACCCGAACCCACCTGACCCATAACCCGAACGACATGAGACCCGAACGACCCAATACCTGAGCGACCCGTGACCCGAACGACCCGGAACCCGAAATGACCTGATCCGAACCCGGCCCAACCGGCCCATTTGCCACCTCTACGTGTGTGTGAAAGCTAAACGTATATAAGCAAAACTCAAATTTTGCTTATAACTTGTGTATCCTTAGATTTGTTCCAAGATCTGGTGCAAGTTTAAACGATGAAAGAGAGACTCTCTCCGTATGTTTGACCTTCCTTTTTTCTTTCCCTTCCTATTTCTTCTCCTCAACTCTGCACGAAAAGTGGAGCTCTTTTTCTCTCCACACCCCTTCGCCCAGAATTACCTCCGGCCGCTAGCATCGCCTCTCTCTCAACGCTGGACGCGCCGCTCACTCTCTCTTTGCCCAGTCCGTTACCCTTTTTCTCTTTCTTTCTCTCCGTTCTCTATGCCTGAACAAGACCACTCTGACGTTCTTCACTCTCGTGACGTTGGCTGACCAGACTAGGCGACAGACCATACACCTCTGTTCTTTCTCGTGAAGGTCTTTTTTTTGCGAATTTACTGGCTTTAATGTTGTTTTACTTAATTTTGACAAACTTTTACTGAAATTCCTCTCAATTTACTGATTTTTTTTTACTAACGGTTTAAGTGAAGCTTATTTTGATGGTCTAAATTGACCTAATTGTGTTTAATACCGCTGAATTTGGGCTAATTAGGATTAATTATGCTGAATTTTGGTCTAATTAGGAAAACTAAGGTGAATTTTGCGATGAATTGCTTCATAATTGGGACCAAATGGGTTTAATTTGTGGCAATTGAAGCTAATGAGCAATTAGGGTTGATTTTGATTTTATAAGTTTTAAGTTTTTTGTTTAGTTAATTGCATTAATATATTTTATTTTATTTGCAATTAATAGGCTAAAATGCAATTGAGGCTGGTACGAAGCTGATTTTGGTCCTTTTGAGAGTTGATATTTTGTTGTTGATTTTGCATTAGGAAGGACATTTGTAGGTTGATTGAGGTACCGGTTTAGGGCTGGTACAGGGCTATTTTCTCGGCTGGTACAGAGCTCTTGTTCCTTTTTCTTTTTTATTTATACCTACATTTTAGATTGTTGTTCCTTCTTCTCTTTTATTTATTCTTTATTATTTATTTTTATTATGGAGATGATAGATAGGTTATGGTGCTAAGTTAGGAGCTAGAGTTGGAGTAAAGAGATCAGAAGTCCATGAACAATGATCAGAATGTGTTCTTGTGATAATGAATTCCATGAACAATCGTTGTGTAATGGAATGATGATTTCATTTGTAATGGAGTATTTTTTTCTTTTTTGGGGTTCGTTGGGTTCCGGTTTCAAGCTTGTATGGTGCTATGAACGAAGGATGGTACGTGGTTGATTTTGGTCCGTTTGCAAGTTGCTCTTTGTGGCTGATTTTGCATCATAATTGTTGTGCATTTGAAGTTTGACTGAGTACTGGTTTAGGGCTGGTATGGCTGGTTTTGGTTTAGTATCGGTACCTGTTTGTGGTAGTTTGGTGCAAGGAAGAGGAGATGTTTTCTCAGCTACTTGGGGACCTCTTGTGGTTGGTCCATGGCTGGTATGGGTCTGATTTGGGGCTTATTTTGGTTAGGGTTAGGGTTTTAGGTTAGGGGTTAAGGTTATGTTAACAGGTTGATTTGATTGTATATGTATTGGATTGTAAATGTGTTGTTTTGAAATTGTAATACGAATTGAATCAAATCCTTTGTAGTTGAACAAGCAGTATAATATGTATGTTTATTGAGTTCAAATATGTTCATTAATTGGAGATGATTTTTATAAAGGCTGTAAAAGTTTAGAGTCCATCAATATCAAATATATTCATTAATTGGAGTCCAGATATATTCAAATATGTTTATTGAGAGGGTGCAAAAATTTTAAATCCAAAATTAAAAGAATGTAGATGGGCAATTCAATGCCCAAGTTTACCCTTGTTGAAGTGGAAGGTCGATGAATATTACATCACTTATTTTGAGTTGGGTGTAATGTATGGTTTGGCAAGAGATAGGATGTGGGGAATTTGGTGGAGTTGGCTCGTGGTTTGGGGTGCTCGACTCGTCATATGTTTCAACCATTGAGTCATAGTTTCACTCATTCTCATCCTTAACACACGATTCCTCAAATTCAAAACTCGGGTTAGTGTCGCTCGACTCGTCACAAGATTTACTCTTTGAGTCATGATTTGACTCGCATTCCACATTATTCCAAATGTCCTCGAAGTCGAAACTAGGGTTTGTAACGCTCAGAATTTCGCCCAATTCAACTTTTGAGTCCTCGCTTAGCACGCATTCCTCATCACTCGAGCTTTCATGACACTCACGTTAAAAAGAGTGCAATGATTTATTTTTTTAATTCAAGTCATATTTTAATATTTTTTTAAAGATGATTCTCTATTCAATAAAAAAAATAGCATATTAATATTAATAATTAATATTAATATTAATAATAATAATAATAATAGATTTAAATTCTTAAAAATTTCTTTCCCTGATATTAAGCCACGTCACTCTGTTAAATCCTCACCATTTGATTAAAATCTAAAGTCCAAAATAACCTTTCTTCAGATTTAAGACCTCAAATATGGACAGGTGCTTCTCTTTTATCATTCGTTATTTTGTTTAGTTTTTTATCCGTTTTTTTCGCTTCAATTCTTTCGCCTTCTGATTGCTCATTCTCTCGTCTCTTTCTCTCGCCGACTCTCTCACTCCCACCATCTACCTCTTCACTCGCTGGCGCTCACTCTCTTCCTCTCACTTTCGCTGGCTCTCTCTCTCTCACTCGGTCTCTTTTCTAACCCGAAAAAATGCAATTCAGGAAACCCTAACCCAAAAAGAGGTGCAACCTCGCCTCGCAACAAGCAAGCAAGATCCTCAAGCTCGGCCGCGTCAATTTGTGCCGCTGTCAGGATCTGACGGTCGCAGTCTGTCGCGATTTCATCTGTTGATTGGATGAATTCTCCACTACAAGAATCAATCAGAATTTCTCATTTTCTCAAAGGTACAACACCAATTTCCCATTTCCTTCAATTTATTTGGCTTGATTTTGTTTCTTTGGTCAATTTTTATGTTGCGTTTCTGATTTTATTAATGTGATTGTTCCTCTGTAGTGTACTTGGAGAAGAAAGAGTTTCAAAGCATCGAAAAAGAAAGCTTTTGAAGGAGAGGACAACTAATCAGTTATTTTGACTGATTTTCTATTTCTGCATCAATTTGGAATTTAGGTCTGTTTGGGTGACTTATTTGAGGGCTTATATCAGTTCTTGGTTTGATTTCAATACTCAATTGGGCAGTTCTTGACTGATTGAGAGGATAAAATTTTTTTGGGAGATAATAGAATTGATATAAGAGAAACAAGAATAGAAGAAAAACAAAATAGGAATGCAGTAATGATGATAAGGTTTATAAATGAAATAATTATGGATTTACTATTTTTTTAGTTATTTAATTTTTTCATTTGAGCTTTTACTGTAGGAACTACCATTTGAAGAAACCAAACAAGCTCTTAGACGCCATACCAAATAAACTGGAATTTTGAGGTAAATAAATTATATATTGTTTTGGATAAATAAATTTTGATTTGGGGTTACATTAGTTCTTATTCTCAAATTTTCTAGAAGGAGAAAAGAAAAAATAAATATTGAGTGAGAGAGATCAAAATTTAATAATTTTTTTTAAAATGAGATATATCATTGCCTGATATTAACAAATGAAAGAAAATGATAAAATTTTTTAAATAAAATTAATCTCAATCTATATTTTCTTTACATATTCATATATTTAATTATATATCCTAATCCTGGCGGTCTACTCCCAGGAGAATAAGCCACGTTGTTCAGAAATTTGAATCGTCCGATCAGATTCAGCTGTTAAATTTCCACCGTCTGGTGAGGATCAAATGGACTATACAAGTTCCTTTATTTTACAGACGAATTGCTCCAGCCTCTGGTCCACTTCTCCTTTCTCCTCCTCTAACATGTCGCTTTGCCCTTTTCTCTCTCTCCGCCCCTAATACGTGGCCAACGATCATCTCTCTCTCTCTCTCTCTCTCTCGCGTGCGTGCCCCATTCAGATGCCGCTTCTTCAGCAGCTTGAACTATTGTTGCTGAGAATTTGGATTTATATGCTGACTATTAGCCCTCTGGCTAGCTCTAAGATCCCAATAATCTAAGGTATTTTCCAGATTATTATTCGTGTTTTTGTTGGTTAAAGATATATTTTTGGTATTTAATTGTATATAGAATTTTTAACAGTTGAGTTTGGGGATTATTAAGTGTTAAAAGTGATGAAAATTTAGGGTCTTTTTATCTGTTCTAACGAGAGAGAAGGGGTAGAAATGAATGACAGGAGAAAGAGTGAGCTGGAAAATCTCAATGAGACCAAATTTTGCTTATTAGTCCTCATTATAGTAATTATCAATGACTAAACCCCTCAACCAATTTCAGCAACAAATTCTGCTCAAATTCTACTTGAGTTATCGATGAATTAAGCCTCTCAATATGAGCTCAAATAGACGCCCAATCACGCAATGTTCAACTATGCCTTCCTAAGTCCCACTTTAGCCAATTTGGCCTCAATTAACCATCAGCTGCATTGACTTCACTTACCCCCATTTGGCATCAGTTGTGTGATTAAACACAATCCAACAAATAAAAAAAGAGAAACAAAGAGTTTGTTCAATTATGAATTTGTATGAATTTATGCTTTTTTAATATTATTATTTTTTATATTTCCTTTAAAGTTTTTCAGGTTTATCTTTGAAGCATTGTATCTGCTCTCAAGCATGGATTTTCAAGGAACATGATTTGGGGTGTTGGACGTAGAACCCTAATATGAACCCTAATTCATAGTGAGTGTATTTTTGGAATTTTCAACCCTGATTTTTATGTTTTGTGCAAATACGAAATAATTTTATTTGAACTATGTTATAGATTAAAATATAGTAAGATGCTGATTGGGTTGAGCTTCTGATTTCATATTTCATACAGAAAGTGAAAAGAAAAACATGTGTAAGTTAAACCCTCCATGGTGTAGATCATATGAAAGAATTCTTAGCATTCCAGGTTACGTTTTATTCTTATACTTAGCTTTTTTGTTATATTAATAGTTTAATAGGGCAAATTTGTTTTTCAGTTTATATCTGAGTAGGCTTTAGAAATAGGGAACAGAGTTAAAACTAGATAAATATGTGGTTTCACATCAGTGGATTATATTACTAAATGATATTTATACAATAATAGTGTGGAGTATACTAGCGCTCAACGTCTATAAACCACGTTACTAAATAAAAGAGTTGGAATAAAGCTTTGTTTTCTACCTAATTTTCATTGTAGGTCTACATGATGAATATTCATTATAAAGTGAATTCTCGACTACTTGGCAAACAGAAGTAAAAGCACACAATAACGCATTCAATAAGTTATTTAGCATCTCCATTATGGATTTAGCAAACTAATGACATACTTTTGTGTTCATTGTTGTATGGCTTTTAAGATGACATGATAGATTAGTTCATTTCTACATTTGTCTCGATATTTTAAACTATTGTGGCAGATACGATATTCTCTTTCTTCTATTAATGTTTTTGCATATTTTGATTACTTAAAATTATATGTTATATGCAATTTTCTATATATTGGTATTGTGGGTTGTAAAAATACATGGCTTTCTATGATGCTCGAATGTAATTTTTTTTGTGATTTGAGTAGGTTTTGTATTTTACTTCAAAATTCTCGCGCAAAGCGCGAAGCTACTGCTAGTTTTGTTCATTCTCAATTGCATAAATACAACCATATTGAAAAAAACGTTTATACTTAGTTTTAGTATGGGAGCATACAGACTCAATTTATATACTCAGTTGCCAAAAAAAAAAACAAAAAAAAGAAACAATTGCAATCCTTAATTTAGATACATATTTGATGCTTCTTCTTAATCTCCTACTACTTGTCTTCTGAATCTTCAACTTCTTCTTTTTCTTAATGTTCAACGTCCCTGCATTTCTTCTTAATATTCAACAAGGCCCTGCTAAGACGAGAAAAAGAATGCTACCAACAATTAGATTTTAATATTGATCTAAATTCATCAACAAAAGAAATGTAATATATGTAATATTATTTGGATTATTAGGGACATGGCTAATTTTGTTGGAATTTTGGATTGATTTATTGAATGGAGAGAATAGATGAGAGGTTTAGTTGGAAGATTCTTATCAATTCAAAGAGAATTGAGTTGACTTTTTTTTTGTTTGTAGAAGAAACGAAAGAAAGAGTAAGAGACACATAGTGATAAAAGTTGATTTTTCTTAATTTCCTTTTTTTGTTTTTTTTTTTTTTACAAAAATAGGAATAATGGGGTTGGTTACACACCCCTCAATCTCATCCCCTATTTGTAGTTATTTTACCTTTCATGGCACCCCAAATTACACCAATTCATTTACACCCATACAAAACACCTATTCAAAGCACCTAATTATTATGGGCCAAGAATCTTATTACAAACACAATATAAAATACAAACTAATTTAAATTAACTTATTAATTTATAAAATCATTAATTTTAATACTCCCCCTTAATGCTTTTACTCACCATCCCCATTAGTTCTCGGAAGCAAATAAACTTCTCGCTTGGAAGTGCTTTCGTGAAGATATTTGCTAACTGGTCGTCAGTCTTGATATGCTTGACAAGAACTTCATCATCTTCAACCACTTCTCGAATAAAGTGATGCTTGAGCTTGATATGCTTTGTGCGGCTATGGAAGACGGAATTCTTTGACATAGTTATCGCGGAATTGTTATCACATAAGAGAACGGTCACATTAACTTGTTTCTCCCCCATGTCTTCTAACACCTTCCTCAACTAAGTAATTTGTCGTGCGACTTCGTTTGCCGACACATACTCCGCTTCTGCGGTGGATAGCGCCACTCTCTCTTGCTTCTTCGAAGCACATGAGAATATTCCCGATCCTATAGTGAATACATAACCCGATGTGCTTCTCAAATCATCCGCACTACCGACCCAATCACTATCACAAAATCCAAACAATTCAATTTTTCCTTTTTTATTTTTCTCGTACATGAGACCGAAATCTTGCGTACCTTGAATATAGCGCAACACCCTCTTTGCTACGCCCATATGAAATCTACTCGGTCGATTCATAAACCGAGATAATGAACCCGACACATACATAATATCGGGTCTTGTAATGGCGAGATATAATAAGCTTCCAACTATGCTTCTATATACCGATTCATCGGCATCACCATTACCATCTTCTTTTGTCAATTTTTCACCCACCAATAACGGTGTCGTCACCGGATTGCAATTCTCTATTTTAAATTTAGAGAGAATACTTTGGGCATACTTCTTTTGAGAAATAAAAACGTCATCTTTGCTTTGATCAATTTCAATACCCAAAAAATAATGAAGTAATCCCAAATCATTCATCTCGTATTTTTTTAACATCTCATTCTTAAATTCTTGCACAATTCCTTCATGACTTCCGGTAACGATTAAATCATCAACATAAAGAGAAACGATAATCATACCATTTTTGGCTTTCTTGATGTAGAGGGTCGGCTCACTCGGCCTTCTTTTGAACCCTTGGTCGGTGAAGTATGCATTAATATAACTATATCATGCACGGGGTGTTTGCTTCAACCCGTACAATGCTTTCTTCCATTTGTACACCTTATCTTCTTTTCCTTCAACTACAAACCCTTACGTTTGCTCCACATGCACTTCTTCTTTTAATACTCCGTTTAGAAAAGCGGATTTTACATCAAGTTGGTATAGTTTCCAACCTTTTTGTGCCGCCAAGGCAATCAACAACCTAATAGTTTCATGCCTCGTAACCGGTGCAAATGTCTCTTGGTAGTTGGTACCCGATTTTTGTGCGTATCCTTTTGCAACTAATCTTGTCTTGAATTTTTGAACGGATCCATCCGGATTTGTTTTTGTTTTATAAAACCATTTTAACCCGATTATACTCTTCACTTCTTCTTTTACCGCTTGCTCAAAATATTCCGGTTCGACAACGCAAAACTTACAATTTAAATAAATATCATTTATATTTCTAAATCTTTGATTCTTTACCGGTGGTGTTGAACTTGGCGTAGAGGAACTCGACTCATCATTAGTCGAAGGAGATTGCGGTATTTCGTCTTCTTCATCATTCTTTTTATTTTCATCTTCGGCTTCTTCTATGCCGTTTTCTTCTTCATATACCGACAATATCGGTATGCTTTCAACTACTTTTTCCTTCCAAGCCCACTTTTCTTTCTCATTAAAAATCACATCTCGACTTGTGATTGATTTATTTCTTTTTAGACTAAATAGGTTATAGCCCTTTGATTGAGAACTATAACCGATAAAAATACATTTCTCGACTTTTTCTTCAAGTTTATGTCTCATTTCTTTTGGGATATGTGCATAGCAAACGGATCAGAAAATTCGCAAGTGATTCACGGATGGCTTTCTTCCACCCGACCACACTTCAAATGGGGTTTTATCTTTGACCGCTTTTGCGGGACACCGGTTTAACAAGTAAACCGCCGTGTTCACCGCATCGGCCCAAAATTTTGTCGAAATTCATTTAACATCGCTGGACACATCTCCATTATTGTTCTATTTTTCCTTTCGGCAATACCGTTTTGCTCCGGTGTATAACCCACGGTCAATTGTCTTTCAAGACCGATATTTTCACAAAATTTCACAAACTCTTTCGAGTTATATTCACCGCCTCTATCACTTCTTACTTTTTTAACCAACCGGCCACTTTGCCGCTCAACCATAATTTGAAATTTTTTGAAAATAATGAATATCTTAGATTTTTGTTTCATGAAATAAATCCAACACATTCGTGAGTAATCATCGATAAAGGTGATGAAATATCGGTTACCGCCTTCTGAAGTTGTCTTCATTAGCCCGCACATTCGGTATGCCCAAGCTCCAATGGTTTCGTGGCTCTCCACGCCCTTTCTTTTGGGAATGGTTCTCGGTGAATTTTACCGAGCGCACATGCTTCACACACATTACCCTTCTCTTCTATACTCGGTAAACCGTACACCATATTCTTCTTGCTCAATAATTTTAAACTCTCAAAATTCACATGACCGAGTCTTTTATGCCATAACCATGACATATCTTCAACACTGGCCTTCAATGCCACATGTTTGGAAATATTTAAAATAAGGGGGAAATTATGATTTTTCTCCATTGGAATATTCGCAATTAATTCACTTCCATTTTTAGGCCTATCGTAAAGTTTGCAAAACTCACCCTCAAAATGAACCGCATGACCGTGCTCAATCAATTGCCCAACACTCAATAAATTTTGCACTAACTCCGGAACAAACAACAATCACCCACTAACAAACGACCTCTCCTTGTTTCAATAGCGATTGTGCCTTTTCCCTTCGATTGAACAACCGCACCATTACCCATTGTAATTTGAGTAATGATGGTTGTATCAATTTCGCTAAAGACCGATTCATTTCCGGTCATATGGTTGCTGTACCCGCTATCAGCATACCACACTTCTTCTTTTCGCTCTAGGGCTGCATGACATGCAATAAAGGTATGTTCCGCTCTGTTTTTCCCTTCGGTGTAATTGTCTTGCTCGTTGGATTTATTTCGGCAATCTTTTTTTTAGATGACCGAATTTCTTGCAATTATAGCATTTGGGTTTTCCTTTATACCAACAATATTTTTCGAAATGAGAGGAATTTTTGCAATTATTGCACCTCTTTTGATTATTTCTTCCATTTTCTCCTTTTCCAAATCGACTTTTCCCTTTACCGTTTTTACCGTCACAAGATGATTCTCCCTTCATCGTATTTTGGTTTGACGATTCGATTATGGTGGTTTTCGATTGGAATGCGGTCTCAAAAGATTGCTCGGTATCTCTATTTATCTTTTGGTAATATATTTCTAATGAACCCATTAGATCATGTACATTAAGGGTTGAGATATCTTGAGTTTCTTCAATGATCGAGGCCATGTTGTCATATTTTGCCGATACGCTAATGAGAATTTTTTTACAAACCGATTTCTCGGTAAACTCCTCACCCAAACTTCTTATTTTATTTACCAACTCCATAATTTTAGAGAAAAAATCCGTTAGCGTCTCACTATCTTTCATCTTCAAATTTTGAAGATCCCTAATCCCTTTTGTAGGATTTTCCATGCTTCTTTTGCGCTTTCCGCCTCGATTATTCTCGGAAATATTTTTTCCAAAATTGCTTGTTGTAGCAAGAATAACGCCTTTGTATTTTTCTTCTTCTTTCCTTTCATCTCCGCTTTCAATTCTGGCCTTATCTTTTTAGCCTCGTCCGTCTCTTTTTCCGACGGTATTATTGCCTCCGCATCTTCATATCCCTCTTCAACTATTTCCCATAAATCTTGAGAAATTAGAAGCGTCTTCATCTTGATACTCCAATAATCATAATTATCTCCATCAAAAATGAGTTGTGAAGAATTTGGGAGCCCAAATACACCGCCTTGGATTGTCATGGTGATCTCCTTCTACTTCTTCTACTAAACTCAAAACAACCTGGCTCTGATACCAATTTCTTGGAATTTTGGATTGATTTATTGAATGGAGAGAATAGATGAAAGGTTTGGTAGGGAGATTCTTATCGATTCAAAGAGAATTGAGTTGCCTTTTTTTTTTTGTAGAAGAAACGATAGAAAGAGTAAGAGGCACAAAGAGACAAAAGTTGGTTTTTCTTAATTTCCTTTTTTTATTTTTTTTACAAAAATGGGAATAATGGGATTGGTTACACACCCCTCAATCTTACCCCTATTTGTAGTTATTTTATGACACTCTTTCATGGCACCCTAAATTACTCTCATTCATTTACACCCATACAAAACACTTATTCAAGGCACCTAATTGTTGTGGGACAAGGGTCTTATTACAAACACAATATAAAATACAAACTAATTTAAATTAACTTATTAATTTATAAAAGTATTAATTTTAATAAATTTAGTACTCATTTGATTAATTTGTGCTCAAATATGTAAAAACTCCCCCAATTTGTGCCTCATAACAGCCCTTATTGCACAATTAGTAGCCCCAATTGCTCCCATACTAAAACTAATTAGTCTCCATTATACATAATTAGTCTCAATTAAGCAGTCTGAAGCAAATTGAGCACCATTTACTCTCAAATAACCTCAAATCAGTTCAAATAATCCTAACTACCATCAAATCAGTCCAATTCAAATAAGAGCTGAAAACAACATATCAATACAAACAACATCAATTGCTCAAGTGAAAATAGATACCAACCTTTACAATTTGTTCTTCTTTAGTTGAATCAAAAGTTTTTCTCATGCCGTATGTTTTTATGCGACAGGAGGGGCGAAGAAGAGAGGGTTCAGCTTGACTTCTGTCGTCTTTCTAGTTGTCCTGGCAGGTGTCGAGGCTGGTGCTTCGTGTGGAAGCTGTCTCTGGCTCGTGCCGTCTTTCTTAGAGAGAGAGAGAGAGAGAGAGAGAGAGAAGGGGGGGCGGCCATCTGATCTTTTCTTTACGAGAGAGAGTCGTGTTGTGCCAAAGAGAAAGATGACAGAAGATACAAAATGAACAGTATCAAACAGTGCCTAACAAAATCGTACTGTCACCTAATGAGAATAAAAACACGTGGCTGGTTACGTATAGAGAATAATTAGAAGATACGCACACCACGAAAATAACTACATGAAAGATTAAATGCTGCATTCTAACAGAAAGGGTAATAGAACGTTTTCCTCTCTAATAGCTGCTCTGCTCTAATGACGATTTTTTCATATCTCCAATCTTCCCTCCTTTTACAACTTTTCTCTTACTATACTCTTTTTCCCAATCTTCTCTTCTCGCCAATCCTTCTTACTTTCCATTCACCTCTCTCAAAACTGATTTTTAATCGTTTTAAATCTCTCATACTCACATCATCTATTCTCAGATCTATGAAATAATGGCTCACATACCTAATCCAAAACTAATACCACCATTCCCAATCCCTAATGCTAGACCCCCAAGAGCTTTTATTCGAATACCTGAATCACAAACCCACCTCAATAATTTATCACATCTCAACGACAGTATAGTGATCACTGTTGTTCATCCTTAACCAGCTGACGAGGTTGCAGTGAGACTTGCGCACCATTACGGTGGTACCTCACAACAATGCAGATTGTTTAAGCTTCATAATTTCACATACCTTTTACACCCACCATGGCCATTAACTCAAGCATCCGTGCTTCAAAATGTTTCGTACCAATTCCGTACTTCTGGGATTGCACTCTTTGCGTGGAATCAAGGATTAGAATCATTTGGTTACAATCCACACATCATTGCTCGAATCAGAGTTCATGAACTACCCATGCATTGTTGGAATGAAGATATAATGGAACAATTGGTACGTGATTTTGGTGAACTTGAAGTACTGGATGTGGGTGATATGTTCTGGGACGAGAGAGAATTGCTATGAATTTATGTAAGAGTTTGGCATACTAATCCCATCTTGTATGATTAAACGATTGCAATCAGCCAAAAATGGTCATTATGCTATCTAGAACTGGAAGGAGAAGAAATGCAGCGGATTTTTACCCCCCGAGCCCTCCACCACCACCACCACCACCGATCTTTATTCCGGAACCGGAGAATGATCAGGAAGATAACTATATCATGGGTAATGAAGATGGAAACCCTTCTGAACAAAGCAATTCAATAGAGGGTTCTCCACAAGTTTAACATGTGATGAATGACCTTTGCCAAAGTGCATCCGGTCATTTATCAGAATTAATGGCGATAATTGATGATGCACCGCCCTTCGAGCTATTGAAGGAGATTGATGACGTCTACGAAGATGTTCGGTGCACCAAGCCTCCTGATGCACCAGGACTTTGGAAGAATAGATCGTCACCACATGCATACCAAAGAACTGTTATAGAAAATCCAAGCGAAAGTCAGGTGAAAGTTAAAAATCACAGGTTTAGTACCGACTTCTTTCTTGAACCCTAAACCGGTTTTATCATTTGGTTTTTGTCCTATAAATAAGTTGTCTAAATCAAGTTTGCTAGAGACATTTCTGGAGCAAGCAGACTCGAGAGATTTATTTTCATATTTTAAACTTACAACTTCGACTTTTAGATGACTAATTTCAGTTTTTAATTTTTCACAAATACAATTATTTAACTTATTGTTTAAGTTGTCGTCAATTAAGTTGTTATAATTATTTAAATTGGACTTGTCAAGTTCTTTTATTCGTGCCTTGTACTGTTAGTAGTATGCCCTAGGCCAATATATTTGAGACCTAGATGTATGGATTATGTTAAACAAAGATTGTGTTTATTTAGAGATATTTTATATAATAAATGCGTATTGGTTATTTTATTCTTATTACTAAAATGAACCTTGACTATGATATTCAACTTTATATCATCAAAGTGACTTTGATAGTAAAACTATAAAGTATTATGAATGATATTCTAAACCGTCCCTGATCATTCATAGGATGTTTGTGAGACAAACATACTTTATGATAAGCTATAAATGGACATCAGTATGTTAGTTGACCGATGGTCACGTTTTCTTGATCATGAATAAGAGTTATTAAGTCATTAACGTAAGTATATGTTAGAGACCATATACTGGATTGACCCACCTTGAGAATACTACATGGTTCGTGTCATTAGTTATTCTCAGTAAAGAATGTATCTGTAATCCTTAGATTTGAGATTATCTCAGTTTCCTACATGATAAATTTTATACTTTAATATAGTCAATATCGTCTTTAACCGGGCGATCATAAAGATTATAATTAGGTATATAATGAATTGTGCGGAGGAAAGAGTTTAATTAAGATAGGATTTGTTCCTCTCATAAATTGAGAGAGATATCGTTAGGCCTCTTGATGATTTGATTGAAGAAACGCACGGCCGTGCTCAAGTGAATTAATAAGGAGTTATTAATGTCATTTCATGTTCAATCAAATTCGGTATCAAGAAATATTTATCGACCAACATAAGATTGACACATACCATGCCTTATGGACGATATAGATATCGTGTAACAAAAGGATACAATGCATGACATAAATTAGGTTTGATCGAATCATCTATACTTGCTTAATTTGGTAATCATGATGTCTTGCTAGAGGCCGCTCATGATTTATAATCCATTGTGATTATTGTCAACATTAAGTAAACCTACAGGGTCACACACAAAGAACAACTAATGAGACGTACACAGGAAAATCATAACTTCTGTGATAAGTTCTATGGAGAGCTACATAGTCAAATGACACATCCAATTCTACATCTTATATGATAAGGTGTGTTGCATATATGGTTACATAGTTACCATGCACATAGGATATGAAACTTATGGACTATATAGGCACAAGAGACACCCCAAAATCAGATTAAGGGCATAATATTTTTCGTCCATCTTTTGTGAGAAAAGGAGGAGAGAAAAATCCGAAAATTATTCTTTTGTTATTTTCTGTGAGAGAAATGAAGAACGAATACTAGAATATATCTTTTTTTATCCGTTCAAAGGGGTTGGTCGTGTGGACACCGATAGAGGACGAAGCGAAGTGCGGCGTCTTTGTGATTTGGGTTGAAACCTTGATTTTTGTTTGGAGAATCGGTTTATTTGGAGAATCGGTTTGCTTGGAGAATCGGTTCGTTTGGAGATTGCTTGGAGATCGGTTTGTGAGACCGATTAGGTGAATCATTCAAAGGATCGGTTTGGAAACCGGTTTGGATCGGGCAAAGAAAACCGTCAACCAAATTCATTTTTGATCATCACGGATTAAGCGTAATCCGAAGGTACAAAGTTATGAACTTTTCTTTGATTTAATTGTAATTCACGGATCCTTCTTTTGGGTTTCGAATTCGATTTTGTTTCGTTTTTGTTTTTTTACTGCGTTATGAATGGTAGAAACCCAACAGTGGTATCAGAGCCAAGTGAATTCCAATTAAATTAAGACGAATAAACCATTTTCGAAATATTTCTTTTGATTTTGAGGCGTTGTTTTTCAATTTTTTGAATTTTGGTCATGAACGGTTGCAATTTCATGAAAGGGTGTGACTTCATGAAAGGGTGCATGTGATGTATCTTGATCATGAACGGTTGCGATTTCTTGAAAGGATGCGACTTCATGAAAGGGTGCATGTGATGTATCTTGATCATAAACGGTTGTGATTTCATGAAAGGATGCGACTTCATGAAAAGGTGCATGTGATGTAGCTTGATCATGAAAGGTTGCGAATTCATGAAAGGATGCGACTTCATGAAAAGATGCATGTGATGTATCTTGATCATGAAAGGTTGTGATTTCATGAAAGGATGCGACTTCATGAAAGGGTGCATGTGATGTATCTTGATTATGAAAGGTTGCGACATGATTGAAAGGGTGCCTTGGGTATGTCATGAAGGGATGCATGTGATGTATCATAACCTTCGGATCACTAAATAAATTTCAAAAAGATGTATTCAACACATCAAGTTTTTTTAAAGAAATTTTGAGTTTCGGCACTATATAAAATAAAACGGGGCGGGATCCCCATTTTTCGGGGCTGCGCCCCGAACCCTGCACTCACGCATAGATTAATCGTAGACCCCAAATTTCATATTCGTAACGCCTTATACATATTTCGTAAAATGGTTTAAAGTACAACATAATGCATATAACATGGCCTATTAGATATGTGATGAATGATTGTGATTTGTGTGTGATGATGTGATGTGTGTAATATATGTATGTATGTAAAAACGGGCATGGTTCCGTTCTTGGTTGATGTGATGTAATTTATTTTGATGGTTAATTGTGACGGGACTGGTTCCGTTCATTTTATATATAATATAACTACCATGATCATACACATCATGGAGATGAAGGAGTTCACCATCCACCTCATACGCATCATGGAGATGATAGAGTTCACCGTCCACCTCATACACATCATGGAGATGAAGGAGTTCATCGATGTCTTTGTGATTTGGGTTGAAACCGTGATTTTTGTTTGGAGAATCGGTTTGTTAGGAGAATCGGTTTGCTTGGAGAATCGGTTCGTTTGGAGATTGCTTGGAGATCGGGTTGCGAGACCGATTAGGCGAATCATTCAAAGGATCGGTTTGAAAACCGATTTGGATCGGGCAGTGAAAACTGTCAACCAAATTCATTTTTTATCATCACGGATTAAGCGTAATCCGAAGGTACAAAGTTATGAACTTTTCTTTGATTTAATTGTAATTCACGGATCCTTCTTTTGGGTTTCGAATTCGATTTTGTTTCATTTTTATTTTTCTGCTGTGTTATGAATGGTAGAAACCCAACATGTACGACCTTACCGAAGAATCGACAACAATGAGAAGTTCTTGGGTACTGATAAGAGACTCCCGAAGCTTTTTTAATTTGTGTTCTAGTTCATCGTGGGTTCCGGGTTCTACAATTTCAACAATTTAATTTGAACTGGGAACCTTAACCTCTTCTAAAACATGATTAACAGTACGATCTAGATATACCTCGTGACTCGTGTCGCGGGAAGAACCGGAGGAAGTATTGTCGATGCAAGATGTCGCGGTCGGAGGACGGGGTTGTGCTGGAAGTTGTCCGAGTCAAATCATCTCTTATATCGCCCTTTCACACACTTCGTCCACGTCATCATACGCCATGGACGCGACGTTCGCCATGTCCGATTCGGAATCGGAGTCCAAACCGGAACCATCCGATGAATCGCTTGACTCGTCTCCCCACACTGGCACCTTGGCGGAGTGACTTTTAAACTTCCTTTTCTTGTCATTTCCTTTGTCATCGTGTCTATTTTCTCGTCTTTTGTCGTGTTGATCATCGGATAGCCTTTCGCGTCTTTCGCGTCGATCATGTGAACGTCCATCACATTTTTCATCATCCTTCTTGTTCCATGGAGCGAGCTCGGGATGTGGGGTGAAGCAATAGTCGATGGTGTGTCCCTTCTTGTTGCACTCGAAGCAGTACGTCTTTTGGTTGTTGCGACGTGGGTTGTCGTTAAACCGCTTTTCCTTGGATCGAAATTCACCAAATTGTCGCACCAAGCACGCTATCTCATCATCCTCATCAATCGAGCTCGTTGCTGGCATAGCCACCATTTTGGGTTCGGAGTCGGTTCCCATTTGCCTCACTCGGGTTTCGAAGTTACGAAAGTAGTTGACGAGTTCTTCCGGCCCGATATCTTTTGTTGCTAGCATGGTTTCCAATGAGACTCGAAGTACTTCCCAACTTGATGGCATCGCCCTAATTAGTTTTCCTACAACTCGATCATCGGTTAGTTTCTCTCCTAAAGCGGTGAATCCGTTTAGGATATGTGACATACGAATATACATATCCTCGATGGGTTCACCTTCAATCATCCGGAAATTATCAAATTATTGTTCAAGACTCATTAATTTGATTCTTTTAATTTGATTATTTCCCTCAAATCTATTTAGGAGAGCTTTCCACATTTCATTAGAATTTTCACAACAATCTATTATGACAGAAAATGTGTTTAACATATTTGTGAGAATGAGATTCTGTGCCATTATGTCAAGTGTCTTATTGATTTTAGTGTCTTCGGTATAGGTTGTGGTACTATTTGTTACAAAGTCTACGGTAAAACCATTTTCAACTACCTTTCGAAGACCGTGAAGATCAAACGCGTTCATCATGCATCTTTTCCAGGCATTCAAGTTCTTGCCGTCGAGTTTGTCGGGGTACGCGATTTGAAGACGATTGATCGGAGGGGTCGCCATAAATCGAATACGCGATTTGAAGACGATTGATCAGAGGGGTTGCGTTTAGCCTTAACCACCCGTTTACTCGCTGGCGACCTTTGCCGCGTTCATGAGTTGCCTACTCTCCGGGACTTGCCTTTCGGCTCCGATAACCACTAACAAACAGATCGTTTACAGACCTCGAACTACTGCTCGTCATACAACAAACTTGACGAATCGATGGAGCAATAACTTACAAACTCGATTTCTTTAACTTCCACAAACCAACGAGCAACACGCTCAAAACTTCACTAATCTCACTTTTAGATTTAGAGTAATTCAACAGTATTAAGAAGAGAGAAAATCTGCTTTTTATCAATAGAAAATCGTGTTTTTGCTGAGAGAGGCGGCCCTCTTTTTAAAAGAAGGAAATAGCAGCCGTCACAGAAGGAAACTGGGCAGTTCCGTTGCCAACGGAATAATTCCGTTGCCAACGGAATAATTCCGTTGCCAACGAACTGCCAAAAACGGAAGGCAATCAAGGAATATTTCAAATCAAACAGCTAAATTCCTACTAATCCGTTATCAACGCAAATGTTCCGTTGGCAACGGAAATGTTCCGTTGCCAACGGAAGTTTATGTTGCCAACGGACTGTATAAAATTTCGGCCAGAAAGAAGTTAGGACAAAAAGATCGCCAACGGACCGTTCCGTTGTCAACACAGTAGTCTGTTGGCAACAGACCACTTCCGTTGTCAACGGAACTAACCAGAAAATCATTATTTTGCAGATTCTACTCTTTTTTTAATAACAATTAAAATTTTCACCAAACTACACAACACGAAGACTAAGAAGCTTGCTCCCAGGCCTTGAAATACTCTCTAGAAGATTTTTGCCTGCGTGACGACTTCTTATTCTTCTGAGAAGGCAGGATGCGACTGAGTCATTTCCGAGAACTTGATCGTTCGATTAGCTGGCTCAAAACATTCTCACACAAAAATATTAGTAGCTCGGAATAGTTTTGAATATCATCAAACTGAGGACAACAAGAGGTTGCTACCAATTAGGTTATGTTTACAATATAAAATTATAAGATTTTATATATAGTCCAAGTGGGAGATTGTTGGATCATTACGTTGGGATTCGGACATACTTAAACACAATGAAAAAGAAAATTTTCATCCACAAACCATTCCAAGGATCTGTGCATATCAGTTAAATCAAAGAACTAATATTTAAAAAGTACCTTTCGGATTACGCTTAAGCCCTGACGCTCAAATCATATGTGTTATCCAAGAACCTCTAAACCGGTTACCGTCCTAACCAATTAATCGCCCATCAGGACTGTCTATGTTGGACCCACTAAAGCCTTATACTGTACATACAACCAATTTTTCTGCCATAACCTTTATCAATCCGTTATCAACTTCTTAGGCCAAATAGATCACAAGCGCCGAAAATACGAACGCCTCTACCGGTATCCACACAAATATTCTTAAAACGGGAAGAAGAACAATATATATGCTAATAGCTTGTTCTCCTCTTGTACAAGATTTTTTTTTCTTTTTCTTCTTATTTTGTCTCACAAAATATGTATAATTCCTCTCATTTAATATCACACATTTTCATTTTGTCATACAAAGGAAAGCATCCTTTCATTGTTTTGTCATACAAAAGAGAAGGGATAATTTCTCTCTTTTGTCACACAAAAGAGAATGAGTAATTACGAGAGAGAGAGAGAGAGAGTGATGTGTTGTTCAGAATTTTGGGCCTCTATATATTTTTATATAGGGGTGAAGAGTTATTTCTCACATATCAAGAGATGTGTATAACATTCTTTATCATTATCCACATGAGATAAATATTTATTATTTTTGTCATTTTTGAAGACTACTAGAAGAAATATTTTTTTATCTAGGTATATAATTTATAGGTAAATTATATTTTACATTATTTGATTGACCACTGTCCACTGAGATGGAAATTGACTAGAGAAAATAATCTCCCAAATAAAATTGGAGCTTCAACCTATAATTTATAATCCAAAAGTGTAATGAGAGAGCATGCCCAAAACACAACGGTATACTTTTTTCGATTTTCAATATACTTTTTATCTTCTATATATTATTTTCATTATTTTATATATATACTGTTTATTGCCACTAAAAAAATAAATTTCATATACTGCTTGATTATTTTGTTATACTGTTCATTATTTCGATATATTGTTTTTCACATTGTGCTGAAGCACCAGGTCCCTTTATTTTCTACATATAATTAATGAAAGAAATTCACTTTTATGCCCTGAACTCCTCAAAAAAGCTTTTTTGGTATCTGAATTATTTTTTGAACATTTTTACTCCCCAAATTATTTATTTTGAGCACTTCGAGTGTCATCTAGATATATTGACTTTTGTGTGACACATTTGGCTTATTGTGCTAACCAAACCCTAATCTAGTCGCATCTGTTCGTTGTTTGAAACACATATGACGATCACTTCAAGTTCTCCAATTTCCATAATTGACTTTGTATTGGAGTATTGATTGTGCCCTACTTGTGATTTGATTCTCTCCAAACCATAGAGAAGAAAAAAGGGTTTATGCGAAATAGCCTCTTAATTTTCTCCTTCTTTGTAAAACCAAATTACAATAAACAATTGTTAAAAGTTTAGGACAAAGTATCAGAAAACTAACAAATTTCTTTTATCCACTCTAATTATCCTAATAGATTCAACATAGTCCCGTTTTGATATCACTTGTTAGGACGGTACGAACCAGTACCGTCAAACCCTAGATCGAACTGTGTGAATCAAAATCATAAATCATAATAACAGAAGTGTACCTTGAGTCCATGCTTGTGTACCGAATTAGAGATGATACCGTAGTTGCAAACAAGTTCTTCTAGAATATCCAGAATTTCGTAGAGAGTCATTTGAATTTCTTCTTAATATAGATTACCCCCACAATATTTCTACACACAAAAGACCACACCCTAATTGACACATTCATGCTTAATATATTATTTACTATAGTGATCACTTTATTTTAAGTATATACGGTAGTAAGACAATATATATAATTATTTTGCATACAAGTCCAATGTTGGAGTAATGTGATGGTGTTGTGAACTAGGTCAAAGTATTTGTGACTTAGGTTGACGGATTGAATTAACAAATATTATATTTATTCTAAGATATTTCATAGAACATGTGAGTATAGATTATTTTAATATAATTAAAATGGATCATGAATATGTAATTCAGCTTTATGTCATCAAAGTGTGTGACTTTGATAGTAAAACTATAAAGTGTCATGAATACTATTCTAAATCGTCCCTGATCATTTATAGGATATTTGTGGAGACAAATATACTTGCAGAGACAAATAAATATATATTTGTAGACAAGTTATAAATGTACACCAATATGTTAGTTGACTAATGATCATGTTTTACTAATCATGAATAAATAGTTATCAAGTCATTAACATAGGTATATGTTAGAAACTATATACTGAACTTACCCGTCATAAGAATGCTACATGTTTTACGTCATTAGCGATTCTTGTAACATAAAGTATTCATAGTCCTTTGACTTGAGATTATCTCAGTTCCCAACATGAGTAATTTCATACTTTAACATAATCTAACACTACTTTTAACCGGGTGCTCATGACGATTATGATTAGATATATAATGAATCATGTAGAGGGATGAGTACAATCAAGACGGGATTTGTTCCTCTCATTAAATGAGAGAAATATCTTTAGGCCACCTGATGAATCGAACTGAAGAAATGCATGATCATGCTCAAATGAATTAATAAGAGTTATTAATATCATTTGTTTTGTTCAGTTTAATTCGGGATCAAAAAATATTAATCGATTAATATAAGGATGATGTATTACATGCCTTATGATCGATATAGATATCATGTGACAAAGGGACTAAATACGTGATTGTTGATTGGGTAATTCAGATCATCAATGTTCAATTAATTTGGGTAGTCAGGATAGCTTGCTAGAGTCCGCTCATGATTTATAGACTGTCAAGTTTATTACCAACATTAAGTAAATCCACATGGTCACATACAAAGAATAAACTGAAACGGGAATAAAAGTCCTACCGACTTATATGATGAGTTGATCTAATAGTGCTTTGTAGCTCTTAGTCTTAGGGGAAAAACATCAAACATGTGTTTGTAACTGTACAAGCGAAGACTTGAAAAAAAAAAATCAATAGTCAAGACTGAAAGGGAAATTTGGACTTTGTTTTCTTTTTTTTTTCCTCTCTTTTTAAAGATGACCACTCAACTTCCATGATATCTCTTCAAAAGGGGGTGGTTTCAGTTTCTCTTATTAATCCTTGAGCTGAGCTTGATTCAAGGTTCTTTTTTTATTGCAGGTAATTTGAAGCTTTATAAAATATATAGATTCTCATCTCATCTAATTACCTGTTAATTTTGTATCATATTCATAGTGTAACAAGTATTTGATTTACTATGTAGGTCAATTTATTTCTAATCTTAAATAAATCAATGAAGGAAACTTCAAACCAGTTAATTTGGCCCCAAAAGAATACCCTCTGTACTTCAAATGCAATCAATAAATCACACTCTTTCTTAGAAAATAATAATAATAATAATAATAATAATAATAATAATAATAATAATAATAATAATAATAATAATAATAATAATAATAATAATAATAATAATAACACAAGCTTTCCAACTGATCTTGCATCGAACCACCAGAATTGCGAAATTACAACAGATGTAGCACTCAAATACATAAGCCACACGCTTTTTGACGAAAACATCGATGAAAATATTAATCTAAATCAAAAAGAGACAGCTTTGCAAGCAGTAGAGAAATCCTTTTATGATATTCTTGAGCAAGAAAATCCAGCTTCCACAAATAATCTATCAGTTTTGAAATTTTCGGATTCTAGTTGCGATGCAAACTATGAGAGCTTACCGATTATACAATTCAAGAGAGGGATGGAAGATGGAATGAAGTTCCTTCCGATTATCAGTACCAACAATTATTGGTTTGATTTAAGAAATAAAAAAGATGAGGATAATACAAGGTTTAAGGGTAAAAAGCATGCAAATAGTGGAGATTTGTGCAATTTGGATGGGCCAAAGTGCAAAATTTCCCAGTTTTATTTCAAGGACCCCGCCATGGACAAAATATATGATGAAGTGTTGCTTTTGCATGGATATACAAAAGCGGTTATTCGTCTAAGTAAAGTCATACAAAGTAGAATGAAACAAAGTATGAATACCGGAATTTCGGTGATTTCAGTTAATCTTAGAACGCTACTCCTCCATTGTTCACAAGCATTAGCTATGAACGATCCTCACACAACTAACAAACTCATAAAACAGGTAAGAAAGCACTCTTCTCCCGATGGAGATGGAGTGCAAAGAATGGCTCATATATTTGCCAATGCACTCGAGGCTCGCTTAGCTGGAACTGGTAATGATCTCTATTGCCGGCCCATTTCCACAAGGGAAAATGTTAAGGAAATTTTAAAAACTCACAATCTATTTGTAATATCTAGCCCTTTTGTGAGGGCTTCGTACTTCTTCGCTAACCATACAATCCTTAATGCAATTGAAAAGACAACAAAGTTACATATAATTCATTTTGGCATTGACTTTTGCTTTCAATGGCCACATCTAATGCTAGCTCTCTCTGAAAGGAAAAAAAAGAACCTTAAACTTCGGATTACGGGGATTACTAATCCCCTACCTGGATTTCGTCCGAATGAAAGAGTTGAAGAAATAGGACGGAAATTGCAAGAATATGCAAGAAGTTTTGGTATTCCTTTTGAACATAAAGGAATAGCGGCAAAATGGGAGGAAATTTGCATCAAGGATCTAAATATTGAAAAAGATGAACTGGTAATTGTTAATTCTTTGTATTGTTTCGAAAATTTACGGGATGGAACGGATGTGATGTACAATCCGAGAAATCATGTTCTTGATATTATAAGGCAGATTAAACCACAAATTTTCATCCAAGGAATTATTAATGGGTCGTTTAGCGGACCCTTATTTGCGACCCGTTTCAAACAGGTGCTATTGCACTACTCTGCCATGTTTGATATGCTCGATTCGACTGTTCCATCAGACAATAAAGAAAGGCATTTCATAGAAAATAAAATATGGGCGTACGATGTGTTTAATTTGATAGCATGTGAGGGATCAAATATGGTCGAAATGCCAGAGACTTATAAGCAATGGGAGATGAGAAATTTGAGAGCAGGATTTGAGCAACTACCGATAAATCACACGATAGTAAAGAAAATAAAAAAGAAGGTTACAAAAATTTACGATAAGAATTTTTTCATTGAAGATGATAAAAAATGGCTACTTCTTGGATGGAGAGGAAGGACAATGTGTGCACTTTCTACATGGCAAGTAAAAGAAATTTAAAAGATGATAAATTTTAATTTTTTTGGTTTCTATTATCTCGTCTTTATTTTAAATTTATGATACTTGTATTTTCTTCAGTTGTAATTGAATGTATCATATATTTGAACTATTTCTTTACATACGTTCTAGAAGAATAAATAGTTTGGGTTAAGATAATTTTTTGCGTATTGTCTGTGAAGTTTTTTAAACTATACTACCTAACGATAAAAAAACATCAATTCAAAGACTTTTTGCTTGACTTTCCAAATCTACAATCAAATATTAAATTAACCATATAAATTTTAATGGATAAAATAGTACAATAAATATATATAATTCAAACGTCTTATATTTTCCCAGGGTGTGCTCCAAAAAAGTTTGTAGGAGGGGAAGGAAATGAATGGGAAGAGAGGAGGGAGATAGGAAGAGAACGAAAGATAGAAAATTTCCTTCCCCCAATTACTTAAGTGAGGGTAATAAAGCATAGAAGGATAGCTTAGGTATTAATTGTGTGATTTATTGTCATCGATTGAGTTAGAAGTATTTTGGGTATTAATAGCTTTTTTTTTTATTATTTATTACTTTCCAAATTGGAGGAGACAAAAAATAGAACATTTTACGTTCCAAGAGTTGAATGGAGGTGAAAAAATCATCTCCATTAACCTTTACTTAAATTTGTAGAGCAAGGTAAAATTATTGACTTCAATTATTTTTTTGTAAAATTAATGTTAAGTAGAGAATATTTAAAAGAGGAAACAACATAGGGAAGACAAAGAAAATAAAATAATAATAAAGGGTGTTTTGAGAAATTTCTATGAAGATAGACAATTGTGAGTTGACAGTTCAGATTTTGAAAACAAGAAAGACAAGACTTCCTACCCTACCAAACAAGGGGGAGACTAGTCACAAACCTAATTTTTGGACCGAAAGCTCCAATTTGTAGCCTTTTCCCTATAAAGTTGAAATTAGAGGTATTTTTCTTATTTTCAAAAAGTATGAGGTTGAAGGTGCACTTTTATTTGGGAATTTAGCTATTTTTTGCTAGTCAGTTTGCATCTCAGAATCCAATCTTAGTTAAAAGATATACTTCTAGATATTACGTTACCTAATTTTTTATTTAAATAAAATGCATATTTTTGTATATTAAATTAAATCAAAACTTTGATACATAATAAGAATCAAACATCCAAATGACAATTAGTTGTGTAAATGCATTTGATTTATACTAGAAATGCACCAGATATATCTATCTTATAATGAAATGTTATTCATATTAAAATATATCATTGTTTTCATTTTAGGGAATTTAAGTTTTTAGTCTTGGCACAGACAAAAAAATAGTATAAAAATAAATTCAACTAAGTATTTTCCCAAATATTAGACGGAAATAGTCTTAATTCCTGGAAACAGTAATAAGTAAATATCAGGGACTAAATTGCAAGAATCACAAAATCCGGATAAGCCGCCAACCTCCGACCCTTTCTAAACTCATCATTATAAATAACCCCCTAATGAACTCGGTTCAAATTCAAAACATGAATCTCTTGCATTACTTTCTATAATCTTCTACAATAATATTCCGTAAGAATATGCACCGGTTTGATACAATAATATTCCGTAATAATCTTCTAGCTGGGGTAAACTCAGACTTGTCATGAGTAATTAAATCACGAAACCTCGAAACGTTTCCACTCACAAATCCTTACAACAGTGTACTAAAGTAAACGTGTCTTTCTTTTATTAGTCCAAACTGGAGTTATCCAATAACATGGATTCACATGAACGTCCAAACTTATTCGTAAAAAGTCGTAAGAATGATCGTACGTCCATCAAGAAAGGAAAATATACGAAGGCTATTTCTGTCTGGTTGAACTTCGTTCAATCAAAGCCGAAGTGAAAAAAAGGAGAGAAAAGAGAAGAAAGAACTGTGTAACTTCGCAATTAGACCCCTGAATCTTTTGAATTTGTGGATGATGGGGAGGGTGATGCGGAGTTGCTTGCCATCGGTGCTGAAGCTGGTGAATTCGGTTATTGGGTTAGCTGGCATGGGCATGATTCTCTACTCGCTCTGGATGATTAGGGTTTGGTTCAAGCAGATCGGCGGTTTTGATTCCAGTCCGCCTTGGTTTGTGATTTTTTTTATTTTTATTTTTTGAGGATTTTTTGGTGGGGTTTTGCTTAATTAGTGTTAGTTTTCTGTGGTTAATCTGTGTTAATTAGTTAAATGTTTGAAATTGATGTCCTGTTTTTAGTTACTATTTTGAGTCTTATTTTAATTACTGACTTGATTCATTTTTTTATCGTTTTTCTGTTTGATTTTTTCCCAATATTTTGGGGCTGTTTTGTTTAATTAGTCAAAATATTTTTTGCCTTATCCTCTTTTTAATATTCCTTTTTTTCATTTTTTTGTCAATTACTTTGAATTCATTATATGTTTCAAAAAATCGAGTTGCTTTCACTGATTGAGGTGTGAGTATATGGTCTTAAGTTGAGCATGTTTTGTTATCTATAGTGAGAAAAATGCTTCTAAAGTATGAACCCAGTACAGTTATTTTTAGTAATCATAAATTTGTACTCTTTATTAAAAAAAATATTTTATCTAGTAGTCTCCAAAAGAAAATTAATAATAAAAAATGTCTATCTTGTAGTGCTGTTCAAATTAAATTAATTAATGCAAACCTCAATCATGATAGTGTACAAAAGCATATTGCCATTACCAATTCATCCATTCAGTAGCTAATCATGATTTCATTCCTAAATAATTTCACATTGCTTGCATTATATATATATATATATATATATATATATATATATATATATATATAATTTTTTTTTTTCTAATAAATGATATATTTGTGCAGGTTCATATACACATTTCTTGGCCTAGGAATATTATTTTGCTTTGTTACTTGTTCCGGCCATGTTGCTGCTGAAACTATAAACAGCCATTGCCTCTCTTGTGTATCCTTTTATTAATTTAATTAATTATCTAACCCCTTTTTTTACTAATTTTAAGAATTTTGATTTTTTTATTTATTTCTGAAAGAGTATTTAGTGTGTTTATTTTGTTCCGTACTTCAAAAAACCTCAAAATATGTGATATTTTGAGGATTTTTGTTGTCTCTCTTGTTTATCCTCAGAACATGTGATATTTTATGAATTAATTTATTATTTATTTTAACTCATCCAACATTTTTCCCAATTGTAATTACCCAATATCAGTTCTTATGAGTAATGTATTTATATATTTTAAAAAGCTTTTTGTGTTCATTTTATTCTGTGCTTGAAGGCCTCAAAATATCTCTCTTTCCTGCAATTTTGAATGGGCAAATCATATATGCGTGCTATTTTGAGGTTTTTCAAGGGTACTTTTGAAACTTCCTTGTATTATTATTAATTTCTTATTATGCATTTTTTTTTTCTTTTTCATATGCTTCTGAAATGTTTTTCCTTAATTTGGTTAAGTACATGATAATTGTATTCTTGCTTGTAATACTTGAGGCCGCAATTACTGCTGATGTATTTTTCAACAAAAATTGGGAAGAGGTAAATTTTATTCTCTCCTTATTTTTTTTTTCATTTTGGTCCTTTAAATTCTTATTAATTTCTTTTTCTAATTTTGCAGGATTTTCCGATGGACACGACCGGAAAATTCAATGAATTTAAGAATTTTGTGAGGTCAAATGCTGACATGTGCAAATGGATTGCTCTCTCTGTAGTTTCTGCCCAAGTAAGATTCTTCCAAAAAAAAAAAAAAAAATAAATAAATAAAAGAAATAATTAAGAATTTTGTGTGCTGACACTGACATTTTAATCCTCAATTAATTATCCAATCAATATAATTCTCTTAACTATAAAGTAAAGTAAAATAATTAAGAATTTTTTGTGTTGACACTGACATGTTAATTATCCAATCAAACACCAATCAAGCTAAGCAAGCAATCAATCAATCAAGACTGAAATTCTTTGTATCTCTACAAAACATAAGAAATATCATGTATACCCTTGTAAAGTGAGAAATATCATGTACAACTCTACAAAACATAAGAAACATCATATATACCCTTAAATAAATTACTAAATTTTTGTTTTCATTTTACATTCAGGCTTTTTCTATAGTTCTAGCGATGATATTAAGAGCTCTGGGTCCAGATACTGATAATTATTACGACAGTGAGTGTGACGATGATTATGTTTCAGCCAGGCTTCCATTATTAAGAAATCAGTCTCAAATCAATTCTTACCGAAATTCAGTGGAAAATCCTAATTTGAAAAATGATTCTTGGAATATTAGGATTCATGATAAGGTAATTTTATGAAAAGGACCCTCATTTATGCCTATAATGCAAAAATTGCCCTTGTTTTGTTGGAAATTGTCCAATTTAGCCATCCAAAGTTGCCTATCAGTCATTGGGATTCATGACAAGGTAAATTTATGAAATGAACCCTGCATTTATGCTTAAATTGCAAGTAGTCCCTGCTTTATTCTATTTGAAAATTTCTAATTTAGCCTTCCAGGCTTAAGTTTTGGTTAGTGATATTTTGACACGTCCCAGGCCTAAAATTAAACTTAATGTGTTGAATTATAAAATTGTACTTTATAAATATATATATTGCATATAAGATAATATTTTTATTTTTCAATGGATATTTATGGTTATAATTTGTATTTTTGTCCACAGGTCAACAACTAAAAATGTTCTTTTTATACTGAAGTATTTAGCTCCAGAGGAAGAAAGATATGTTTCTATTCAGGCTTTCCTAATTGTTGTACCCTTTTGCATAGAATTAGCAGGCAGAAATTTAAAATACAAATTTGTAGAAACATGCGCAAATATTAATGTGGCATGTATCTTTTGCATAATAGAATGATAATTTTTATTTATTTCATGGTTATATAAGACTAAACTTATCCTAAAATTATTGCGAAGAGCCTAGATGTGATCTCAACGCATAAGATATGATTAACCCTTGATTGAAAAAATCCTTAAGCACTGTAAATCATACAGATTTATTTATTTAGATAAAATTTCTCAATTTGTTGTGTCATTGATAATCCATCTGTTGTTTTGTATGAATTGAACAATAGAAGAAGAGAAAATTATTTTATTTCATTTCTTGCTTTTTTACATGAGAGATTAGAGCTTATTTATAATGATCTCTAATCAATATATTAGAGCGACAAAATCAAATTTAACAGCTAATCAAATCCCTAATAATCCTCCTAATCAAATCCCTAATAATGCTCTTAATAAAATCGGACATTTATGAGTAAAATATCATACTAAAACTGGACCATTAATTTAAACATGAAAATAGGAAATCATATCGAGTAGGTACAGACTCGATAAATTCCTTATGAAGCAAATTCTTCAACAACCCCCCGCAAGCGAATCTGGGGATTTTAACACGGTGAGCTTGTTTCGTAGTGATTGAAATCTCTGTTTGGACAAACCCTTCGTTAAAACATCGGCAATTTGGTCTTGTGAGCAAAGAAAGCGAACCTAGAGCAGTTTTTTCGTAATACGATCTGGAACGTAATGATAATCGATCTCGATATGTTTAGTTCTTGCATGGGAAATTGGGTTTGAAGATAGATATGTTGCTCCTAAATTATCACAATACAAAACTGTAGGCATTTTTATGCGAACCACAAGCTCAGTCAGAAGGCACTGTAGCCAAGTTGCTTCACAAGCTGTTAATGCTAATGCTCGATACTCTGCTTCGGTGCTAGAGGGTGCTACTGTTGCCTGTTTTTTTAAAGACCACGATATTATATTAGGTCCTAAACAAAACGCAATATCCGGTAGTAGATTTTCTGTCATCTGGACAACCCGCCCAATTTGCGTCGGAATAAATATGAAGAGAGAAATCTGAGGTACGTCGAATTGCCAGGCCATGATCAATCGTACCTTTCAGATATCTTAAGATCCGTTTAACCAATGTCCAATGCGGCTCAAGAGGGTTTTGCATAAATTGAGTCGCTTTATTGATGACAAAATTAATATCGGGCCTACTGAGCGTGGCGTATTGTAGACCACCAACAATACTCCTGTATAGGACCAGGTTGCGTACCGGTTTTCCCACATATCTGGAAAGTGGTTCATTGCCTGCAGTTGGTGTAGTACTAGAATTCGCCCCTTCCGTTTTGGCCTTGTGAATCAGATTATTGATGTATTTGAGATTGAGTTAAAAGATATCCTCTTTGATTTTTCTTGTAATCAATACCCAGAAAATAGTTAATGGAACCGAGTTCTTTTAAATTGAATTGAGCGCTTAATTGAGAAATGACAGATTGAACAACAGCCGGATTGCTTCCAGTAATTAGTATATCATCCCCGTACACTAATACAATGGTGATTTCTTTGTTGTTCTTTTGAATGAAAATGGATGTATCACTGAGAGAAACAATGAAATTCATTTGAGTTAAAGAGTTGATTAATTTTTGGTACCAAGTCCTAAGAGCTTGTTTTAATCCATATAGGGCTTTACATAAGAGACAAACATGATAAGGATAATTTGGGTCGGAAAAACCCGGTGGTTGCTCCATGTAAACTACTTAAACCGTATTGTAGTAGGCTTAATTACTGGATTGAAAGTTTCTTCATAATCAATCCCTTCTTCTCGAGTATATTCCTTCGTTACGAGTCTAGCTTTATACTTATCTATTGTTCCATTTGCTTTTCTTTTTATTCTAAATACCCATTTGCATTTGATGAGATTTTTATGATCACTCCTTGAAACCAAAGACCATGTGCAATTCTAAATTAATGCATTTATTTCACTTGCCATAGCACCTCTCCATTTCAGTGATTTATATGCAGATGAGTAACTGGTCGGTTCAATTTCGGATGGGTCTAAATGAGAATAATTTTTGGTTGTGATCAAGGCAATGAAGTTTGGGTCTTTCTTTATTTTTCTGGTATTTGATTTATTTCGAGTTATCATTTTATGGGTTGAAGTATTGGCTGGTTGGACTGAGATTTCAGTTTGGTTATGTCTGCTAATAAAAATCCATTTTATGGGAATGTGTAAACACATATATCCTTTCTGATTCGGGCTATACCCTATAAATACACAAGGCAGAGATTTAAACTTCAGCTTGTTAGAATTATATGGCTTTAAATAGGGAAAACACAAGCATCCCAACACTCTAAGGAAATTGTAATCAGGATCTTTAAGAAATAGCTTTTGGAAATAAGAAAGTTTTTGGAATTGTGAGAGTAGGCAAACGATTTATTAAGTAGACAATACTTTGAAATATTTCTAAAGGAAGACATGCTTGAGATATGATAGAAAGACCTAATTCAAGAAGGAAAATTATAGTATGCCCCTTGAATTCCCCCAAAAAACGCACTATGCGTCATGCATACTGCATAAATCGTAATTTGAGATAATATACATTCACATGCCCTCTTGTGGTCCCCACCATCCGTCTCCATCCTAGCTTTTTCATTTCCCTCCCACTCAGTATTACCATGCCCCTTGAATTCCCCCAAAAAACGCACTATGCGTCATGCATACTGCATAAATTGCAATTTGAGATAATATACATTCACATGCCCTCTTGTGGTCCCCACCATCCGTCTCCATCCTAGCTTTTTCATTTCCCTCCCACTCAGTATTACCATCCCTGACATGGATTACCATCTTAGTTAATGCTTTGATCAGTTCCAAGAGAAAAAAATCCAAACCCTAAGCCCATACCTGCAAGTTGAACTAGCCAATAATCATTTCACCTATAGCTGCTCCGCTCAAGACTGATTTTCATCGATGGAAATGAACATTCAAATAACACGCAAGTCCAAACCCCTTCATAGTCACAGATCTAGTTCTCCCCCATTTCCACTGTCCACAACTGAATGGGAAATTAATTCAACAAATTGGTTTCATGCGTCGTATCAAATCAGGTTGGAAGCCTTTTCTCAGTTTTTATCTATTACAGTGACTGATTTTTTGCACTTCCGCTATAATTTGATACGACTAATTTACTGTATCGGTCCTTCAATTCAGCTCTCTAACAGTATTACCCGCACGCAATTGGATCTATTTTCAGGTGTTCTATGGAATTTGGAATACTGGTTGGTGATGGGAAGGCAGTCCTTGCTGCCATTGAAGGTTCCACTACCTTACCAAGGTAATTAATCTTTTCAATCATACTATAATTATCCTGATTTTTATGCAAGAACATTTCATGCATTTTCAATTCATGAAAATTACTTATCCTTTAGACAGTTCCAAAATTACCAGCATAAATGCTCTGGTGTATGGTTTTACCTTCTTTCCTTTGATAAGAAAATCAAATACTTAATTTTGATGAACAAAAGCTTTGGTTTCTTGCAACTCATGGCAGCATAACATATCATATTTCTTAGTAAACATAACTCGTACTGGGACAGCTATGTTGTTATTTTGATTAAATAAGTTACCAATTTTAATACAATTTCATTAACAAATCCAAATTTACAGTGTTGATTTCGACTTCTCAATGTGGGGTACTGAAGAGGCAGACAATCCAAATGATTCAGATGATTCCGATCAAACATCCCGGTATTAATGACGACCTTGTAGTATCCATTACCCGGATTCACACCATATTTTCGTATTAAATGCTTATATTGAATTTACCTAATCTAGGGTTGACAGCACTGATGAATCCAACGAATCAGATGGTGAACAAGATGATTCCGAAGACGAACTCACCAGCTCAGCCGGGGATGACACCTGGTAATCAATCATTTTACATGGGGCAGATTTTACCGGACCAGGAGGTTATTTTCAGCAATGGGTCATACGAGGTTTCCAAAAAAGAACTTCACAGCCTCCTAGTTGGCAGGCTTCTCGAACCTTCGGTAAAGAACAAGACTCTACTTAAAAATTAATGTTTTGTTTTTAAGTCGGTCCAAAAATAGTGTATTAATTATACCATTATTCCAGGTCATGGATACCGTGATGTATATCATGCACTGCTTCAACCAAGAACCTGGATGTACATGGAGCTTCGTTCGATGCATGCACACGGTAAGCAAAAAAACCTTTTTCTTTTAAAAAAATAACATTTATTTATGAGAACACTTATCCTCCGATTTACATGCAGCATTCTGTTCCGAACATGCCTCGTTCGATGCTCCGCCGACCAGAATACAAAGCTTATAGGCCGGAGTCAATGAAAGGACGCCGCTGGGTTTTCCTCCCGATCCAATCAGACAACCACTGGTTATTGATGGCCTTCGATTTTTACGAGTTTAATATTAAGGTATACAATTCGCACCCAGACACCATCCGATTCCAGATCGCCGTCCGTCAAGCAATCACCTTATGGAAGCCTTTCCTCCACGAAATCATGGGCAGGCCTGATGTAATGAATTTTGATCAAGTTCTGAAGACTGGCCCACCCTTGAACAACAAAATGGATGTCGGTCTGTACATCTTGAAGATCATTGACTACTTAATTGCTAATCGGCCTGTGCAATTTCTTGGGGATGCCATGAAGAGTGACCGCGGAAGGGTGGGATACAATCTTATCGCCTCCGCATTCTTCCCTGGATCTTTCCCCCCAATAGAGGATTGATCACTCCTGAAGGGCCATAGTAATTTTGAGGAGATATACTACTTTTTTATATTTCCTAATTAGTATCTATTTTGTATGTGGTCTTTTGGTTGTACTATCATGAACCACGTATTTCCCTTTTTTACTGTTATGTTGGGCCTGTTCTCAAGCTGTTAAGGGGTTTGCACACAATAAATGTGCATTTGTGTGAAAAAACTGCCTTAACTATTATGAATCTTCTATTTTATTAAACTTTAAATCTTCTGTGTTACTCTAAGTTCTTCATTTTACACGCATTTCTTATTTTTTTTAGAGCAAGCAAATGTAAATAGTATTCTGTCCTTGTTTCATCTCTACCATTCTATATGGCATATTATTGTTTTCAACTCTAAAATGCAATAACCATCATAAAACAACCAAAAAGATTCCGAGTCACAAGATGATCTCAACACAATCATGCAATAAAACCCATAAGTTAAATAGCAACACTAAACATCCGACATAGACAAGAAGCCAACTGATTAAAATATACCATAATTCAGTACTCTCAAAGCTGACAAATATTACAGACGTTACAACAACAACGATCGCCCATACTAACATACTCACAAGTGGGACACATCATCTGCTATTTTATAGGTTACAATCTCATGACGCAACCAAGAAGGAAAATTACACAAAACCGTTCATGATTAATATTACAAAACATTCAACTTTTCAGTCGTTCGAAAGATGCATTCAAACTCCTACTGCCTGTATTCGCACATTCAAGTTTGTCTATGTTCGACAGGTGTAATCCTTACTAGGAAAGCAGAAATGAAAAGTGTAATCATTTGCGAGTGTCTCGGACGTCCATGCAACATATTCCATCACTGTCTCAGCTGTGAATCCATCCGGAAGCACCACTTTGATCTGAGCATACGCTGTTTTCTCTGAAAAGTCCTCGTTAGCACATGTTTCAGTGGTTCACCTGACTGAAAAATTAAACAAATCCAATTATGTGTATTCCCATCCATATTTGGTCTTGTTTAATACAAAGAAAGGAGTACAAAACAGTATTGAAAAGGACAAACAAATGTAGTTGCATAATATATCAGGGTTCCCGTAAATCATTGCCCCGTGCAATTACAAAACAAGGGGGAAGGAGTCAAAAATATGAATTTACGACAGCGAAACAAATAATAGGGGGTCGAAAGAAGGATAAATCACAACATGGAGAAAGAAAAACAACGAAACTTCACACTATTAAAAAATCAATTAACATCTAAGATTGCCAGGTAAGAAAAAATAAAATTTTAGTACTAGATTATGAAAATATCATGGCTATATGGAGTTATTTACGCATTCTCATAAACCCAAAACATATCAAATCTTTGAAAAAAAAAATCAAAACTTACCTTCCAGACGTAGATCCAGCTTCCATCAGTTGATTCCTTCTAAACTCCGGGCTTTATCCTGGTATTCCGCTGCTCCGCTTCGAAAAAGGGAACCCGCCGGTGCAAACCCTAGAATTTGGGGGTGGGTTTCGTATGAAAATGATTTCTCGAGGGGAGAGAAAACATGTCCATGCATAAGTACTGAGGGCCTGGTGAATTAAATTTTTTTTTTTTAAAATTTGAAATCAATGTACGGGCTGAGACATTATTATATTCAGCGATTTAATGGGTCTGACATCTTAGCCTGAAATGGGCTATAACCCAGTCATATTACCACCTATTGGCCCATCCGGGATTACCACCAACCCAGTTATAAAATAATGCCACTAGCCGAACAGGGCCTGGTAATTTCAATTTTTTTCCCGAGCCTATATAGTAAAGATAATTATAAGGAAGCCCAAAAACATTTCATATTACCAGCTTACATCAGCTGACCACTATGCAACAATCTTGTGGCACAAAGGGGTCATCCTATAAGACCTCATTCAAGAATATGTCTATGTTTTCTTTCGACAACCCCAGGACTATCTGGACGAGATTTTATGTGAAATTTGTGGATATAGTTTAAAAAGAAAGAAAAATTTTGTTCATCCATCAGATTGGACTCTTTAATAGTTATGGAAAGGAGATTTTCTACTTGATATTTGAAAATGGCAAACACATTTTGGACCTGATTTTTGGATTGGATGAAGTAAATCCAAGAAAATTTAGTATAGTCATCTACAAAGTTAACATAGTAACAGAAACCATGACAAGATTCTATTTAAGATGGGCCCCACACATCACAATGAATTAGTTCGAAGAGAAAACGACTTTTATTTAATGAAAAAGGAAGTTTTGATGACTTTCCTTTACAACAATCATAACAAAGATTGAATTTATTTGAAGATAAACTGATCTTATTTGCTTTAGCTAAAACAGAAACTAAATTAAAAGAAGGATGGCCAAGACGAGAATGCCAAATTACTGGAGTATTTTTTTGCCCAAGAGAAAGCTGATGGAAAAGACACATAATCAACCGAGACAACAACTAGATTACTTGGAATGGTGTAGAGACCATTTTCAAGCTTGGCTTGAAGAAGAACCGCCTTGGTGCAAAAATCCTTAGTAACACAAGAAAAATGATTAAACTCAATTAGTACATCATTTTATTTTGTAAATTGATTTATATTGAGAAGTTGTTTTGTAACAGTTGGCGCATGTAGTAGTAGTATATTGGAGAGTTTTGAGATTTTTAGAGGGAGTTTTAATTATTGAAGAACCAATATTTTTATATTTTCAAACCTTCACCGTTGCCCACTTGAACTTGATCTTGGCCATGATAAGGAAAATGAGAGGAGAGATTATTTAATTCTGGAGTAATATGGTGATTAGCACCTGAGTCTAGAACCCACTCTCCATTTTGAGGGGGTACATAAGCTTGTGGGGCTGCCATGTAAGCAGTGGGTGGATTGGGAGGAAGCCGAGGTGTCTGACTTGTATTGCCAGAAGGAGGATAGTATCGGTAGTAACAAGTTTTAGCACCATGTCCTGGTTTTGAACAAATCTGACGGTGAATCTTAAGACCATTTGAGTATTTGTTATTCCCGGATTTGTTGTTATTTTGGCGGTTATTGTAGTGATTAGGAGGTTTTTGATTGGTGTTGTAATTGTTTTGCTGAGGATTAGGTGGCCTTTGATGATAATTTGAGTTTTGAAGGTTTATGGATTGAAGATTATGATTCAGTGCCAGAGGATTATAGGTGATATGAGAAGTATTTGAAGGGCTAAATTTATTGATTTCCTGCTCATGACTAAGCAGAATGCCATGAAGATCGGTAACTGATGTTTTATCGGTTCTCGAAGTAATTGCAAGGACTAACTGATGGTACACATCACCAAGTCCATCAAGAATATTTATCATCATGTCCTGATCAGTTACGGTATCGCCAATGTATTTCACTTGGTCTGATAGGAGTTTCATCTTGCTGAAATACTGATTAATGGTCATGTTGTCGTGTTTGGTATTTTGAAATTGCCTTCTCAGACTACGAATCGGAGCAAGAGAGGTAGATGAGAAGGATTTTTGAATAATTTTCCACGTGTCTGGAACTGGTGCAGTGAATTACTTGCGATTGGATGGTTTCAGTGAGAGATGCAAGCACCATGCTAAAATGAGCGAATCTTGCGACTGCCATTCGAGACTATAGGTTTGAGAAGGATCGGCGTTTGTTTTATCTAGTATGATGTATTGCAGTAGGTTAAAACCTTTTAGGGTCAAGAAAACTTGAAATTTCCAATTTAGGAAATTGCCGTGATCCAATTTGACTTGAATGAGGTGTGCATAGGTGATAATTTTGAAGGGTGAAAAGAATTTTCTGTTAAAGTTGGATGAATTGGTATTATCAGTGGCTGTAGACATGATTCTTTCTTATGAGATCAAGAAATGAGGTTATTTGTAAAGAAGAAGAGAAGAATTTAATTAGTGGAGAGAAAAAAAATGGAAAAAAATGGAGAAGATTGGTTCGAGAGAGAGTTTCAGCGTTAGCTGATAAGGCCCTGGTACCCAGGTAAGAACTGAACAATAGAAGAAGAGAAAATTGTTTTATTTCATTTCTTACTTTTTACACGAGAGGTTAGAGCTTATTTATAATAATCTCCAATTAATACATTACAGCTACAAAATCAAATTAGACCGCTAATAAAATCCCTAACTATCCTCCTAATAAAATTCCTAATAATGTGTTAGAAATATTGCCCAAATAATGTAATTACATAAATAAATTATAATTTATTTAGGGGTAATATCACGTATAGCCTTCCAAAAACCCAAAATATCAAATTTACCCCTCCAAAACTGAAAATATCAAATTTACCCTCTTAAACTTTATTTTATATCAAATTTACCCAAAATTCTATTTTACCATCCAAATTAATAAAAAAATACTGTAGTATGACTTTATCACGACGACACCGTATATATACTGTTTTCTCATTTTATATATTGTTTTGTTATTTTATATACTGTTGTTTATTCTTTGTATATTTTTTATTTTTTTACTTTTATATACTATTTTTCCATTTTATATATAGTTTTTCCATTTTTATATATTGTTTTCACTTTAATGTATATACTTGTTATTAGAAAATTAATTATATATATACTGTTATGTACATATTGTTATTATAAAATAAATTATATATGTTGTTATTGGATCCGTCGTGAACAGTCGTGCTACAGTAAATCGTGCTTTATCAGGTCTTTAATATATATTTAAACTAAAATAAGAGTTGAGGGATATATTAGTCAACTAAATATATTATTTATTAAAGTAATTAAGTTTTAGAAGATTAAAATATAGTTAATTTGGTAAATTGGGTAAATTTGATATTTTAGAAGTTTGAAGTGGGTAAATTTGATATTTTAGAAGTTTGATATGGGTAAATTTGATAATAGTTAAATTTTAGAAGGGCAAATTTGATATTATCAACTTTAGAGGGGCAAATTTGATATTTTGAGTTTTTGGAAGGGTATATGTGATATTACCATTTATTTAAATAGAAAATAATAATAATAAATATATTTAATTGAAAGATCGAGCCTGATGTAGCCGTACGATCGAGTCGCGACTGCCCTAAAGGAAGATTGTGTCCTCTTGTGCAGGAAATATCACTGATCTGCCTCCAAGGTTCTACACCTCGAGCCTAATCTCGAATTCACACCGATAGCATAGTCGCGGAGCGGATGACGTCCACTTCGAAAGAAATTGAAGCCGTGCATCGAATTTTTCGACCAAGTTGTAGATTTAATTTTTGATTTAATGGAAGAGAGAATATGGTTGTTTTCTTTTCAATTTTTGAGAATATTTTCCAGCAGAGAGAGGGGGATCTAAATGTCCTTTTGTTTTCCTTTTGCAATTAGAAAACGGACCAGAGAAAAAAATGGAATGACTTCTCAGAGAGACTAAGATCAAGAAAATTAAATTACTACATTGAGAATGAAATGTTGCCTCAACTCTTGATCCATTTCCATATATATATTGAATATTGGATATTGGATACAATGGCCAATGGCCTGTTGGCCCAATAGAGAATATTGTCTCCTTAATTATTTATACACATGTATATTTTCTAATATTCTCCATTAATAATTTATATTTAATAATTAAGTTTTAAAATTTTATGTATTATTTAATAAAATAATACATCATTTCCCCTCAAATTTTAAAACTTTGGATTAAAATTAATTGTTTATTCTTTCTTCCAAATAACTTGGTATCTACTATGCATCGTTATGAGTGGATGTAACCTTTAAACTCATACTTAGTGATGAATATATACGATTGAGATTTACATGGTAAACATACGTTTTTGAATCAGAAATCTTTTATCCATTTTCTATAAACACACACATAGTAAGAAAAATTCTTTGGTGCTTTTGCGGGTGTGCGCTATTTATGCCCATGCGCTAACCTTGATTATCATGAGAATACGTAAGGATTCGCCCTTGTCCTATAGTCGCGGCCCACAACGATTCTCACTTAGGTAATTCCTCAAAGGGTATACGGTGTGGAAATATACCCCTCAAATATTACTTTTCTTAAGTAATTTATTTAATTTATTAATTTCAATATTTGAAAAATATATATCGGATTTATTGAGAATAAATATTCAACCTAACCATCACCTTAAAGCACTTCACCATAGGGATGAGCACAGACAAGTCAATGTCTAAAATAGTGCTTCAAAATTTCACATCAGCAGCTTCGTTTAACCTTTGAACCAATTGTCCAGACTAGCCGGCCACAATGATAGGGGCCCCACCGCTGGTGACTGCTATATGGGATTAAGACCCACCCCCCTCGATGAAATCATAATAATAGATCTTGGAAGACCTTTTGTTAATTGATCGGCTAAATTTTTCTCCGATCTTACGTAATATAGTGATATCACTTTTTTATTCATTTGCCGTACGGTTTTATATCTAACAAATATGTGTCTATTCGTTTTACGATTCGTAGTTACTTGACTGATTAGATCAATAACTGATTTTGAATCACAATGCATAGAAATTGCTGGCATTGGTTTTAGCACAATTGGAATTTCACTAAGTAAATTCCAAAGCCAATCGGCTTCTGTGCATGCTGTGTCAAGAGCCGTTAATTCGGCTTCCGTTGTACTTCGTATAATTATTGTTTGTTTGGACGAACTCCACAATACAGCTGCACCGCCAATTAAAAAGGCATATCAAGATGTAGACTTAACATCCAGAGAATCAGTGATCCAATTTGAATCACTATAGCCCTCTAATACACTAGGAAATCCAGTGTAAACAAGTGCAAAATTTATGGTACCATTTAAATATCGAAAAATTCTTTCGTGGGCTTCCCAGTGTTCTTCACTAGGATTGCTAGTATATTGACTAAGACGATTTACTGCAAACGCAATATCAGGACGTGTTCGATTTGCAAGGTACATTAAAGAACCTATTTGTTGTGAATATAACTTTTGTGCGACTGGTGAACCAATATTCTTAGTCAAGTACACGCTAGAGTCAAACGGAGATGTAACTGAATTTGAATTGAAATAATCAAACCGTTTGAGCATTGCCTCCGTAAAGTGAGATAAGGTCAAGGAAATCTGATTAACGAGCAAAGAAACGCACCAAACATTAGTTTTAAACCGAAAATGAATTTTTGTTTGCGTTTCAATAATGTAGTATTTATTATCATTCTTTAGGAAAAATCTAGCCGTGTTATTTTTGTTAAAATGAGCAAACAGACGCATGAAACATGAGTTTTAGGTGCAAACACAGATTGTGGAGAAATATTTTAAATTGAACACATACATGGAATAATAAGAAGATACACACACCGTGAAAATGACTACCTCTCAACACTCAGCTCCAAAACAAGCATACCAACTGTTGTTCGGTTGAGGCCTAAAAGGGGGGGTTATAAAGGCCTAAAGTGCGGAAGCGTGAAGATTTGTGTTTTTATGATTTTATATTTTTATTGTTTAGACTTTTATTTGATGGTTGTTTAAATTCTAATTAACAAAGAAACTAATTAAACAAGAAAATAAAGTAGATAGGAATAAAAATGAGATACCGTTTACTCGCTGGCGGCCCTTGCCGCGTTCACGAGTTGCCTACTCTCCGGGACTTGCCTTGTGGCTCCGATAACCACTAACAAACAGATCGTTTAAAGACCTCGAACCACCGCTCGTCGTACAACAAACTTGACGAATCGATGGAGCAATAACTTACAAACTCGATTTCTTTAACTTCAACAAACTCAACGAGCAACATGCTCAAAACTCCACTAATCTCACTATTTGATTTAGAGTAATTCAACAATATTAAGAAGAGAAAAATCTGCGTTGTTTCAATGGAATCAACCTCAATTTTCTGAGAGAGGCGGCCCTCCTTTTAAAACAAGGAAAGAGCAGCCGTCACAGAAGGAAACTGCGCAGTTCCGTTGCCAACGGAATAATTCTGTTGCCAACGGACTGCCAAAAACAGAAGGCAATCAAGGGAGATTTCAAAACAAACAGCTAAAATCTGACAGATCCATTACCGACGGAAATATTCCGTTGACAACGGAATATTTCCGTTGCCAACGGACTGTATATGATTTCGGTCAGAAAGAGCGTGAACCCTTTAATTGATGCGTATACTTGGAGAAGCCTAATGGATTCCAACCGAGCAACCGGTGCAAATGTCTCTTCAAAATCCACTCCTTCTTGATGCTTGAAACCTTGAGCAATGAGTCTTGCCTTATTTCGCACTACCGTACCATGCTCGTCAAGTTTATTTCGGAAAATCCATTTTGTACCGATAATGGATCGGTTGCCGGGTCGAGGAACTAGAGTCCAAATCCGATTTCATTCAAATTGAGCGAGTTCCTCTTGCATGGCAAGGATCCAGTCGGTATCGCCATTGGCTTCCTTGAAGGATTTTGGTTCAGTTTGTGATAGGAAGGTTTCTTTTTCCGGATCGGGTTCGAACACCTTCTCGTGGGTCTCCTACCACATTGGTTAACGGGTGTGCGGATACTTCTCATAAGACTTCTGGAATTTGATAAGAAGGTGGTTCCGGCTCGGGTTGAATAATTGGTTGAGGGTCGACTTGATTCGGAATTTGAACTTGTTGAGTCGAGTTGTCGTTATTAGGTTGATTTTCTTGTGTGGCGGTATTGTTGGATTCATTCAAAGTTGGATCACCAACGTTATGTTCGATAATGTTCGGTTGGTTTATTCCTGATAACCCGCCACGTGTACCTGAATCTGTCAAAGAACCACCTTTCTCGGTCCCATTTTTAGTTTCATCGAAATGCAAATGTACGGATTTAGCAATAATCCGTGAAGATTTAATATAAACTCTATATGCTTTACTTGTATTTGAATATCCAACGAAAATTCCTTCGTTAGATTTCGAATCAAATTTATCGAGTTTATTAGATTCATCAAGAATGAAACATTTACAACCAAAAATTTTCATATATGAGATATTTGGCTTGCGACCGTACCATAATTCATAAGGTGTCTTTTTCAAAATAGACCTTAGACTGACGCGATTTGCGACATGACAAGCAGTGTTAACTGCCTCAGCCAAAGAAATTTAGGAGTGGGATGTTTGTTTAACATGGTATGGGCAAGTTCGATAACAGTGCGATTTTTACGCTCTACTATCCTATTTTGTTGTGAAGTGCGTGGAGCGGAAAACTCGCGTTTCTATCCCCTTTTTGAGCAAAAGTCGTCAAATTTTGTATTTTTGAACTCGCCACCATTGTCACTATGAACCGTAATGATAGTGGTGCCTCGTTCGTTTTCCACAAGGGAACAAAATTTGATGAACACATCACTAGTTTAATTATTTTGAATCAAGAAATGAACCCAAGTAAAGCGAGAAAAATCATCAACAATTACAAAATAGTATCTTTTACCGGCGAGGCTGGAGACGCTCATAGGGCCGCACAAGTCGAGGTGGAGTAGCTCGAGGGGGCGCTTCGTCGAGATTACGGACTTAGACTTTAAAGCCGATGACTTGGAGTGCTTACCACGCTCACAAGCATCGCATAACCCATTTAGCTTAAGTTTGTGTGATGGCATACCTAAAATTAGTTCTTTGAGGGATAATTTTGAAATCGTGTCCATGCATACATGGCCCAGTCGCCTGTGCCACAGATATGAACTCGATTCCGAAGCAGTCAGACAATGAGTGTCTGGCACAAAGGAATGAAAATCAAAGAAATAAAGGTTACCCTTTCTTTTTCCCATGCAAACTGTAATATGATCTGAATTTCGAATCTCATGACAGTTCATGTTATCGAATTTCACATCATATCCTGCATCACATAATTGACTTATGCTTATTAGGTTATGTTTAAGTCCTACCACAAAATTGACATTCTCCAATGTCCAATTACCTGTGCCGATCGAGCCAACACCAACAATTTTTCCTTTCTGATTTCCACCAAAAGTGACATCTCCACCGTCGAAAGGTCGCAAAGTCTTGAACTTACTCTTATCCCAAGTTATATGGCGGGAACAATCACTATCAAAGCACCACTGATCGGTTTTACACGATGAACTTAGACATATCTACAATAAAGCATATTAGTTAAAATGAATAGGTATTTAACTAATATGATTTCCTGCCCATAGCTCCCCCTGAAAGTATGGCTTAGGTAAAATGAGGGGGAGCTTACCGAAGCATCTAGGTAGACTTCGGTACCTCCAAGTCGGAGGTAGGGCTACTAGTGTTTCTATCTTTAGGCATCCAAACAAATTTTGAGGAATTAGCAGGTTTGCGCATTAGACACTCTAGTGAGATATGGCCTATTTTGCAACAATAGTTTCAAAATGAATAAGTCGGATTCGAAGTCTCTTCAGTACCTTTCACAAAAAAAAATGTATAGTGGTTTGAAAACTCGGCTTTCCTAAGCTTTGGTTCGGTCGACTTGGCACTAAAACCGATTGATTTCGCAAAATTATTTGTGTTTGAAAAACTTTGTTTTTGATGTGCATTAGTGTAATGTTTGGGAGCTCAATGGTTTGATTCATTAGGTTGAATCTTCCTCGGAACAAGTGTGTCGACTATTTCGTAAAAATAACCATTAGAACTCTTTTTATAAAGTCTTTCGGTTGTGACACCGCAGGTATTTTCATGAATATGCCGAAAATCATGAAGATAGTGAAACCTATTATTTTTACTAAAACTTTTAAAAGTTCGACTTTTAAGACTTTGACCCTTAGAGTAGTCTCGATACAAGAATGCATTTCCTCTACTCCTCGGTTGATTGAGCTCCCTTTTTATTGTATGGTTTTTAGATCTTGAAAGAACGGGTTTAGTACTTTTAGATCTTGAAAGAACGGGTTTAGTACTGACTTCTTTCTTGAACCCTAAACCGGTTTTATCATTTGGTTTTTGTCCTATAAATAAGTTGTCTAAATCAAGTTTGCTCGAGACATTTCTGGTACAAGCAGACTTGAGAGGTTTATTTTCACATTTTAGACTTACAACTTCGACTTTTAGATGACTAATTTCAGTTTTTAATTTTTTACAAATACAATTATTTGACTTATTGTTTAAGTTGTCGTCAATTAAGTTGTTATAATTATTTAAATTTGATTTTTCAAGTTCTTTTATTCGTGCCTTGTACGACCTTACCGAAGCTTCGGAAACAATGAGAAGTTCTTGGGTATTGATAAGAGACTCCCGAAGCCTTTTTAATTCTCGTTCTAGTTCATCGCGGGTTCCGGGTTCTACATTTTCAATGACTTGATATGAACTAGGAACTTTAACCTCTTCTAAAACATGATTAACAGCAGGATCTAGATATACCTCGCGACTCGTGTCGCGGGAAGAACCGGAGGAAGTAGTGTCGATGTAAGATGTCGCGGTGGGAGGACGGGGTTGTGCTGGAAGTTGTCCAAGTTGAATCATCTCTTGTATCACCCTTTCGCACACTTCGTCCACGTCATCATACGCCATAAACGCGACATTCGCCATGTCCGATTCGAAGTTGGAGTCCGAACCGGAACCATCCGATGAATTTCTTGACTTGTCTCCCCACACTGCCACCATGGCGGAGTGACTTTTCGACCTCCTTTTCTTGTCCTTCCCTTTGTCGTCGTGTCTATTTTCTCGTCTTTTGTCATGTTGATCATCGGATCGCCTTTCACGTCGCTCGCGTCGATCATGTGAACGTCCATCACATTTTTCATCATCCTTCTTGTTCCACGGAGCGAGCTCGGGATGTTGGGTGAAGCAATTGTCGATGGTGTGTCCCTTCTTGTTGCACTCGAAGCAGTACGTCCTTTGGTTATTGAGACGTCGGTTGTCGTTAAACCGCTTTTCCTTGGCTCGAAATTCACCAAATTGTCGCACCAAGCATGCTATTTCATCATCCTCATCAGTCAAACTCGTTGCCGGCATGGCCACCGTTTTGGGTTGGGAGTCGGTTCCCATTTGCCTCACTCAGTTTTCGAAGTTACGGAAGTAGTTGACGAGTTCTTCGGGCCCGATATTTTTTGTTGCTAGCATGGTTTCCAATCAGACTCGAAGTACTTCCCAGCTCGATGGCATCGCCCTAATCAATTTTCCTACAACTCGATCATCGGTTAGTTTCTCTCCTAAAGCGGTAAATCCGTTTCGGATATGCGACATACGAATGTACATATCCTCGACGGGTTCACCTTCAACCATCTGGAAATTATCAAATTGTTGTTCAAGTCCCATTAATTTGGTTCTTTTCATTTGATTATTTCCTTCAAATCTATTTAGGAGAGCTTTCCACATTTCATTAGAATTCTCACAACCATCTATTATGACAGAAAACGTGTTTAACATATTTGTGAGAATAAGATTCTGTACCATTATGTCAAGTGTTTTATTAGTTTTAGTGTCTTCGGTATAGGTTGTGGTACTATTTGTTACATAGTCTACGGTAAAACCATTTTTCACTACCTTTTGAAGACCATGAAGATCAAACGCGTTCATCATGCATCTTTTCGAGACGTTCCAGTTCTTGCCGTCGAGTTTGTCGGGGTACGCAATTTGAAGACGGTTGATCGGAGGGGCCGCCATAAATCGAATACACGTTATTTCAAATTGGAATTTAAAACGGTCTCTATTCCCGCTCTGATACCAATTGTTGTTCGGTTGAGGCCTAAAGGGGGGGGGGTAATAAAGGCCTAAAGTGTGGAAGCGTGAAGATTTGTGTTTTTAGGGTTTTATATTTTTTGTTTTAGACTTTTATTTGATGGTTGTTTAAATTCTAATTAACAAAGAAACTAATTAAACAAGAAAATAAAGTAGATAGGAATAAAAATGAGATACCGAACGCCAAATCTGATGACGCAGTTCGGCGAGGAGGTTGCGTTAGCCTTTACCACCCGTTTACTCTCCTGGCGGCCCTTGCCGCGTTCACGAGTTGCCTACTCTCCGGGACTTGCCTTGTGGCTCTGATAACCACTAACAAACAAATAGTTTACAGATCTTGAACCACCACTCGTCGTACAACAAACTTGACGAATCGATGGAGCAATAACTTACAAACTCGATTTCTTTAACTTCAACAAACTCAACGAGCAACACGCTCAAAACTCCACTAATCTCACTATTTGATTTAGAGTAATTCAACAATATTAAGAAGAGAAAAATCTGCGTTGTTTCAGTGGAATCAACCTCAATTTTCTGAGAGAGGCGGCCCTCCTTTTAAAACAAGGAAAGAGCAGCCGTCACAGAAGGAAACTGCGCAGTTCCGTTGCCAACGGAATAATTCTATTGCCAACGGACTGCCAAAAACAGAAGGCAATCAAGGGAGATTTCAAAACAAACAGCTAAAATCTGACAGATCCATTACCGACGGAAATATTCCGTTGACAACGGAATATTTCCGTTGCCAACGGAACTTTTCCATTGCCAACGGACTGTATATGATTTCGGTTAGAAAGAAGTCAGGACGAAAATTTTACCAACGGGCAGTTCCGTTTTCAACACAGTGGTCCGTTGGCAACGGACCACTTCCGTTGTCAACGGAACTAGCCAAAAGAAACAATATTTTGCAGATTCTACTCTCTTTTTAATAACAATTAAATTTCTCACCAAACTACACAACACGAAGACTAAGAAGCTTGCTCCCACGCCTTGAAATACTCTCTTGAAAAAAATCGTTGCATGCGTGACGACTTCTTATTCTTCTGAGATAGGCAGGATGCGGCCGAGTCATTTCCGAGAACTTGATCTTTCGACTAGCTGGCTCAAGACATTCTCACACAAAATATATTAGTACCTTGGAATAGTTTCAAATTCATCAAACTAAAGACAACACCAAACCTCAATTTTGGGCCCCAGACCAGATCTCTTGCACTAGGTTCTTTTGCCACGTGCTACAAAATACACCATCCCACATCTCCAATCCCCTTCTCTTTTCAAAACTAAAACAGACCATACAAAAACACTAAAACAACGCTCTTCCCAACTTCAACTCAAAATTCGTAAAAACATTTCTTACACTTCCCATCCATTTTCCGTGGCATCTTCCAGCCGCACACAACCCAACACCTCACCTCAACCGGTAATAACCAATGATAATGAAGATTTAATCAAGCGTTTAGCCGGATTACATATTCCTAAAGAAGTTACCGATCCTAATCTCAAAGTCACAACAGAGGGAGTACTTCAACGTGATTGGACCAAAACGGCTATGCTAAAAAAATTTATTGGGGTGGAAACAAGGATTCAAATCGATATCTTCCATGGTGCAGATAGAAAATAATTCAAAAACCTAAAAGCCTAGGGGGCTGGCCATAAGAGACTTGGAATCTTTAAATAAAGCATTAATGTTGAAAAATTTATGGGCCATAACAAACGGGAATCAAGCTCTATGGATTGAGCAGATAAAAGGCAAATATTTACCAAGATCCAACTTGTGGCATTCAAATAGGCAAACGAATATGACCCCTTTTTGGAGAGAAACATTAAGTTTACGGTCATTCATGGAAGATTCCATTCAATGGATTATTGGTAATGGACATAAAATACAAGCTATTGGTCAACCGTGGTTCCCGGGGTGGAAATCTTACAATACAGGGACAATGGTATCAAGAAATGTAAGGGTAATTGATCTTTTCAATGAAGAAACAAATACTTGGAATATAGAGGAATTAAGTAGTTTGTTCAATACTAGTGATGTGCAATAAATCACTAATCTCAGTTTCAACCCTTCAGTAAATCAATCTATTGAAGACAAACTAATATGGACCCTTTCTAAAAATGGACAATTCCAAGTTAAAGAGGCATATAAACAGATTTTCAATGATAAATTTAGCACAATCCTTAATCCCCGATTACTTGACTATCAAATTCGAATTTGAAAATTTTCCTGGTCCACACAAGGAATTCTTCCCAAAATTAAAATTTTTCTTTGGAAATTCCTACCAATAACATCTCAACAGCCCAAAACCTGCACGGAAAAATTGAAACATTTAGCCCAATATGTCAAATATGCAATCAAGATGACGAGGATTTAATGTATCTAATTTTTTTTCTGTCCTAAAGTTAAAGATCTCTGGTACCGATCCTCTGTATCCCATTATATGGAAAATTTAAACTCTGACCCTATAACTGCTCTAGCCTCTATAGTCCCAAATATGTCCATGGAATTTTATCAAATATTTGTGGCTTTTATGTGGGAAGTTTGGAAATCTAGAAATAGTTATATTTTTCAAAGGAAAATTATAAATTATGATCAAATTTTTTCTAATACCTTGAATTGCGTGGCTCAGGGAAGGAAATTGGATCAATCTCTATGCTGGTTGAACCTGTAGGCACCACTACAAACACCATCATGCTTTTCGCGTAATTCGATGATTCATTGCTGGGTCGATTTTTCTCTGAATCAGAGGGATATATCAGCCAGTGTTGCAATTAGCACAAATGGGAACATAATGAGAGTAATTACAAAAGTGAACCATGAATAAAAGATGTCTTACAGGGGGGATTTGATGCGGTGGCAAGATTTTCGAGTTTCTTGTGTCAGTTTTTCACTGACAACTTAGAGGTAGTTAATGTATTTCTTAGTGAAGTCTCTCCTGGCTAAGTCCATCTTCATGGCTAGCGATCCAACGAGCAAGAGACTGCCTTATTTGGAAACGTAGAGTAAAAGATCCCGCTTTAAGTTGAATTCCAAGAAATCTGAATAAAGAAGCGGATCTTCTGGCTAATTTAGCGAGGGTTTGTAACTTAAATTATGATGACTCCAATTTGCCGGAGATTATGATGAGGTACTGAAGCTCAACTGCGGGAATTGCAGTTGTGGATTTTGATACTGAGCTTTGAAGAGAATAATAAGTCGGATTTAAAAAAGTCTAGTTGTGTTTTTCACGTTGGCCAAGGGTTCACGAGAATTCCTCGGCGAGTCCTCCCTTCTCCAGTTTCCTCCCCATTTTCATTTTATTTTACGGTTGCTTTCTTTTTTCGAGTCTGTAATACATGTCCGTTACTCTTTGTTTTATTTACTTGGAAAGCCCACGGGTTTTATAAAAATAAAAAAAAAGAGAGAAAGAAGATGAAATAGTAGGGACGAAGGGAAGGGGAATGAACGGAAAAGAGGAAGTGACGGGAATAAAAAAGCTCTGTTTCATCTCATATTTTCACGGATCTTGAAGCAAATTCAAGGATGCAAAATTGTAAGCAAAAGTTGAGTTTTGCTTATCTATACTTTTTAGGAGACGAGATTTGAATAAATTTTTTTATTAATCACTCAAAAGTATTACAATAGTACAATCCTTCTACTCAAATTGCTAAATCTCCAAGAATACACCTGTACTTCTATAATATTAAACCTCCAACTAGACTACTACAACACTCACTGCACTCTTTATTTGAGAGAGAATTTGATTTGTTCCTTGATGCCTTAAGAAAATATTGTGAGCCTTGATACAAAATGGTGGTCAAGACCACCTATCTATTTATACTAGGGGATGAATTATTCTAGAGATAAGATATTTCTATAGATTATTCTAGAAACAAAATATGTCAAACATATTTTCTAGGCTAGTTATCTTCATAGAAAAATCTAGAGATAAACTATTTAAAACATGACTAGAAATTTCTTTATTTTGGATTGAGCCAAAATTAGTGTTATACTTTTAATAGTATCATTTCTCAAAATAGAAATATTTCAAACCAACTGAAATGAAGAAACTCACGATTTAATTCTTCGGTTAAATCACTTGTATTTTTAATGACATGAAAAAATTCCTCTAGTATGAGTGATTAGACACCACCCCACTAATCCAAAATAACTGTGGGACATTTTTGACCAGGATCTAACTACTAATTACTTCTTTTGAGCCTTCTCAAAAGGCCATATCACCCAAAGTTTTCTAAACCGTTGAATGATAGGAAATATTTATATCTCAATTGTTGAATGAAATTTTGATTTTATGAGTTTCATTTCTTTTTGTAATTATTCAAGTGCTAGTTATTTTACGCCCCTTTAAGCCCTCTGAAGATGTCATATAATCAACCTCCTTTTTATTATGGTTGTTGGATTTGAATATAACGAATAGATAGTTTTCAAGATTTTGTTTGTTTCACTTCGCACACATTTCTATTTGTCTTTTTATAAAAGGAGTAGAAAATTAAGCCATAACTAATTATGAGGTTTATTTCAAATAGAAGATGATGAAGAGCTCATCCATAAAATATATATTATTTCTCTTATCTTTAAAAATGTTAGTGATTCTTAAGAAAATATTACTTGCGATTAAATTCTGAGTCCACCCTAGTTCTAAGGTCTCTCATTCATCTCTTTACTAGATGTCCTGAGAATGATAGGGGTTACTTCTCTGGATTGATGGAAGTAGGGTATAGAAAGTCGTTGAAAACAAAGTAACTATGCCAATTATGTATTTCTTATTTTTAATGTGAGATCTACAACTTATTTTCCGTCGGTGTCAACGGTAGTTGATTCTATATGATATCTTGTTTTTTTTTTACAACTACAACACATCCATTGTTGTACTATATATTTGCCTAAATATAATGATCCTGATTACGCAATTTATATTTCCTTTTATTTTGCTCCCCGATCTTATTTTACGAGTACTTTGAAGAAAATCTAAAATTATTTATTCTTAATAGAATATACTAGGATCAAAGAAGACTATCAAAATTAAGTTAGAAGAGATAGATAGCTGATAATTACATGATACAGTCCTTTCACTACAACAAAAAACGCTTCTAATCATGGTTTTTTTTGTTAGTATACATGGTTCAAACCGTGGTAACACGTGTCTTCTCACGGTTTTGAAACCGTGATAGAACCGTGACATCTCCATCTGTGATAAAGGTTTATAAACATGGTTTCGAAACTGTGTAAACGCAACACGGTTTTATTTTCATAGTTTAAACTGTGCTTATGCGATTACGATATCACAGTTCTATTATAACAGTACTAAACCGTGAGTACGATATCACGGTTGTAACTATGCTTATCTTATGTGTTTATTACAACATCTTAACACGGTCATAATCGTGGTAACAAAATATATGATATTGTAATATATATACACGGTTAAAACAATGATTACATTAAACTAATATATATACACAAAATTTAATAATATAATAAATTATATCAAACAATAAGTAACCCACTAATTAATCCATCAAATTATCCATTTACTTACCAAAAATATCATTATATCCAACAATTGAACCCACCAAAAATCTTTATTTTAATTTTTAGCCACCATCTATGATCCATAACAAAAAAAAATTCAACCCAATAAAATAAAAGTGACATCCCAACATACTAAAAAACCCTAAAATCGCAACATACGCCAACACATATTTGAGTAGAATACCCCAAATTTCCATATGCCCCATATAAACCTAAAAAAAAATCATAAAAAATATTTGATCAATAATTTAGTTAACTTACTAACATATAAAAAACTTAGTGTATAAAATAGTAATATAAATTAAATATATAAATTGATATCATACGTCCCGACACAATTGTAATAGGATCTCCATCAAATGTCCATTTATGTGGAACAAGTGGCAGAAGAAATTAAAAGGTAACTTCAGAATCTTTGTATCTGATAAATAAAAAATAATCAAAAGGATTTTTCAGCAATGAAATCGTAGGGGTTCTCGCTTCTTTCTCAATCTGAAGTACCACAAGATTTCATTCAAAATTTCTTCATTAAGACTAGATTATACTACAGTAGGAATGAAGCACCAATAGTTCATGCCATTACTAGATTATCTACTTTTCCATCTAATTCTGATCGGACGGCCTGCAATGAACTAAGCGACATGGCATTCTATTTTATTGTATTGTAGATGACCTCTTTTAACTTTATACATACTAAGTAGATGCGATTACAAAGGAACAAAAAAAAGGAAAAAAATAACAAGTTTGCTTGTAATTTAGAAGCCGCAATAAATTATTTAGAAGCAGAAATGATTTTTAATTCAGATTGTATGATTTTAATCCGATTTCTATAATTATATAAATCATCATTCTCTCAGGCATTTTGACGAATGCAAGGAAAGCATAGAATAATTAGCCCTTAATTCAAGAAAATTCTGGTTTTAATTAGTATTAAGGAATATATCAAACAAAAAAGGTCTTAAGATGCATGAAAATGAATACTCAGCTCTAAGATACAAAAATTATTGTATTAAACAAACAAAATACCTAATAATGCCTTTCATCATAACTCTGATCGATCTTAACCATGGCTAGACTTATGTTGCGCATCTTAATCTTTCATATCTGATCGAAATGAGGTTCGGATCCATCCGCATCTAGACTGGAATGCGTTTGAAGAAAGATCAAGGCCGATCAACGATAGGAAAGAGAGATTGAGTAGGAGGAAGTCGATCGTCGGCGGATCCATCTCCGCCGCATCAGGTGAGATCGACTTCGCCGTGGACTCGCCGGCAGTGACTGATCCGGCGATGTTGGTCTTCTGGCGAAGAGAGAGAAAGGAACAGAGGAGAGTTGGAGGGATTATATTTCGGCGAAAGTTAGAGGGTCAATTTAATCCTAATTTGGATTTGTTTAATATGGTTTCTAAGTAAACCGTGATAAGAAATATCATTAAATCGGTTTTTGAGCAAATCATGTTAACATAATCTTTTTTTTAATCGGTCTCCAGTTTAACCCGCTGTGACATTTAATCGGTTATGATATCGTGTTTATGGATGACTTAAAACCATGTTAACATAATCTCAAATACATGATTTCAGTCTCGTGGTTAAGAAACTGTGTATAACCCCTTGTCCTTTCTTCTTCTATAAATCCCCTCTACTCTTTCTATCACCTCACTTCACCATTTCAAAACCTAGCTCCTTGCATTTACAACTCCCCAACTCAAAACCAAAACTCTCAAAAAAATTTTAAACACCAACGATTTGTCATGGCCAAATTACAAGAAATCAGAGAGGCACAGCGTGCTCAAGGTCTGGCCACCATTTTGGCTATTGGTACTGCCACACCAGGCAATTGCTTGCAACAAGCTGATTATCCTGATTATTACTTCCGTATCACAAAGAGCGAGCATATGACCGAGCTGAAAGAAAAATTCAAGCACATGTGTATCACTCGTTTGCACCTTAATTAGATATACACCATAATGGATGCATATTAGAAATGGAAAAAATATTGATATTGAATTTTATTAAAATACTAATATATTTATTTATTTTAGGTGACAAGTCGATGATCAAAAAAAGATACATGCATTTGAACGAGGAGATTCTGGAAGAGAATCCAAACATATATGCTTGCATGGCGCCATCACTAGATGCACATCAAGATATTGTTTTTGCGGAGGTACCAAAACTCTGTAAGCAAGCAGCGATAAAGGCCATCAAGGAGTGGGGGCGATCGAAATCTAAGATCAGTCACTTGATCTTCTGCACCACCAGTGGCGTTGACATGCCTGGAGCTGACTACCGAGTCACCAAGCTTCTCGGTCTTCGTCCATCTGTTAATCGTTTCATTATGTACCAACAAGGATGCTTTGCTGGAGGCACTGTGCTTCGCAAGGCCAAGGACCTTGCTGAGAACAATCGTGGGGCTAGAGTTTTAGTGATTTGATCGGAAATCACTGCTGTTGCATTTCGAGGACCCTCAGAGTCACACCTTGATTCTTTAGTTGGGCAAGAACTTTTCGGGGATGGTGCTGCTGCTCTCATTGTTGGTGCTGACGCAGACCTAACTGTTGAGAGACCGTTGTTCAGCTTGTGTCAGCTGGAGAAAGCATCCTACCTGTCAGGATGGTTTCTCCAAAAATATTGAAAAGAGTCTCATTGAGGCCTTCACTCCTATTGGTATTTTAAACTAAAAAAATTATAATCTTACTATTCTTAATAATATTACTATTCTAATTGCATAAAATCTAACATTTGTAAAAACTTCTTTTTGTAAGTATCAACGACTGGAACTCAATATTTTGGGTAGCACATCCAGGAGGCCCAGCAATTCTGGATCAGGTTGAGGCCAAACTTGATCTCCAAAAAGAAAAGATGACTGCAACAAGACACATCTTGAGTGAATACGGCAATATGTTGAGTGCTTGTATCACTACCCTGTTGCCTCTATTCTGACCCGTGGATCAGGTTACAGGCGAAAATACAGGCGACAGGGTCTGTTCCCTCTATTCTGACCCGTGGATCAGGTTACAGACGAAAATACAGGCGACAGGGTCTGGTGTCTCTACACGGCTCCGCTTTTGATATATTTCACTATTTTTCATCCCTGCCCCCTTGTAAAATCTTTCCAAAATCAGCGCCAACCTGAAATTTTCATTAGTTCACCCAAAATTTTTCTAGCGCCTCTTCAAATTGTTTTTTTCCCCTATAAATCCAGAACCCCTCTCTCTCTCTCTCTCTCTCCACGCCTCTCACCTCCGCCTTCCTCTTTCCTACTCAGCTTCGCACAATAGTCTCACGAAGAGAAGGTGAACAAAGAGCAGGTGAAAGAGAAGTTTCCCACGCATTGTTAGTAGTATGCCCTAGGCCAATATATTTGAGATCTAGATGTATGGATTGTGTTAAACAAACATTGTGTTTATTTAGAGATATTTTATATAATAAATGCGTATTGGTTATTTGATTCTTATTACTAAAATGAACCTTGAATATGATATTCAACTTTATATCATCAAAGTATGTGACTTTGATAGTAAAACTATAAAGTATTATGAATGATATTCTAAACCGTCCCTGATCATTCATAGGATGTTTGTGAGACAAATATACTTTATGATAAGCTATAAACGGACATCAGTATGTTAGTTGACTGACGGTCACGTTTTACTGATCATGAATAAGAGTTATTAAGTCATTAACGTAAGTATATGTTAGAGACCATATACTGGATTGACCCACCGTGAAAATACTACATGGTTTGTGTCATTAGTTATTCTCAGTAAAGAATGTATCTGTAATCCTTAGACTTGAGATTATCTAAGTTTCCTACATGAGAAATTTTATACTTTAATATAATCTAACATCGTCTTTAACCGGCCGGTCATAAAGATTATAATTAGATATATAATGAATTATGTGGAGGAAAGAGTTTAATTAAGATATGATTGTTCCTCTCATAAATTGAGAGAGATATCTTTAGGCCTCTTGATGATTTGATTGAAGAAACACACGGCCGTACTCGAGTGAATTAATAAGGAGTTATTAATGTCATTTCATGTTCAATCAAATTCGGTGTCAAGAAATATTTATCGACCAACGTAAGGTTGACACATACTATGCGTTATGGACAATATAGATATCGTGTAACAAAGGGATACAATGCATAAACATAAATTAGGTTTGATCGAATCATCCATACTTGCTTAATTTGGGTAATCATGATGTCTTGCTAGAGGCCGCTCATGATTTATAATCTATTGTGATTATTACCAACATTAAGTAAACCTACAGGGTCACACACAAAGAACAACTATTGAGACGTACACAGAAAAATCATAACTTATGTGATAAGTTGTATGAAGAGTTACATAGTCAAGTGACACATCTAATCCTACATCTTATATGATAAGGTGTGTTGCATATATGGTTACATAGTTACCATGCACACAGATACGAAACTTATGGACTATATAGGCACAAGAGACACCCCAAAATGAAATATTAAGATATATTATTTTCGTCCAACTTTTGTGAGACAAAAGGAGAGAAAAATCCGAAAATTATTCTCTTGTTATTTCTGTCAAAAAATGAAGAACGAATACTAGCATATATCGTTCTTTATCCGTTCAAAGGGGTTGTTCGTGTGGATACCGGGTTGAAACCGTGGTTTGTTTGGAGAATCGGTTTGTTTGGAGAATTGGTTTGCTTGGAGAATCGGTTCGTTTGGAGATCGCTTGGAGATTGGTTTGTGAGACCGGTTTGGCGAAACATACAAAGGATCGGTTTGGAAACCGGTATGAAATCGGACAAAGAAAAGCGTCAACCTAATTACCTTTCGATCATCACGGATTAAGCGTAATCCGAAGGTACAAAGTTATGAACTTTTCTTTGATTTAATTGTAATTCACGGATCTTTCTTTTGGGTTTCGAATTCAATTTTGTTTCGTTTTTGTTTTTCCGCTGCGTTATGAACGGTAGACACCCAACACCTTTCACCTCCACATCATCGTTTCTCCGCGCCTCTTTCCTCCTCCACGATCAGAGGTTGTCATGAAGAGATATTTCTGAACCTTATTTTATTTTGGGCGTTTTTTTTAGTACCGTCTGTTGATTTTGCGTGCCTAATTTCTGAAATTTATTTTTGAACCTTAATATCTATTAAATCTTCATTTATTTATCAATTGATGTTCTACATTGCTATTAGGTTGAAATTGATTGAATTTGGTCTTATGGTAACTGAATTTGGGTTTAAACTGATTGAAAGTTTTATGTTTAGTGAATTTGGGTTGTGAATTGACTCATTTATGTGTTTTATTAAGTGAAGTTTGGTTGAAACTTGACTGAATTAGGGTTAAAATTGACTGATTTGAGTTTATATTGTCTGAATTAGGGTTTATTTCTTTTGGATTCTTCTTTTTTATAATTGTCTAGTCTTGAATTCATTGATATCTACAAAGCTTAATAGAAAAATTACTCCAAATAATACCAGTATGTCAAAAGCTCAGGATTTTTTGGCCCTTTCTTTTATTCTAAACATCAGCTACTTTTGTTCAATAAGTTCCCTAGGGTTTAACTTATGTACTCATGATGTTATTAATCTAAATCGGGAATAATATGTTATTAATTTCAGGGTATTTATAAGTTATAAGTGGCCACTTGTATCAAGTTCTTTCTAATTGTTCTGATGCAATACTCATGATGCTTTCACTTGTGTTATATGTAAGCATCAGTTTTTTCAGTTGATATTCTTTTCATTGCTCATTTATTTTGTTATTTTTTAATCTTAATTCTGAATAATAATTTTTTTATCTTATTAATTCATATTAAATTCATAGTAGAGAAATTTCTTGCCTTGATTTATTCTTCAAGTACATGCAACATACCTGATGATTATGACATGCATTACATGTAAACCCAGGTTTGTTTTGTTGCAGATTATTTTTATTGTTCATTTTTATTTCCAATTTTAATATCATTTCAAATATACGCAAGTCCCATTATACCATTTTGCAGGTTGTGTCTTGTTTTGCTTTAACCAGAGGAAAAGTCGTAATTTATTATGATAAGGTGAAGAAGAAACAAATTGAATTTTACTTATTATTCAATTTATTTAAGAATATGTATAGGCAGTCACTTATTTTTCAATTTACCTAAAAGATTTATTTTACAATTTATGCTAATGTAGGTACAATTTCTCTCGCTTAAGCTTGATAGATGCTCTGGTTTTTCCACTGGTTCAAATTTGAAAGATCTTTTTAGATATTTACCTTTAATATTTTATTAATTTGATTTTTATTTTTAAAATTTAGGTTTTGCGGGTGGTCGTTACTGAGAGATTCATTGGAACACTCTCTTATCGATAGAACCCTTCTGGGTGAATTAAACTAGATTTTTACTGCAATTACTGACATAATTGTATGTAATGTTCTTCTTCACGGTAATCTTTATTTCCTTATTAAACCGCTTTTAATTTTTGAAGGGTGTTTTGGTTATTATTTATTTCATGAGCTTGTTTTGTGAAAATGTGCAGAACTGTTTTAAAAAAAATCCCTTATGCTTGTCCTTTAGTTTTTGAAGGGTGTTTATGTAATTATCAAATTCATGAGGGGTTGTGAAAATGTACAGACCTGATCTTCATACTATTTATTTCATAAAACACCATTAATTTCTGAATGGTTGTTTATGTAATTATCTAATTCATGAGGTTTTTTTTTGGAAATGTACAGAAAAGTATCACAATTGGTAAAATAGTAAGTTTTAATTAAAAAATAATATAAAATTAATAGAGTTTATTCTGAAAAGAAATAAATTGTTCTTTTTAATTATTGGGCAGAGGATAAATAAATTGTTTCTTGCCTTGATTTTCGTACTAATTTCAACTATCTCCCAAAATTCATAAAAGGTACTATCAGAGAGGATTTTCTATTGAACTTTGCTTTTGATATTATAATTTGGATAAAATTGATAATTTTATAGGAGACCGTCTCATTTATTATCAAATATGCCCTTTTGAAATATGTGAATATCAAATTTGACTCAGGAATCACAAATGGATTTAGAGGGCATTAGATGTAGATGAAGGAATATGCCAAGTGCTAACTTCTGTGTGATGTTTTTAGGTTTTATGTCCGAACAACAAAGTAAGCGTTATTGTTTTTAGTTTCGCACAAAGTTTAGAGATTGTACTCTTAATTTAGTGTATTTTGATACGATTTTACAAATTTGAATATTTTGTTATGAATTTTGGTAATATATTTATTGTTTTATTTCGTAAAAGTGTGTAATTGAATTGATATGGTGTGATAGAAATTAAAATATTGCAAAATGAAAATTACTATTTCGGTGTAGTGGCAGTCTTGAGTACCTTAATGTTGGGGCAGTCTTGAGCGTCTCAACTTTGAGGCAGTCTTGGGCACCTCAAAGTCTTGGGCTTCTCAAATTTGAGGCAGTCTTGGGCGCCTCAATGTTGAGGCAGTACATGACCCGTCTCTATATTTCTTGGAGCCCCAACTTGGCTTGCAATAACTCGAATGATCCCTTAGAGAGAGACTTGGTGAAGATATCAGCCACGTTGTCAACACTTCTCACCTCCTCAACTCCAATAATTCCATCAAGCACCTTTTCACGAATGAAGTGATGCTCGATCTCGGTGTGTTTGGTTCTCGCATGACACACATGATTGGTCGCCAACTTCAATGCACTCTGATTGTCGCCTCGAATAACCGTAGGACCCATAATCACGTTGTAAACATCCTCAACCAACCTCTGCAACCAAACACACTCTTGTGCCGCAAGTGATGAAGTCTTGTACTCCTACTCAGTACTAGAAAGAGACACCGAATCTTGCTTCTTACCACACCAAGAAACACTTGTAGAACCACAAGAAAAAACATAACCAGATGTCGATCTCTGATCATCCAAATCATTGCCCATGTCAGCATCGGTATATCCATGTAAAACGAACTCGGAACCCTTCTTATAAAATAACCCGAGATCAAGAGTCGAACTCACATATTTGAGAATTCTCTTCGCTGCATCCAGATGCGACTTTGTCGGAGCTTGTAAAAACTGACTCACTAGGCCGACCGCGAAGGCAATATCCGGTCTAGTAATCATGAGATAAATCAGGCTTCCAACAAGAGCACGAAACTTCCGAGGATCCGGAAGTACTTTCCATCATCACGTCTCAATTTGAAATTTGCATTCAGCAGTGTCGAACAATGCTTACCTTCTTTTACGCCAAATTTCTCAATGAGCTTCCCAGCATAGCCCGTTTGAGAGACAAAATGCCCGTCTTTCAAACATTCCACTTCCAATCCCAGAAAGTGACTAAGCTCTCCAAGATCCTTCATCTCGAATCGAATCGAGAGCTCTCCCTGAATTCTTGCAACTTCTCCTTCATCATTGCCGGTGATGATCATGTCATCCACGTATAAAAGAACAACCACGTGTAGACCCGCCTTCCTTTTCACAAATAAACTGTGATCCGAACTCGAAGAAGAATAACCACAAAATTGCAAATATTCCGCAATCTTGCCATACCAAGCTCGAGGTGCCTGCTTCAAACCATAAAGCGCCTTCTTCAGCTTGCACACATACTCAGGACGCATCTCAGAAATATATCCAACCGGTTGCTCCGTATAAATATCCTTGTCGAGTTCACCATACAGGAAAGCATTCTTCACATCCAGCTGCCACAGCTTCCAACTTAGCGAAGCAGCCATTGAAATCACAACTCGCACGGATGTCATCTTGGCGACATGACTAAAAGTGTCTTCATAATCCTCGCCATACCGTTGAGAAAATCCTCTCGCTACAAGCCTCGCTTTATAGCGCTCAACACTCCCATCCGCCTTGCGTTTCAACTTGTAGACCCATTTGCAAGTAACCGGGTCCACTCCCTTGAGCTTCGGAACAAGATCCCAAGTTTCATTTTTCCGAAGAGCTTGCATCTCCTCGTCCATAGCATCTTCCCATGACTTGTTACCATATAAAGAAACCAGACAGTCACACAAGGACTGAACCAGGTAATCGCGTCGCTAACAAAGAAACAGAACAATAGTGACTGCGCAGTAACACGGCAGCACTAAACCAGCAACGACCTTATGATTACGTAGCGGAAATAATAGTGTAGCAATACGCTCACACTAGCCCAAGAAAGAACAATAATAGAAGAAGAAATAACTGAACAATGGAACTTGAAAAATAAGATAAATTTCTTATTACAAGAGAAAGAAAGAGATACAAAATATTGTTGTTGTTGGAATGAATAAAATTCTACGTTTACCCCTTTATTTATAGAATAGTCATATCTAATATAAGGAAATAACCTAAAGAATTATTTTCCCAATTAACATTTATACATGAGAAATACTAAATCTCTTTGTCAAGAAATCATATTTTCAAAAAATATCTTTTTTAATTGGTTAACTACCTTCATAACATATGTATCTTTATATTTTAACATTAATGAGTTGGTTTGGACGAGCATTCTTTCTTGGACTTCCTCGCTCTACCAGAACTTCTCAATTTTACAAATTACAAGCTCGGAATTAGAGATCGAGTAAGTAGTCTACCACGACTGCGCATCACTTTATATCCTCAACATTTTCCATATCTTTCACGGTATCTTTTATAAAAAGTCCAATTTGTTTTATGTGAATAACTGAATATATTACTTCAAGTTGTAGTTATCATTTTATATGTGCCAAAATGTTAGAACGTTAGTATTTTATTAAGTGCTGATATGTTTTACCATATCATTTTAAATATATAATAGATATATAAAGAGAGAGAGAGTTGAGCTAGAGGCTGCTTTGAAAACAACATTAGGTGCTTGATACTCTTGCCTTTTTAGTGCTTGGATTGATTAGGATTTGTGCAATCATTTAACAATGAGAACTGGTATGTCATGAGGCAATATAGAACGTCGAAATCACGACAACAATATATATAACTTATTAACAGTATAATAATAGTATATATAATTTATTTTTTACAACATATACATAAACAATAAAAATAAAATATAAAAAATAAAGAATAAAAACGATATATAAAACAGTACAAACAATATATAGATTTATATTGAAAAGTATCAATGACGGTTTATAACTGGACTTTGATTAATAGAATTATGTGACAGATGTAAAAGCTCTCTGTATGATTTAAAAAAAAATATTTATATTAAAAAATGAAAAAATAGTATATAATACCGTCCGTCGTGATATCAAATTTCCCTTTAACAATTTAACGTATAATTAACAGGTGAATTTCGTTTGTTTCCTCTACAACATCTTGTTTCTGCCCTGTTTCAATTTTAGAAACAAAAGATTTGGAAATAGTATTGCCCATTGTTTTTTATTTCTTGCCTATTCAGTCTCATCCAAATATTTTTAGCTTTATTTCAACTTTTTCTTTATTTTAAAGCTGGTAACAATTTAATGTATTAAATATTAGACTTCGATTTTTGTAGTATTTATATTTATTTATTTTTCATACTCAAAATGTGAATCACACAATATTTTTTCAAATAAATGATAATACGTAAGCATAAGTACATCTTATTAAGCAACATATATCCATAAATAAAAATTACCTTATAAACAAACTTAAATATTAGTAGAATTTGCGTCATTATAATTTTATCTGCTTTTCTATCGAAATAAACACTATAATTAAAATTATTCAGAGTGTGTAGCGCCAATATTATCTTAGTTTATATCAAACATCAACTAAGAAAACAAAACATCAACTAAGAGAACAAATTGATCAAATTTGCCCATATTTCAAAAACTTTGAAATATGGATATTTTTATTTAAAATGAACTTTGAGAGGGTAAATTTGATATTTTGGATTTTTGGAAGGATATACGTGATATTACCCCTTATTATTATTACTATGAAAAAAAACAATATTTAGGCTCTCATTTTAAAGCAAGCCTTGGCCCCAAATTAGTATTGTTTTAATTTATTATATAATATTTTTCTTGTATTAGATCTCCAGAAATAGTTTATATTAAATTCTTAGACTATTATATATTTAAAGATATCTCTATCAAGTTGTTCTAGTGTATGGGAAATATCATGGATTTATCTTTCAAGGTTTTATAGTGATTTTTCTGTAATATTAGGAGATATTTAAACAAGCTCAAAATTTCCATATAAGGTTACTTGTGTTTGACAGTTTCGGCCGAAAAACAGATATCTATTTTTGACAATTATGCTGATTCAGATGAGATGGTGGAATTTTTCAATACTATGGATATGGATTTGGATCCCGTGTGGATCCTGATTTTTTTACTGGACCCCTTTGTTTAGGGCATTACTGAACCGATTTTTTTATAAAAAAAAATGTTAATATTAATCATAGTATACGTTACTATGACTATTTATTATTCCTAAATTAGATTTTGAGATTTTTAAAGGGTATATAAAATAATAGACTCTTTTTTTCATTTCAAATATAGAATAATATAACCCTAAAATAACACACCTAATTTGTAAGTTGCAACTGATTGCATTTTTGAAGCTGGGATTACAGTACTAAATCTGAAAGTACAATATTTTGATATCCTACAATAATTTCATAATTGGGAAAAACAAATAAAACATGAATTGAGCTGATTAAACCACTTCATTTCAGTTTCCGACCCTTTTGTCATTTATCATGAAAGAAAAAGATTATTGAAATATAAATGTTTGTTCTTATGCATTGAACCACATTTGAGCAATATATGCAATCAATACTACATTTCAAACATGGTCATATTAAGACATGTTTGAAAGGAAATCATCCACCTTAAGATTAACTCCTCGCGAAAGGAACTTCATGCAAATGGGTGGTCTAATCTGTGCTAGAGCAAGAACCGATTGAGGCAGAGTCCAAATCCCGTCTCCACAAATCAAACCAGATGCAACAGCTGGTCCAAATGCATTTGCCTTGGTCTTATCAGTTTTCTCCCAAATGAACAAAATCAAACTTCCGATGCACATATCAATGGCAAAATACGATCCTAGATAGAACGGTATCGCCATGGCCATCGGAAGCGGTATGAATCTAGCATATTTCTTTCCGATTAAATCTCTCACTAAATTTACAAACAAGGCTGCCGCAAAAAATATACAACATAGTGTGAGACAATGCTTAGGTAATGAAGAGACACCTTCAACACCGAGTATTGCCATGTTACGATAAACGAGTGCATTAGGTGCTGGATATTCTGAACCCGGAATGCCTATCAGAAAATAAATCACATATAGTTTATAACCAAAAGAAAATAAATAAAAGACAACTAAATAAAATCCACAATGCAATAAATTGTGAATAAACTATTAACTGCAAAAAATCTTCATTACCTATATTTTTAAAAGCCTTGAAAAAGAGCCAAAAGACAGAAGGCGCTATCACACAACCCATGGAGGTACCAATGGCTTGGCTTATGAACATGGATCGAGGGGAGGCGAGAGTCATATAACCGGTTTTGAAATCTTGAGTTAAATCAGAGGCTGTGGAGACAATACTCATCATTACGCCACATGCTGCTAGACCAGCAAGTACTCCACCATGGGCCGCCCCCGCCCAAGCACCGATTGTGAAAATGGCAAGTTTGCCATATGTGGCGGCAAGGGACCAGTCTGTTAGGCCGCATCCATATGCGTTGCAGAAGGCCATAACCGGTGCGATGATGTAGGTGAGTAACACATAATACCTGTTTGTTAACATTGTATATCAGATTCAGAGCAAGAGAGTTTGAGTTCATAATCTGAGTGCTAATATCTATAACATAGCATTCGCACATAGTTATAGAACTTGTTGAGCAATATAAGTTAAAACTTAAGACAATTCAAAAATTGAACATATCTGAGGTCTTTGTATTTTGAAGAACAATTGGGGATTTTGTTCAAGCTGTTTAGTTTAATGTTTAATCTTATAATTATTATTTATTCACTGAAACAGAACCATTTCGTGACATTATTTGCCAAAATAAAAGTAAAATTACCATTTGAGTTGATGGAATATGTGAGGGAGGGTGATAATGGAAACAATAGCAATTGCCACATAGCTGCCGAATGCAACATGATTTGGAATCTGATCTTTAAGAAACATTTCAATCCTTCGTTGGTCGTCAAAAGAAACAGTTGTGTCTGTTGTAGGGTTTGTGTCATCTGAGAATGGTAGTTCCCTCTTTTTTGATCTTTTCACTTTAATTTGAGTAGTTAAGGCTGAAATAGTTCGGCCCATAACCTTGAAGAAATTGTAGAGGCCGTCTCCAAGAATCAGGGAAATAGCTATGAAAACCTAAAATGAAATGAAAATTGTTTCAAAAGTATAAGAATACATTCTGATTATTCAGTAGGAATGAATGATATATAAATCAAAATTCAAAATCCAGTATTATAATATTGTAACAAGGAATATGAAATTACTCGATAGCCTTGCAGGCCGCGAAGGCTCGTTGTGGGAAGATCTTCGGGGAACCAATCGCCTTTCTTGCTTTCTATTAATGGCCACATAATACCCCATGACATAATCCCTCCTAATAAAACTGATATGTTTACCAGGTAAGGGCATATCATTCCGACTCCGACATATGTTGCTGAAAAATCAAAATAAAACCTGCACATAAATTAACATAAAATCATGGTAAAATTAGAAAAAGATAAAAGTTCGTAAGAAAATTTACAATTTTATTCCAAAAAAAATTACAATATTCTTACTTGCTTTGATATGCCTGAATGCCTAATGTAGGAAATGACGCGAAACCACAATTGTCACCCCCAGTATAAAACCATTGAAAAATTCCCCAAAGGAAACTGAACAGGAAGAACTTGCCGAGTGTTTTCACTTGCTTCCTACAATATTACAATAAAAAAAAAACACATGTTTATTGCATGAGAAGAAAAATTAAAGGAAAAATGAAAATAAATTAAAAGGATGTAGTCGTTTTACTTGGCTAGTTTGGCACCCTGAGGAGTATGGAAACTGTTGATTAAGTGAGCAGTAGCTGTACCACTTGGATATATCAACTTGTAGTCTACTATCATTATCTGCAATTAATAACAAAATTTGTAGTTGTATAATCGAAATCAAATTTCAATTAAAATCATGGATAAATGACATTAACGTAAGAGCAGTATACCTTCCTAAGAGGGACGAGTGAGAATAGACCAAGAAAACTAACGACGAATAGAAACCCAATCATCCAGCTTAATTTAGGGTCTTTGATATTTAATGTATCATTTGCTTCGGTTGATTGTTTTGCAACAGTTTCACTCATGGCAAAGAGATAACTCCCAAAGCCTCCTGTTTTTATATATGGTGGAATTAGTACTTCTTTAATTAGCACAAAGTGAAAATTGATAGTACAGGAGAAAGCAAGTTTAAAGCCAAATATGTGAATGCCCCAAAGTGCCTGGAAGTTCTATTTTTTAAAAGGAAAATGAGAAATTACGATAGGGTATTGTAGCCATTATGTAGTGACAGATTGAAATTATATATTATTTTCTCATGTTTCTAATTTAGGATTTAGGTTATATACGCTATATACTATTTTCATTTTTTAAAATATATATTGTTTACCGAATGAATTTTTATATACCGTTTGCTTTCAGCTTATATATTTTTATATACTGCTTTCATTTTTTTATATATATACTGTTTTACCGAATGATTTTTTATATACCGTTTATTTTCAGTTTATATATATTATCGCTACAGTATTGCTACAGGACTCATCGCACAATATCATCTCCCTTATTAAAATTTGAAATTGAATTATGTTCTTTTACAAAGAAAAACTGGGAAACGAATTGTAGTTTCCAGATGCCAACTTATCGAAGATAAAAGATTAATCATAATAGCTCAAAAAAATAAAGAATCCTTTACAGCGTGGGATTGAAGCTCAAAAACAAAAATACTATCTACAGTAAAACCAAAAAAAACGATAACAGGTAGAGAAAAAAATAAACAGTGAATTACCACTAAATGCAATCCCGCAACAAGCGACGACACAAGTTTGAATCACAGTATTCTCTTGTCTTGTAAACGGTTGTTTAAGCATTCCAAACTTCTCGAGCGATCTAGTCCACATTCTGACAAAGAAAAACCCTAGAAGGCCAGCCGAGACATTAAGAGACGGTATGATACCGGTTGTAAGATTGAGTTTCATCACAATTACACTAAACATCAGACCGAGCATCATGCTAACTATGAATGCTCGAAAGGTTAATTGTTGTTTCCATCCTGGAACCTTTTCATTCTCAAAAACTCTCTCTACTGATGGAATTTCGGCATTATCGGCATTTTCTCTGCCGTCCATGTACTCTTCCTCAGGATTCGTGCTTGTTTTCATGAACGTATTGCTCTGTTTTTTGAAAACTTTACTCTTGAGAAGAAATGCACACACACATAGCTAGAGAAGGAGGGAGGAGATGCAATATATATAGAAGAGTTGTTTGGAAATACCAAGTATCGGGTTTTTCATTCTAGGGAATGTGAAATTTCATTAATTTTTTTTTTTGATTTGCTGAAATTCCATTAATGGCAATGCAAAAGGTTGCTCTAGAATTGCCAAGTCTATGTCCGTATTCTTTAGGAATTAGGAAGGTGCCCCTGGTGTAGGCTAATATTATTCGTTCTGATAGGGTGCTAATGGCAAAAGAATTCAAAGAGGAGACTTCTAATCACTTTGTAATGGAAAAGTATATTCATTCCCTGCTAAGCGTCCCTCCAATCCGCTGTTTAGCACTAATAAATAAGTCCCATCTTTACAAGATAAAAGTGGGCTCCCTTTATCGGTGATAAACGGCGGACTGGGGGAGTTATTGGGGGACGTGTATATAAATTCTTTTTAATTGTATACTAGTTTGAGAAGTTATTTAAAGTGATATAACATATAACGTGGATCATTTATTTTTTGAATTCATTGGTTAAATGGAGAGTAATTTTTCCAACTTCTGTTACTAGCCATTTTTTGGTTCACATAATGCATTCAAACCAACTGGATTTTTAGCCAATGCCCACATAAATCATATATTTATACGAACAAATTTTGTTTTGAATTCCTTTTCCGAAAGAAAAACAACTTTTTGTTCTAATTTGAAAATAATAGACTTTGAAAGATATATAACGAAATAAAAGTTTGATCAAAATATAGCACCATATATATCAAAATTACTACAATGTTTTTGGGGACCTCAGCTTTTAAGATAGGGTGCCCTGGAGAAATAGCATGTGTCTCCTGCAGATATTAAAGGTGCAAAGATTATTGTGCCAAGAATTTAAATATATCTTTGTATTAAATGTAGGCGCCTAACTATTTATTGATTTGAATCTAAATCTACAATAATTTCATTGGGACTTATGCAGCACCGATTTATTCGTCATTAGGATAGCCAGAATCCAGCAGCTGAATTACAAAAGGAAGTATTGACATATACAAAAAGCTGAATGAATATATAAAAAAAATATGACACACAAAAATAACAAATATATATTGTCATTCATATGAAAATTTATAATAATAAAAAATAATATAATGGATCTATGAAAAGACATGATAATTCTATAAAAGATATAATGAACAACCGAAAAGATATAAACATATATTGGGCAATGTTTCGGAAAAATTTAAGCGGACGGTACACAAATATTTTCCCAATTTCTTTTCTCAAAAGACTTCAATTTGTCTAATAATTTTTCCAACATGAAAGAGTTAATAATGGAAGGATAAAAGATAATAGCAGAGTTCCACTGAGATTCAGTTCTCTTGTCATATAGATTCTTCCCTAAAAAAATAGCAGGGTTCTATTTTATAACAGATGTATCCGAAAGGATGGACAGTTCAATAAGGTGGAAGAAGTCGCTTCCATCAACCAAACAAGAGTGGAAGAGTGGAAGTTCTTTATTCAATTGAATAACTAAATTTGATGACCAAAATATCCTCATCTTATTTCAATTAATGTTTTAGCGGTAAAGCAAATTAATTAAAGTAATAATATTTAAATGCAATAAAAGTAGCAATAATATTTAATAATATTAATAAAAAGAAATAATAATAATAATAAGTAATTATATAAAAATTTAATAATAATGACTATTATAATAATTAGTTGATAAGCCAGCAATAAAAACACGGGTATTTTAGTCATCAAGAATTATCTATATCTTTTAAACAACTTTTTATTTAATTAGTCTTGCCAAAAGCTAGTGAAATAAAATGGAATAATTAGGGCGGAACCTGGAATTATTTATATATAGGGGGTGAAATGTGTATTAAGCAATGTGGGTACGACTCTCGAGAGTCTCCACCGCTTAAAATAAATTTTTACTCTGAATATTTTAGAAGGAAAATAAACAAAATAATCAGTGATTCGAACTTACATCTTTCAGACAGAGAGATCCACGCTCTACCACCATACTATGGTTTCTTTGATGAGCAAATTAAGCATTTGTAGTTATTATTTTCAAAGTTACTATTTTCATATGGGGTGAAATCATCTTCCTCAAGCACCGTGGTGATTTTCGATTTCACTAAAGTGACCATGGCCCCTGCCGGTAGTGACAAAGATTGACTGTATATATTGGGGGAAGTTTGAGAATTTTTTTGAATAGTAGCACTATTTTGAAGAATAATTAATCAGATAGCATTATTTTCAAAATATTTGGGTAGGTAGCACTTCCGCCAGACCTTCTGGCGGAACTAAAGTAATTCCGCCAGAGGGTCTGGCGGAACAAGGAAATTTTTTTTTTTGCTAATCTCGGCCATTTGGCACCCTTAAACAGCCTTAATTAATGAAAAAGGCTAGTTCCGCCATCGGGTCTGGCGGAACTAGGTAAAATTTATTTTTGGCCCAATTTAGACGGTGAAATTGGCCCAAAAATGACGAAAATATAGGTTCCGCCAAACCCTCTGGCGGAACTATCTAGTTCCGCCAGTGGGTCTGGCGGAACTACACATTTTCCCAACTTACAATCTGACCCAAAAAGTCCAAAAAAATGGTCTAGTTCCGCCAGACCCTTTGGCGGAACTAGCTATTTTCTAGCTAGTTCCGCCAGAACCTTTGGCGGAGCTAGTTCCGCCAGTAGGTCTGGCGGAACTAGACCATTTTTCCAACTTGCAACCTTTGGCGGAACTAGCTAGTTCCGCCAGAGGGTCTGGCGGAACTAGACCATTTTCCCAACTTATAATCTGACCCAAAAAAATTCAAAATTTAGGGTTTAGTAACGGTTTTTAATAAAAAACCGATACTAAATATTAGTACTATATCGGTTTTTATCAAAGAACCGATACTAAATCGGGAATTTTTTTTTCATTTAGTAACGGTTTTTATAAAATAACCGTTACTAAATTTAGGGATTAGTAACGGTTTTTAATAAAAATCCGATACTAAATATTAGTACTGTATCGGTTTTTATCAAAGAACCGATACTAAATCGGGAATTTTTTTTTTCATTTAGTAACGGTTTTTATAAAATAACCGTTACTAAATCTGACACTTAGTAATGGTTCTTCCTAAAAATCGTTACTAAATAGCATTGTAAGTTGGGAAAATGGTCTAGTTCTGCCAGACCCTCTGGCGGAACTAGCTAGTTCGAAAACAGTGGGTCTGGCGGAACTACCCACTGCGTTTTTTAAATCCGAATTTAAACCCGTCCGACCCTCATTTTAACCCTACCCGTCCGTTCGAAAAAAGAAGAGGAAAATTTGGGGGCGAAATTTCATGCGATTTGAGAGGAAATTAAAGGAGAAAGAGGGGAGAAATTAAAGGAAGAGAAGGAGAAGTTAGAAAGAAGAAGAAATATGTAAGTTATTTTGTATGATTTTGAGTTTTGATTAGTTATTTTTGTTGATTTGGTTGAATTGAAATAAGTTTTGATTGAGTGAAATTAGTGCGAAATAGGTAAGGATTTAGTGAGATTAGTTTGAAATTGGTTTAAATAGGTTGATAGTATTGAAATTTATTTGAATTTTTGTTGATTTCTTTAGAGAAAAATAAGAACAAGAAGAAGAAGAAGAAGGAGGAGGAGAAGAAGAAAAAGAAGGAGTATATTTTTCGTCAAATTTATTCGGTATGAAAAAAATTTGTAATTATTTTTTATTACTTAGTTATTTTAAAGAAAAATATAATATAAATTTATTTAGTAATATATTTATTTATAGTAATTGTGTATGGTTTTTTTTAATATATACAATTTTTTGTATTAAAAAAAATATAATGAAGCAATTTGTTTATTTTTGTGTTAAATAGTATGTTTATTTAGTTATGTAAAAATATATTGTTTAGTTATTATTTATATAGGGATATTTTTATCAATTTTATTCGGTATGAAAATATTTAATAATTAATTTTCAATATGTAGTTATTTTAAGAAAAAAATATAATATATATTTGTTTAGTAATATATTTATTTATAGTGATTTGTTAGGTTTTTATTTTTGACTATATAGTATTATTCCTATTAAAATAAAAAAGAGTGAAGTAATTTGTTTATATTAAAAAAAGATTGAAGTAATTTATTTATAGTAATTGTTTAATTATTATTTATATTTATATAGGGATGTCATCTAGGGGCGGATCTAGTCGGGGCGGATCTAGTCGTGCGGATCGGGGGAAGGCTCCTATAGTTGAGCCAGAAGGTCCGGTATATCGTCCGCTGAACGAATTCCAGGATGATCACAGAACCGTATGTTTCAGCCAACCGGACAACACCAAGGCTAAAGCGAAAGGGGGTTTCCGATACAGGCAACATCATATTAATGTATTGTATATAAAATTATTTCTATATATCTATTTATTTAATTATGTAAAAATAATGTACTTATATGTTTCGTTTCCGCAGGTGCCATGGAATGTTCAGTTCGAGCCATATTTTGCGAGTGCATGTTTGTTACAAACGCAGAGAATCGGTTATATACCAATCGATGGCATACTGATAACCGCTCTGCAGGAACGGTGGAGAAAAGAGACACATACGTTCCACATGCCGCACGGAGAAATGACCATAACGTTAGAGGATGTTTCATGCTTGTTGGGGTTGCGGGTGGATGGCAAGCCCCTTTGTGTGAAGAACAACGGTATTAATTGGGAAAATAAAGCCGGGGAACTACTCGGAAAAATAACCCCCCAAGAGATGTTTAGAGGATTAGGAAATAAGAAAAGCAACGTGTTGGTAAAAAAAAAATGGTTCATGGAGAATTTTGTCGATTTGGAGTGTGATGTCCCCATATTACGAGTCGAGCAATATTGTAGAGCTTACATGATCGGATTTTTTTCCGACATTTTATTTACGGATCCGAATGGGGACAGTTATTCGCTCATGCCCCTGGTACTTTTACAAGAAATGAATAATTTGCATGAGTGGGCATTTGGGATTGGGGTACTTGCATACCTGTACAGAGAGCTGTGCAAAATTATAGGTCCCGATCGGAAAAATATGGGAGGTTGCATCTTATTATTATAATTATGGGCTTGGCAACATTTTGCGACCGGAAGACCGAGAGTTTCATTGAACCCGGCAAGATTGAATATCTACGACGATCCGGATTACAATGATACGGTTGGCATGCTCTGGAGAGATGCAAGAGTTAAAGAGGATCCGTCGACTACTCATTTGTGGGCGAACCGTGACATGTTAGACAGCATCCCTCAAAGTGATATCTTTTGGGCACCTTACGAACCATACCGCGATCGGCTACCGCCCATTTGTCAGGAAGAAAGAACTACGGCACTACTCAGTGTGCCGTTGATTTATTTCTGGATCGTCGAGCGTTATCGTCCTGAGAGGGTGATGCGACAGTTCGGGTATCGGAAAAAAATACCCCCGAAAATACCTAAAGCCGACAAAATTGCCGACAAAGAATTACGCGACCTGACGAATTTTAAGGGAAACGATTGGCGTAAGATTCACAAGAATTGGATTACACGTTGGAACGATAAATGGTATTGGTATTCGCAAATGGATCCCCTGGAGCCGTATACCCCTCTGGATTATGATGGTTACATGAGCTGGTATTGGCAGAATTCTGATCCGTTGGTGCAGAGCACCATTTCGCACGGTTCGAGCACATACCGCCCCATGGTCCCCGAAAAAAGATTAGTGGTAAATTTTTGTAATATTTTTAAAGTTAAATTTAGAATTATAATTTTTTTATTTTTTTTAATATTTTAAGGCACAAACTGCCATGGAGGGAGCTCGCATAGGTTTCAGAATGCTCCGAGAATTTGGTGCAATATGAGGGCGGAAGTAAGGGACGGCGTCAGAAAATGGTTGGGATGACAAAAACTAATTTGTACTCAGCTTAATGAGTATCCCGGCGATACTGAGTGGGAGGTGCTCAACGAACCGAGAGCAGATGCGGAAGTAGAAAAAGGAGGAGAAGACGTCAGTCAGCTCACTCAGATGCAGACTCGGAACCAGGCGAGAGGGAGAGGAAGAGGACGCGGCCGTGGTGCACGCGGCCGTGGTGCACGTGGCCGTTGTGCACGCGGCGGAGATGTTTAGGGTTTATGTTAGTGTGTTAGGGTTTATGTTTTGAGATTTGGATTACGTTATAGTTTATTAGGGGTTATGTTTGGGGATTTGCATTATGTTGCGGATTTTTGTTTGATTTTTTAGGGTTTATGGTTTATTGAGATTGTTTTAACTTAAGTATTACAACTACTCAACAATAAATAAAACAAACTAAATAAAATAAACAAAATGAAAACAAACAAAATAAACCAAACTACGGTCCAGTGTAACGGTCTCCACCCATTTGTGTGCACTTTCGTTTAGTGTGTCCTGGTAATTTGCAGACGCTGCAATTCATTACACGCTTTTCTTTGTTCATGGTGTCCATACTGTTTTGGATTCGCAACTCCTGCCTTCTTCCACGTTTCATCCTTCCGTTAGCATTTGTCCTTATAAGTTTATCACCAGGAAATAAATTGTAATTACAAATTTCTATGCGTGGCGTCCATTGTGATTTTTCCTTTACAGGATAGAAACTTTTTTCATACGTACGTTTCAAATTATCCAAGGAATAACACGGATGAATGAAAACTTCGCTAGATATAACTTTGCGTATACAAACTGCTATGACGTGCGAACACGGGTAGTGGTATATCATAGGTTTCTGACACTCGCATTTTCCTTCGTTGATATCCACTTGCCATTTCTTTCTCGGAATTCCGATACCACTCGTCGAACGCCGGGCTTGCGTAAGCACCTAATAAATACCTTGCTCTAAGTTGTAGCAAGTGACTTCATGCCTAGCAGCCTTAATGCGTCTACGTTCCATTTTTAACATCACTATATCCGACCAATTCTTTTCCCTCATATCAGCAGCCGCCCGATATCTCACGTGATAACAATTTAGCTTATAAAATGTCGCTTCCACAATTGCCGTAACAGGTAGTTTTCTTATACCTTTGAAAACAAAATTCATCACTTCGGCGTTATTGCTAGTTGGTATGCCCCACCGACGACCTTCAAGTATCGTACGAAATCGCCCAATTTGATTTATTTATCTTTTGTAACCAATCGGTCGCTGAACTATCTTTTTTTTCTATTTTTTCCCATATCTTATTAAATTTATATTTGTTGTGTGCACGTACTAATCCTTGAATCATTGGAACCACTGTTTTGTCTGTTACAGCATTACAGAAATTTGCTTGAAGATGCCGCATACAATAACGATGATAACCATAAGGTGGCAGCCACCTTCTCACTCTCATTGCGTTAATTATACCAGCATGCCTATCCGAAATAATGCAATACATATTTTCTTCTCCGAGAACATCACGCAAACAATTAAAAAACCACCCCCATGTCTCATTCTTCTCCCTATCAACTAAAGCAAAAGCTAAAGGAAATAACTGACCATTTGCGTCGGTACCAATCACCGTCAGTAAAGTTCCTTGGTATTTTTCGGTTAGAAATGTTCCATCTACTATTATGACGGGCTTGCAAAATTGAAAACCATGTAGTGGTGGGCCAAATGCCCAAAATAGACCTTCGAACTCCAACTCACCATCTCTATTTGGGGCACCAGTTTTAAATGTATACAAAGTACCAGGATTTGTTGAGGTTATTGCCGCCATCAACTCAGGGAGCAAATTATAAGCCTCCCTCCAACCCCAAAATAAGAATCGAAACGCGGGTTGTTTTGCATGCCAAGCCTTCCAATACGATATGGTATATTCAACCTTCAATTTAACGGCTTCTATTATGGTTACATGTTTAACATCTAAATCCGCTCTTACGATATCTAGAATTAGCCCCCCAACAAGCGCACTCGTTAACTGTTTGTGGTCTCTTCTAGGTGTTTGGTTAATACATACGTGTGGTTGTCTAAATGTTTTAATCTCCCATAAATTATTTTTTTTATTAATCGAAGCGTGTATCCTCCAACTACATCCTCTAGTACCTTCATCTTTAAGCTTGCATATCACAATATATCTCGTTTTATTCGAGTGGTCTACTTCTATTTCTCGGTGATGCTTCACACTGTATGCTCTTACAGCCGATTGTAGTTCTGATTTCGTTTCAAATGTACGTCCCTTATACAATATTTCATCATCATTTTCATTCACATTCATGCCAGATAAGACATCATTTCTCGCATATTCCCACATTAAACTATCTTCGAATTCAGCAGCCGGCGCATCACCGAAAGTACCTACACTAACCATCTCACCCTCTTCCGTATATATAAATCCCGTCTGATGGTTCACTCTCTCCATTTCTTCATCGCCATCTCCATAAATTTCTTCCTCGTCCTCTGACTCCATTTCGGGTTCCTCATCTAATTCATTTTCATCATAATCTATTTCGGGAAATACATTATTGCTCACACGTGCCATATCAAAGGTCGCAAACGGGTCCTCATTCACATTTTCAATATTTATTTCATTTTCAACGGGTTCTAATATCTCATTTTCATCTGCATTTGGAATTACATTTGATCTACTACTAGTTCCTATCTGATATTCTTTATTTTGGACGCGATCAACATATATTTCTAATTCCTCCATCCCAACCCTTATGACGCGCTCCGCAAAATTCATCAATTGTGTATTATTCATAATTTTCGCTAACCTATAATGCCAAATTCCTTTCTTAAGGGAAGGAAGCCGACCTCGGATTAGAAGAATATCATTATACGACCAACCGAGATTTTCATAAATTTCGTTACACAGTTAGTTGGTCATAATCCCTATTTGTGGTTGTACTTTCTGGAATATAAGCCGGTTCCTCCGGGTCGTAATTGCATCCGTTTGGTAGATTTACAATAAGACCATCATAATATACAAGAATTTGAGAGTTTTGTGCCATTTTCTTCTTACTAATTGCAATAATATTTCGACAAATTAACAACAAATATATAATAAAATCAATTAATTATTTAATGAAAAAAACAATCTATAATACAATACCTAATTTTCGTCTTTCTTTTCTTCTATTTTCTCTATTTATTTGGTCAAAATCACCTCAAATACACTTCAAAATCGCCTGAATAGTAGTTTTATTTTTTGGGGGAGGATTTTAGGTTAGATTGAGGGAGAGAGAGAAAGATTTTCCTTTTATAACAGGCTCCAATGATTGAACAAGTTCCGCCAAAGGCTCTGGCGGAACTAGGCTATTTCTCAATTTTTTGGGGTCAGACCTGTCCGGAAGGCACGCTGATACAGGTTCCGCCAGATAGTTTGGCGGAACTACTTATTTCTAGCTAGTTCCGCCAGAGGGTCTGGCGGAACTAGCTAGAAAATAGCTAATTCCGCCAGTGGGTCTCGCGGAACTAGGGCGAAACAAACAATTATGCATATTTTGGGCGTTACTAAGTGAAAAAAAAAATAATAATTAAGGGATTTAGTAACGGTTTTTAGCGAAAAACCGATACTAAATATAATACTGTATCTAACTGCTTATTTAGTAACGGTTTTTAGGGAAGAACCGTTACTAAGTGTCAGATTTAGTAACGGTTATTTTATAAAAACCGTTACTAAATGAACAAAAAATTCCCGATTTAGTATCGGTTCTTTGATAAAAACCGATACAGTACTAATATTTAGTATCGGTTTTTTATTAAAAATCATTACTAAACCCTAAATTTAGTAACGGTTATTTTATAAAAACCGTTACTAAATGAAAAAAAAAATTTCCGATTTAGTATCGGTTCTTTGATAAAAACCGATACAGTACTAATATTTAGTATCGGTTTTTTATTAAAAACCGTTACTAAACCCTAAATTTTGAAATTTTTTTGGGTCAGATTGTAACTTGGGAAAATGGTCTAGTTCCGCCAGACCCTTTGGCGGAACTAGCTAGTTCTGCCAGAGGGTCTGGCGGAACTAGACCATTTTTTTGGACTTTTTGGGTCAGATTGTAAGTTGGGAAAATGGTCTGGTTCCGCCAGACCTACTGGCGGAACTAGCTAGTTCCGCCAAAGGTTCTGGCGGAACTAGCTAGAAAATAGCTAGTTCCGCCGGAGGGTCTGGCGGAACTAGACCATTTTTTTGGACTTTTTGGGTCAGATTGTAAGTTGGGAAAATGGTCTAGTTCCGCCAGACCTACTGGCGGAACTAGCTAGTTCCGCCAAAGGTTCTGGCGGAAGTAGCTAGAAAATAGCTAGTTCTGCCGGAGGGTCTGGCGGAACTAGACCATTTTTTTGGACTTTTTGGGTCAGATTGTAAGTTGGGAAAATGGTCACTGGCGGAACTAGCTAGTTCCGCCAGACCTACTGGCGGAACTAGCTAGAAAATAGCTAGTTCCGCCGGAGGGTCTGGCGGAACTAGACCATTTTTTTGGACTTTTTGGGTCAGATTGTAAGTTGGGAAAATGGTCTAGTTCCACCAGACCTACTGGCGGAACTAGCTAGTTCCGCCAAAGGTTCTGGCGGAAGTAGCTAGAAAATAGCTAGTTCTGCCGGAGGGTCTGGCGGAACTAGACCATTTTTTTGGACTTTTTGGGTCAGATTGTAAGTTGGGAAAATGGTATAGTTCCGCCAGACCCACCGGCGGAACTAGCTAGTTCCGCCAGAGGTCCTGGCGGAACTAGCTAGAAAATAGCTAGTTCCGCCAAAGGGTCTGGCGGAACTAGACCATTTTTTTGGACTTTTTGGGTCAGATTGTAAGTTGGGAAAATGTGTAGTTCCGCCAGACCCACTGGCGGAACTAGGTAGTTCCGCCAGAGGGTCTGGCGGAACCTATATTTTCGTCATTTTTGGGCCAATTTCACCGTCTAAATTGGGCCAAAAATAAATTTTACCTAGTTCCGCCAGACCCAATGGCGGAACTAGCATTTTTCATTAATTAAGGCTGTTTAAGGGTGCCAAATGGCCGAGATTAGCACAAAAAAAAATTCTCTAGTTCCGCCAGACCCTCTGGCGGAACAACTTAGTTCCGCCAGAAGGTCTGGCGGAAGTGCTACCTACCCAAATATTTTGAAAATCATGCTATCTGATTAATTATTCTTCAAAATAGTGCTACTATTGTAAATCGCGTTAAAACCGTCGTTGAATTTCACACAATTTAACAAAACAATTTATATTTCCCTATTAATCAATTACGAGTATGAGTGGTAATGAGTTTAGGGGTCGAACACAAGGAGGTGTGGCCTCAAGTATTAACTAGTCTCAATGATTATTCTTTAGTATAGAATCTTGTAATTCAAGAGTTATTAGATGAATTTCCAAGTTTAAATCTTATTTTCAGCCTTATTGTAAAAATTCAGCACGTCACACTTTGGTGTTTTAATTCGTAACTTGACCAAATAAACTCCGATTCCAACACACAAGATACCGTTGGAAACTAGAAAGAGAGATCTTTGATATGGTACTTTACTGGTATTTCTATTTTATTCAAAAATTTCGAGATATTTGTAGTTTAAATCCAGATCTTACTTCAGATTCATACTTAATTCAACAGTAACTTCAGAAATTTATAGAAAAATCACCAAGTCTTGAAAAATTCCAACATTTATACCGAAATTCAATTATCAAGTTTTAGATTATCTGTTAAAATTTCATAAAATGATGTTTTGTAGTTTGGGATTTATAATGAAAATTCAGATCTGGACCAGAAACTAGTTCTGACAGACCAATACTCACAAAAGTTGGTATATCTCCTAATCTGATTTAACAACTAATATCTTAAAATTCATATTTGGATTCTACACTTCAAAATACTTCTATTAGGACTATTTTTGTATTTTTAGTATTTATTTTTATATTTTTAAAAATTCAGAAGAAAAGAAACAGTAAATCTGGACTGAAAGTTTAAAAACAGAAATATTACAAACTTAGAAAATTAATATCTCACAAATTATAAATTGGAATTGGGCAAAATTTGATTTGAAAATTATCTACTAAATGAGAACTAAATTTTAAAAATATTTATTTAATTTTTAAGATCTGAATTAGACACGAAATTAAGGGAAAAAGACTGAAAAAACAGAGATGAAACAGCAGCAAAAAGAAACTGATTAGGGTTTGATTTTTGGTTTAAAAGTAGGGATTTTTAAGAGTATTTGATCAAGAATACCATCCTTAATCACTGAATATTCAATCTTCAAGATTTGTACAACAAGTTTAAGTAAATTCAAGCTAGAAAAACTCAATTAATGGACCGAAAATTGGATCTAAACAAAAATCAGCCAACTCATGTTCTAATCATAAAATTCAATCCAAAACTTCAATTAATCAATCAAAATTCTCGCCAAGACCTTGAATGACTAATTGGTCATAATACACACGCAATTATAGGTCTAATTGATCTAATAAATTCATCAATCAAATCAACGATTTTCATTTTTAATATGATATATGAACAATTACACAAATCGGTCAAATAGATTCAAAATAAAGCAAGATTTCAAGTGAATCCTTCACAAATATCTATCCCTACACAGATCTACTCAATCATGATTAAACAAACACGATTCGATCTCAAATTCATCATTTTACACCAAAAATTCAGATTTGAAAAATTAGGAGAAAAAGAAAGAATTTAAGGAGGATTTAATCAAACCACAATGAGAAATCCAAGCTAGGACATTCCTTGAGTTGATTTGAAGCTCCAATTGCACCTCGATTCAAGCTAGAATCGACCGATTCGACTTTTCCCCAAATCAGCCCCAAATTGCATGATTTCACTCAAAAATGAAAATTAGAGCTCAAGGAAGCTTGAAACTCATTAATGGAGATTATAGAGGTTAGAGAAGATGAATGGAGAGTGGTGTATAAGTTAAGGAGAGTGGGAGAATGAGTCTTTTTAGAGAATGGATGAAAGAGCGTGTTTTGATGGCTTGAAATACGGTTCTTTATATAGAGAGTTCAGGGATATTTTGGTGCTTGTGATTGGCTCAGGTAGATCAAGGGATTGTACTGAAGATCTGGACCAAGTTTCGTTGAATTTCGTTGAGATTTGAGTGATTTTTGGGCGGATGAAATTTTCCCCTGTTTTGATTTGGCGGACAGATTTGGATCGGTTTAAAAAAATCTTTTGTTCGTTTGTGGCAAAATGGGTCGAAAAAATTGAAACGAGTCAGGTTTTTGGCGCTGAATCTTTGAACAAACGTCCCCTATCTCCTGTGTCGCAGCCAGTCAAAATTCGTGAAATGAATCGCGTTGGGCGCGAGTACAGTTTCTGCCAATTTTTCGTTTCTCTTCAAACAATCACTTATAACTCTTGATTCGCTACTTTTTAGCACAAAGTTTCCATAAGAAAGATGTTCCTCTCGTTCTTACGAATCTGTGGGGTTTTGAATGATGCAAAACGGTTGAGTAAAACTCGAGTTATTCCAATTTTACCAACTGCTGCCCGGTATTACCTCCAGCTCCGCCATTAATGGCTTCTCGAGCTCAAACTCGAGTTTCAGCCAACAACATTGAAAATTATGACTTAGGCACTTTTTCTCAACCCCCCAAGATTCTACAAACTGAATTTTATGTTCTAATTATCCTCCATTTACTCGAATTTCATCATTAACCAGCAGCTTGAGAATTAACCCGAAAACCACCAAAGTGGTGATTAGAACTCATATCTCCATCCGTTTTTCGATCAAATTACCATTCCATAGAGATGCACCATGATGTTTACAAGCCTCCCATTCTATTTTTAGCTTCTAACACGTCATGAACCTTGAGTTTCAACAATGGCGGCAAAAAATAGTTTCAAAAATCTGTTCGAGTTATTTCGTCAAACAGTTCGTGTGCATGAGTTCAAACGCGAATATTTCACTCATTTCTTCATAGTTTTCTGTGTTATTTATATGGTTGGAAAGAGGGGATCAAGAAGAAGAGGATGGTGTTGGAATTTTGTAAATTAGAGGTCTGTGGAGGGAGTGGCAAGCTCGAGAATTCCTCATCTCAAACGGTCTATTTTCATGGCTGACAGGAGGTTTTTCGCGTTTTCCGGCCAGCTCCGGCCGTTCCAGCGGTGACTAATCATACGGTTGTGCTTGTCTTGTCAAGACGAGTCAAATGATGGTGAGTTTGTTCAATTCCGAGCATTTCGGAAAATCAGCGCATTTTTGAGAGAGAAAGGGTTGACTTGACTGCGACGGTTGACTTTTCAGTTTTGACCAGAATTTTTGCGCGTCGCATTTTCTTTATTCTTGCGCTGCTAGGTTTATTTGAGGTGTAAAACGATGGTTAGGATTCATTTGATCGGAACGTCATGTTCCGATACGAAACGTCATAGGAAACGTGGACGTTTCTTCTCTGTTTTGGGACCGAACGTGGTCGGTTTACGTATCGGTTCCGCTGAAGAACGTCGTGAGACAGTTGACGTTTTCATAACGTTTTGTGGTCGTTTCTTACTCGTCCCAATGCTTGGTCTTTTCCACCGACGTTGTTTATCGTTTAAGGTTAGAGAAGTATGTGTATGGGAAATGTGAGGGTTTTAGGGATAATTTGGCCCTCGTTGGCCCATTATTTGCGTTATGGTGCTTCTTTTGGAGTTGACTTTCGAATAAGTCCTCCAATCCTTCTTTTTATGGCCTTTTCGCCTGTAAAATAACACAAAAATGTATTAAGAGGTTTCAAATTATGTTTCATGAGTTATGAGTCTTTTTCATACATTTTATGTGAAATTCGATTGAATTTGAGATGATAAATATCCTAAAAATGTGTATAAAAATACACATTACAACTATTCAAAAAAATTCGAAGTTTGAAGGGTCAAGTATAACTATAAAGAAATAATAAAATACTGATATACATATCACCCCTGAATAGTTTCCGACACCTAAGAGTAATCACTATTTCTCTTTGAAACAGAAGTGTAATCACTATTTTAAACTTTCATCTTTCACCGAACAAATCCATACTGCAATAATTTCCTTGTTTAGAGATAAACAGTGGTTTCCTCGGTGATTGTGGAAAATGGAACAATGGAAGAATGAAAATATGGTTATGCTCCATTTTATCCACTAGCCGTTGGCAGTTACGATGGAATAAGAAGTTTGTTAAAAATATAAATAATTCTTTGTCACAAAAAATAATTAATATTTTTTTACATCATCCTAAGATGGAAGAAAAAAATAATATTTTTATTCTAAAATTGGTCTTATTTCATGCAATAAATACAACCACTTTTTCAATGAAACATTTTTTTAACACTTCTATGTAGTTATTCAAAAATAAATCATTTATTCCAATATTTCACTATTCCATCTTTATTCCATGTCTTTTTAATCGAAGGTTGAGATGGATGATTCCACACTCAAAGAGTAAAATATTATATTAATAATAAAATAGAATAATTATAAAAAGTTCAAAGACACTTCAGAATAGCGTGTTTGCTATTTTAAACTTGTCTAGTGAAGAAAAACTAATACAACAAAAAATGGGTAGAAGGCTATAGAAATAACCTAGCCAAAATATCCCCACCAACATCCCTAATGATCAGTTGATTTTTATCTACCACGCTCTAAGCTCAGTCGTGTCAGGTAAGACGTTTCAGCTCTAAACAACCGACTACACCTCTCCTTCCATATCTCAAAACTAAGTAGACAGATATTAATCAGCTCACAAGGATGATTGATACCGGTTTGTAATATATCACTCGCATTATTGCCAACTGGAATGCACGAACGGACAATAAGAAATCAAATGAATTTTCTCTTCTTCATCTACTCGGCATAAAACACACATACTCGGCAAATACCATCCCTTCTTAATTAGAAATTTTTGAGTCGGTAGAACACCCATTGTGACCTTCCAAAGGAAGATTTTGTATTTTAATTAGGTGGTATTTTCATTTGCCACATCCGATTACATGAGACCAATGTTCTTGGAACTGCATGATCCGTTGATAAGCGGTTCTTGAAGAAAAGGATCAATCTGTGACAAATTTCCACTTAAACACATATGTCGATGTATTAATAACGATTGTCCTTTGAATTGATGTCATCATGGAAGTTGAGTTAGTTCAAAGCCAAGTGTGTTATTGTAGGCCTAAAAAAATTTCTCAATCCGGTTTGGTGAAGAAAATCTGCCACTGTTAGGTTTTGATCAAGCGCAAAGGAAAATAAATTCGGGTATTCATGTGTCAACATCCTAATTCTCCAATCCATCCACCAAAAACACACCTTCTGTCCATTTCCGATTATCACCTTCAAATTATAGTTAAAGAAGGTTTTTTGAATCAAGGCCCCCATTCAAGAATCTAAATACATATTACACCCCGACTCCAATTTCGACACGAGGTATAATGGTCGTATACCCTTAAGGATATACAACGCTAAAATTGTACTACACAGCCAAAAAATACAAGAAATAACAAAATCAAGTATCTAATATTTTAATTACGTTTAATTATTTTTATATTTATTTTATTTTCTCTGTATTTGATGTCGCTCAACCCAATGCACCCGCCTAATAACTGAACCTGAAATATGAGAGAAGGGAAAAAGGGGGGTGAGCACAAAACTCAGTAAAGGTATGCTCCGCATACATTAAAAATAATATTAATTTTAGTAAATAAATATTTCAATAAAGCATAATAAATATAAATATAGTTAAAATTCTTTTATATTGGGATATCGATTTTTCATTCCACTTTCACGCACACACATTAGATCATGCTCCGTGGCATCGAGTACGCGCACAAATACAAATCTTTCCGAGCTCGTTATTGGGTGATTCGGCGGCCCTATTTTCGCAATACTAAGTACAGCTTCTCACCTATGCGAATCAGCGGCCCTGATTTCGCTATACCAAGTACGGTTGTATTCACTTTAATTATTCTCACATGTTCTTTCAACATATCATCTTATTCCATAAAAATATTTATTTCTCAAAAATATATTGTATTATTCTCAAATATTATATTTAGTATTACCAAAATAATTTAAAAATAATAAACATATATGAGAGCAAAATCCCTTACATAGAAACTTACGATAGAAAGAAAGCGACAACTAACTTCTATGCTAACAATATAATCTTTTGGGAAAGTCTGATTTTTTTTTTTTCTCCTCACAAATAAGTAGCTGGAAACATATCTCCCTTCGACATGAATATGAGGTAGAAATATTTATTTTTTGGAACAAGGCTCTTCTTAGCTGATATTACTGGCGTGACTAATGAAATTTGTGACTATTCAGGTATTTATAGAGTATTAAGACTGATATGCTATGTTTCGGTTACTAATACACTCAAGAATACACCAAGAAATATGAAACGGTCTGGTTACACCTCAAATTCGTAACTCCATTCTTTACTCTCATGTACATAACCTCCTTAACCGGTCAAGAAACTCTTTGATCACTAAATATTAACTTTAATCCCTTATTTTTTACCTACTTTTGAGTCTTCTCAAAATGTCATATCATTATTTTTATCTTGATCGTTCGATCAATTTTTTTGTCAAATCTTAGTCATTCATTTTCTCAAATTTATTGATATTTTATGACAAAATTTATGTATTTAATAAAACATAAGCATATGATTGGTTGAATTGATGTTTTATGTTTCATACCCGATTTAGTGAGAACTGTTGTGAGTTTGTTTGTGACTATCAGATCTTAATCAGATGATTTCAATGAATCATGTTGCAAAATTATGTTCAACAATTAATATCAATAGTTAATGAAGAGTTCACTCATTAAAATATAAATAATTTTTGTTCTCTTCTTTAAAAAATTATAATTCTTAATGAAATATTTTATTTCTAATATTATAATCATCGAATATAAATTTGTTGGAATTTTCTCTTTATTTTGAGTTCCATATTGTTATGGTTCCCATTTTTTCCTTACTAAAGTATATGAATATATACTATATAAAAGAATATGTAAAAAAATGATATGCTCATTAACTAATACCTTATACCTTATTTTTCATCTCTCTTTGAGCATTCTCAAAAGACTTATTGTCAATTTTATCTCGGTAGTTGTTTTTTTTTAAATCTTAGCTTTTCATTTTAATTATATGCACAATATCACATAAAGACAAATTGATTTGATTCCAATTTCATTTTTTCTTGATAAAATATGTGAATATACAAAGTTTATTTACTCTTATTATATTCTTCTATGCCTCTTTGAAAATTCTCAAAAGAATAATCAAAAAATTTATAAAATTTTAGCTTTTAATTTTAATTATTATCATAATATCACATAATTACTCAGATTAATAATCAGTGTTATATCTCCCATATGTGAGAACTATCATCTCAAATAAAATTTCAGAATATTAAAAACTATATTATATTACTTAATGACTACGGATTTCATAATAACATATGAGTAATCTAAACCATTTTAATATCTAAAAAAAATAAGAAAAATAGCGATGACAAATTTTTGAAGAAAATGATTAATGTTACATTTTCCTATGTTGTATACATATTTTTTCATATATATAATATTAAATATAATTATTATTTTTTATCTTTTTCAAAATTAATCATCTATAATTTAATCTTATGTAGTTTCAACTAAAATTTTCTAAACTAAAATCTTTGAAATTAATTATCTTGTATTTTATTTTTTCTAATCTCATTCATCTAAACCTGGTTAATACTTAATTTATTTTTCTAATATAATATGTCAAATATGTCAAGAGATAATAATATAAAAAAAATCAAAGACAATAATTTTAATTCTCATATATTATTTATGTATTATGGATTCATAAACTTTAATTTTGAATTTTCATAATTATAAGTTAGATTGAAATAAATATTAAAATTAAAATACTCGCGGCAGCATTGTTCTAGTTATGTTTTAATTGAGACTTGAATGAAATGGAATGGCCAATTAGACTCTTTAACACGCTACCTAACATAGTTCTCCAGTTAAGTTGACCCGGTTAGTACCCACTTATACGCCCAATAAGCTACTTCAATTACACTCGTTTAGTAAAAATAAAAATCATTGTATTTATATTCATATAAAAATTAAGTTGTAATTAGTTTCAGTTTTGTTGAAGATTAAATTTGACCAAGTCAAAAGCATTTCTTTTATATTTGTAACAAAATTAGTATGTATAAAAAAAATATGGTTATTATTCTTTAAAAATAATGTTAAATATTTGAAATCATGAAATTCCAATTTCTGAAAAATATACTAAATCATCAAAAATTGAATTGAAATATGACATAAAATATTTGAAAATAATTAAATATATGAAAATGTACAAAAATACCTCAAAGATAATATTTATAAAAAAAATGGTTTATAACAATGCATGCTTTTTTTCTTGCGGTATTCCATGTTGTTGAACGTATTGAATGCTAAAATTAAGTATATGCAAGAAATTAAATATAAAAATCATTATCTAAATTTGAACTGTCAAAATGAGTTCTATTAGACTTCTATTTCCATTATATATGCAGCTCATGCATCACGCATGCACATGCACTAATTCACCATCCATTTATTTCTCTCTTTACTCCATATATAGCCCCTCTTTTGTTTAATTCCCTTAATTTGTAAATGATATTTTCTTTCATCCCCCAAATGTCTTCATATAGCAAATCAGTTGCTTCTACCTTTCAGATGATGCTGTTTTTTTTGCTTTCTGTCTGGGCAATTGGCTTTCTTCACAGAAGGTAAGTGCCTAACGTCCAAGAATCAAATTCTCAGGTAATCAAACTGGGAATTGTGTTATCATATTTGGTCATGTCTGAGAATTAAACTATGGAGTTTAGTAAAATCTGCGAGTTCATTTCCTGGATTTGGTCGAACTTTTTGAGAAACGGATCATTAGATAATTCGCTTATGGAGAGCGGATTTCTGTCCAATAGTTTTCTTTATTCATCTTATTTGTTTACGTAAGTTAAATATTTCTTTCTGCTGCCATCCATTCCCAACCAATCCAAGTGCAAAATTTCTGTTTTTCTTATTTGGGATATAGATTTATCTAGTTGTTTAAACTAATTTTGAATTTCTTATTTCTCTATCCTCTATATATGTGATGACAATAATATAATATTCTGATTTTTGTGAAAATTAATTTGTAACATATTCAAAATATATATATTCTATCTGTACGGTTGAAATTTGAATTTTTGAGAATTTAATATGTATTTTGGAGCTCTATTCTCTCTCTCCTCTCTGTTCGAACTAAACGGATCTCGCACCTAGAGCTCGAACCACGGCCCAGGCGGCTCCGTCTCTCCTCTCTCCGTCTTTATCTCCCTCCGCTCCTTAAGCAGATGACGCAAGCGTAAACCCTTCACCTCTTCTTGCCTCATGTCTGACAAAACTAGACGACACAGAAAAAGAATTGGCTTCAGTCTCAACTGAAGGTAAAGGAAAAAAATAAATAATAAGGTTAGTGATTTTTTTTCTAGTGTCTAGTATCTCTTTTTAGTCGGTAATTGAAGATGTTTAAGTACTTATTTAGGATAATCAGCTCTGATTCTGTCGCATTTGAGAGTAATTACAATTTATTTGAATTTAGTTGTGGTTATTACATCTTATTTGAGATTATTTGTTATACAATTATCCTTAATTTTCTGCTTAATTGAGACTAATTGGATTTAATTTGGGGCCCTTAAAGATAATTATCAATTAAGGCTAATTTTGATTTTTTTTAAGTTATAATTTTTTTGAAGTTAGTTGCATTAATATATTCTATTTTATTTGCAATTAATAGGCTAAAATAGAAGAGTACTAGTGATGGAAAAGAAAAAGGGATTAGAAGGATGCTTACAATATGCTTTATAAAGGGAAAAGAGAGGAGGTATTTGACTGATTTCTGTGGATTTCATGGTTGGAATTTTGAGCAGTAAAGTGGACTGTTTTGTTTCAGTTTTGCGACTGATTTTGAAGGGATTTCGAGGCTGTTGTGGGGCTGGTTGGGTACCGATTGTGAACGAGGGCTAGTATGAGACTGATGTTGTTCTGTTTGAAAGTAGATATATTGTGTCTGATTTTTGCATTAGAATTGAAGGGCATTTGAATGTTAATTGAGGTATTGGTTTAGGGCTTGATCGGAGTTGTTTTCTCACCTGGTTCAGGGTTATTTTCTAGGTTGTTTGTGGCAGTTTTGTGCAGTTTGGGCTGGTTTTGATTACAGTTAGGTTCCAGAGTTAGGTTAAGATTAGGGTTTTAGGGATTAGGGTTAGTGTTAAGGTTTGTGTTCGGTTTAGGGTTCTGTCGATGCAAACGGATTGTATTTGTAAATGGGTGTATATGATTAAACGAATGAATAAAAGAATTGGGTGTATGGATGAATAAATTGAATTGTGTAAATTGAATGAATAAGTGTGTATGTATTGAATCCTTTTTTTTTTGTTGTCTGTGTGTGTATTGAATTCATTTTTAAGGAGTGGTACCAAAATAGTACCAATGACCTTATTTGTAATATATACGAAAGTTATATATATGAAGGCATTTTATGTGATAGATAGTATACTTGATTGAATTAATTGTAAGTTTATTTTATAAATCATCAAAGTGTGTAAATTTAATATATAAACTTCTCATACTCATATCAGCTTGAAAATATCAATATCATTTATGCATAATCTCAATTCAAATTCAAGTTAAAAATTTGTACAGCTATCATTTCATATAAAAATCATAATACCATTAATTTAGAACCAAATACAATCCAATTGCAATGCCAATTAAAACACAATAGTTATTAAATCATACCAAATTTCATCATCAATTTCAAATATCACCAATTACACAACTTCAAAACAATATATACTAATCACTCGTCAGATATTATACAAGTACTAATTACATATATACACAAATTCAATACATATAACCCTAAACAAATCTCAATTTCGACATCAAATGTCAAATATAATTTTTATACAATTTCACTACTTGACATGTCCTACGTACAATTAGAATGCATGTGAGTATGTATGTCTTGTGCTTCTTGAGCCTATCCCATCTGCATACATGAAAAGAGAAGAAAAATTAAAAAAATGATATGGAAATAATTCGGAAAGAAACAAAAAATAACCATACATTAGTGCTTCTTACCAGTTTTACAGTTTATACTAATAAAGACAAGTATATAATTCTACATATAACTTCAGTGTCCTACTACATCATAAGTGCACAATTTGAGATTGTTTTATTGGTGCATAAATGAAAAATTGAGAACGATATGAGGTATAATTGGGGTAAATTTAGGCAATTAGCTCCAAGATGGAGTTAAGATAAACCCTAACTACCCTTAATTAAACTCTAATTAATTAAACCCAACTCAATTCAAATAAACCCGAATTACCCCTAAATAATACTTTAACATCTTCAATTATTGAATTAAAAAAACAAAACTAGATACTAGAATAAAACTAATAACCGTTTCAATTTTCCTTTTCCTTCAGATGATAATGTAGGAGTTTTTTCGGCGTCATCTGATACTGGCGGATACGAGGCACAGAAGTGAGGCCTTCTGTCTTCTTTTCTACGGTCGTGTGTGCCGTCAATCTCGCCTAAGTCTGTCGTGTGAGAGACAGTGCTAGAGAGAGAGAGAGAGAAGCGTGAGATGAGAGGAGAAAAGAGACATGGCATAACGATCTCAATTTCTGTATCGAAGAGAGAAGAGGAGAAAGGAGAGAGAACGAGGTGTGGGCAGATAATTTCTGTATCGAAGAGAGGAGAGAGAAAGAGGCTTGGGCAGATAAATTTTAGTAATAATCTCAACCTTTCATCGTATTTGATCCAAAGGTCCAAAAATGGAGTCATATTTGGCAGTCAAAGAATGATGTCAAGGGATCCGCCCCATATATATATATATATATATATATATATGAGGAGGATTCTTTTGACAACGAGCATATTCGGCCAACACGTGACAACATTGGTTATAAAAGTGAAAAATCAAATTTCAACCGTACGGATGGAATATATATGTTTTGAATATATTGTGGATCAATTTTCACTAGAATCGGAATATTATATCATTGCCATCATGTATCATCAAAATAAGAAGCAGAATTTGTAAAAACTATGTATACATATTTTCATAACTTTTGATAATGCATGATGGTAATGATAAATATTTTCGATTCTTTTGAAAATTGGAATATAATATATTTAAACAATATATATTACATCCGTACGGTTAAAATTTGAAGTAGTAATTAACATTTTGATATTTAGCAATATTGTCACATGTTGGCCGAATATGCCCGTTGGCAAAAGAACCTCCTGTAGGATTAGTGCCCTAAGCCAAATGTATTTGTGCTAGGAAATGGATTATGTATTTAGACATTATTTATTCAATAAAATTTGTTTCTTATATATCTGTGTGTATGGGTTGTGAATGTAAATCTTATATCAACCAAGAATGAAACTTCGGTTCACGTCATCAGAATACGTGATACTGATAGTAGAACTGTGAACCAACGAATGACATTCTAAACTGTCCCTAGTGATATGTAGGATGTTTATAGAGATGGGCATACTTCAGGTAAGAAACTACATATCCACACTAGTATATTCATAGGCTGGTTGATCATGTTTTGCTGATCATGGACATAGAGATGTCAAGTCTGGAATATAGCTACGTATTAGAGAACACGTACTCAACTGACCACACTATGAGAATATGCATGGTATATGTCATTAGTGATTCTCATATGAATAGTGTGCTTGTTCCTACGACCTAAGGTCATCATGGATTCATGTATGTTGAACTGCATACTTTAATTTGTTCCTACGTCATCCGTAATGGGATGATCATTAGGGTCATCATTAGGTATGCAGTGAATCATGACGAGGAATGTGAGTGACCAAGATGAGATTTGTTCCTCTCGTCATGAGGGAGATATCTCTGGGCCCCTTGATGAACTAGGACTGAAGGAAATGCATGGTCATGCTCAAAATGGATTAACATGTATTGTTAATATCATTTTGTATTTATTTAGTCTAATTCTAGATCAGGAAAGAGACTTTGATCAAACTCAAGGATGACATACTTCCATGCTTTGTGATCAAGACATATATCGTAGAACAAAAGAAATAAGCAAACGTCTATTCAGATAGCTTTATGATCGCTGATCATTTCATTTAACATGGATAGTCATAACATCAGTCTAGAGGTTACTCATAACTTATGAACTTTAGAAGATCATTATCAGCGTTAAATGGAACCTACACGGTCTCACAATGAACTCCATTCATACGGGATGAATATACCTCAAAACAGTTATACATATGATGTATAAATTGGTTAACGAAATAATCAATTATTGGATAATTGGTTGAACAAATAAGTACCATTCCATTGGCAACGGAATAGTTCCGTTCCCAACGGAATAGATATGAAAAATGTAATAACCTTAGCTGCCAAGTATTCCGTTATGGAAATACCAATTCCGTTGGCGACGGAAAAGGCGCAGATTAGGGTTTTAGTTATGGTAACTAAGCAATTGTTCGTCTCTCTCTCTAATATAAATAGAAGGGCAGAGTCTCTATTCTACACACAATTCAGAAGCCTTAAAAGCCGTCTATTACACAGATAAGAGAGATAAAGTTTTGAGAGATTTTCAGAAAGTATTTCCGGACTCGTCCGGTTATTCCATGCGTCTGATGTTCATGTGGATACGAGTAGAGGTTCTCTATATTGAGATCTTATGAGCGATCGATCTTCGTCCCTAGGAGAAGCAAGGAGGTTCGTGAGTCGAGCTTCAGGAAGGAGAAGGTTGCAAGTCAGAAAAGTTCAAACCTACATCCGTTCTTCGTCTCGCGGATCAGGAAGATTCTAGGGCGGATTAAATCTATTGGTTCCACTACGCATGTAACGTACATGGCTATGGATTCCCCAACAGTGGCATCAGAGCGTACGTTAAGGAAATAATCGTCAATTATATATTTAAATTTTAGTAAATTCTAGTATAATAAATTTTAGGGTTTCGAAAATATTATTTCAAAATATCACGGAAATAATTTCTAGAAATATAATATTGGATATTATGATTTTCTAGAGTTTCGAAAAATAGTTTTTCGGAATCTGTTTTGGAAACAGAACTAAAATTAAAGGAAACTGAAAAGTCAGCGTTATTCCGTTCCGAACGGAATAGTTCCGTTCATAATGGAATATGCAGAAATTTTCACCAGAATTATTCAGTGTTATTCCGTTGAGAACGGAATAGTTCAGTTCCCAACGGAATAATGCTGATTTTGCGAGATTGTTCTGTGATGTAATTTTGTGTGTGAATGTTTGTAATTTTATTTAATATCTATGGCAACTAGTGAGTTGTCCAAACTTATAATTATGGCAACCTGTGAATTGTCCAAAATTGTAAATTTCTTTTTCTAGCAATATGATAGTTGTTAGGGAAGATATTATATAAAGACTACAAGGCAAGGATCTTGGCGCAATCTTCGGAAGATGGCATTGGATCTTCGCACACACACAACGAAGGGTTCGTTGAAGATTACTCCTGCATAAACTGTATGTCATAGAAGAGGCTTATCCAGAGGAACCAGATCAGGGAGCCACAAGGGCTGCCCGAGTTGCGTATGCTAAATACATCAAAGACAACACGGAGATAACTTGTCTCATGCTAGTGACCATGGCCTCCGAGCTTCAGAAGCAACTGGAGGACATGGGTGCTTACGATATGATCATAACTCTCAAGGAAATATTCTAAGAGCAGGCTAGAGTTGAGCGATACAAAGCAACCGTCTCTCTAACTGACATGAGGATGATTGAAGGTTCATCTGTGAGTGCACATGTACTAAAGATGAAAAGCTATCTTGATTAATTGGAGAGGCTTGGTTCAGCTATGCCCAGAGAATTGGCTGTTGACATAATTCTCGGGTTGTTGCTTCCTAGTTTTAAGCAATTCATCATGAACTATAATATGCATCAGATGGAGAAATCTATCACTGAGTTGCATGGGATGCTTAAGAACGCATAGGAGGACATGAAGACAAATGTTGTCAAAGATGTCCTAATGGTTCACAAGAAGAAGGGTAAGAAGACCGGGAACAAGAGCAAGGGTAAAGGCAGGATGTTGCCTAAACCTAACATCAAGAAAGACAAGGAGGGAGTTTGTTTCCATTGCAACAAGGTTGGCCATTGGAAGAGAAACTGCAAACTCTATCAGGACGAAATCAAACTGTGACTACCGCTTCAGGTATTTTTGTTATTGAAACTAATTCACTTACCTTTAAATCTTAGGTATTAGATACTGGATGTGGTACTTAATTTGTAATGATGTGCAGAGACTACAAAGGAGTAGAAGATTAGCTAAGGGCGAAGTCGATCTGCGTGTGGGAAATTGAGCAATAGTTGCTGCATTAGCCGTAAGAACTTATTTATTGACTTTGCCTAGTGGACTTGTATTAGTACTTAATAATTGTTATTTTGTACCTGCTATGAGTAGAAATATTATTTCTATATCTAGTCTAGCTTTGGATGGTTATAAATTTGTTATTGAGAATAATAATTGTTCTATTTTAAAGGATAATCTTTTCTATGGAAATATTCTATTAGAATGAGGTCTTTACATGCTAGATCTTAAGATAGAGAATTATAAGTCCATATATAACATTAACACTAAACGATTTAAACTGAATGACTCAAATATGACATACCTCTGGCACTGTCGCTTAGGCCATATAAATGAGAAACACATTTCTAAACTCCACTCTCATGGACTTTTAGACTCATTTTATTTGGAATAATTTGAGACGTGCGAGTCTTGTTTACATGGCAACATGACTAAGAAACCCTTCACAAAAGTTGGTGAAAGGGTCAATGACTTATTATAACTCATACATACTGATGTATGTGGACCAATGAGTACGCCGGCTAGAGGTGGGTATCGGTACTTCATAACTTTCACGGACGACTTCAGTAGGTATGGTTATGTCTACCTAATGAAGCACAAGTCTGAATCCTTTAAAGTGTTCAAAGAATTTAAGAATGAAGTATAAAATCAACTTGGCAAGAAGATTAAAGCACTTCGATCTGATCGAGGAGGTGAACATCTGAGTCAGGAATTTGAGGATCATCTCAGAGAATGGGGAATAGTTTCACAACTGACTCCTCCAGGAAATCCTCAGTGGAATGGAGTGTTTGAAAGGAGGAATCGAACCTTATTGGATATGGTTCGATCGATGATGAGTCAAACGAGTCTTTCAATGTCTTTCTGGGGTTATGCTCTTGAACTGCCGCATTCATACTGAACAGGATTCCATCCAAAGTGGTTCAAAAGACGCCTTATGAGATGTGGACGGGGAAAAGCCCCAAGTTATCTTTTCTTAAAATTTGGGGATGTGAGACTTATGTCAAACGTCAGTTTCCCGATAAGCTCGGACCCAAATCTGATAAGTGTCTGTTTGTAGGATATCCTAAGGAAACTATAGGATATTACTTTTACCACCCATCGGAGAACAAAGTGTTTGTTGCTGCAATGGAGCCTTCTTGGAAAGAGAGTTTGTCTCTATGAGAAGGAGTGGGAGCAAAGTACAACTCGAAGAAATTTGAGACCCACCTATAGTTGCAGAACCTATTGTGGAGGAACAAACAAGCTCTCAAGGAGTTGGTGAGCTTGAAACACAACAGACTCAACGTAGATCTAGTAGGATTCGTCATGAGCCCGAGAGATACGGATTTCTCATGTCTAATGATGATTATGTGACATTCATAGATGATGAACCCACGTCCTACCAAGATGCTATGAAGAGTCCCGACTCTCAGAAATGGTTAGAGGCCATGAGAGCCGAGATGCAATCCATGCAAGACAATCAAGTTTGGAATTTGACTAATCTATCTGAAGGCTTGAAGACCATCCGATGTAAGTGGGTCTTCAAGAAGAAGACTGACGTTGATCGAAAGGTACAAACTTACAAAGCAAGGCTTGTGGCGAAAGGTTTCAAACAAGTTCATGGTATTGACTATGACGAAACTTTTTCACATGTAGCTATGCTTAACTCCATCAGAATTCTATTAACCATAGGAGCACATTATGACTATGAAATATGGCAAATGGATGTTAAAACAACTTTCCAAAATGAAAATCTTACCGAGGACGTGCATATGATGCAACATGAGGGTTTTGTCGATCCTAAGAATTCTGGTACGGTTTGCAAGCTTCAGAAATCCATCTATCGATCGAAGTAAGCGTCTCGAAACTGGAACCTTTGTTTTGATGAAGTCATCAAAAGTTTATGTTTTACCAAAAGTGAAGGTGAGCCTTGTGTTTACATGAAGTTCAGTGGGAGCACGGTAGTATTCCTGATGCTTTACGTATATGACAAATTACTCATGGGAAATGACGTACCAACATTATTGAACGTCAAGAAATGGTTAGGAGATAATTTCTCGATGAAAGACCTAGGAGAAGGCTTATAGGTCTGAGTCAAAATACATACATAGACAAGGTCATGAAATGGTTCACAACGCAAGAATCCAAGAAATGATTTTTGCACTTGTCACATGATATTTCTCTCAATAAGACACAGTGTCCTACAAGTGAGCAGGAACGAAGACGCATGAATAAGATCCCATATGCTTTGGCTATAGGATCTATCATGTATGTCATGATACGTACTAGATCAGATGTATCATACTCATGGAGTGCAACGAACAAGTTTCAGTCTAATCTGGGTAAAAGTTACTGGATACCTGTTAAAAGATTCCTTAAGTACTTACGAAGAACTAAGGACTTATTCCTAGTCTATGGAGTTATGGAAGACGAGCTCTTTGTAAAGGATTACACCGACACAAGCTTCCAGACATACTCAGAGAACTTTAGATTGCAATCAGGTTATTTATTTTGCCTAAATGGAGGCAGAGTGACATGGAAGAGTTCCAAGAATGTACTGTAGCAGATTCTTCATCGGAAGCAGAGTATATAGCCGCTGCAGAAGCGGCTAAAGAAGATGTTTGGATAAAGAACTTTTTGGAGGAGCTAAGAGTAGTTCCGAACATCTCCGAACCAGTGGATATATATTGTGACAACAATGGAGCGATCGCACAAGCAAAGGAATCGAGATCTCACCAAAAGTCCAAGCACATACTGCGACGCTTCCATCTAATTAGAGAGATCATACAAAGAGGTGATGTTAAAATGTGTAGAGTGCTATCGGACGACAATGTCCACGATCCATTAACTAAACCACTCCCGCAAGCGAAACATGAGGGTCATGTTAGGTCTATGGTCATAACATGCTTTTAATTTGGCCTAGTGCAAGTGGGAGACAGTAGGATTAGTGCCCTAGGCCAAATGTAGTATTCGTTCTTCATTTCTCTCACAGAAAATAACAAAAGAATAATTTTCGGATTTTTCTCTCCTCTTTTTCTCACAAAAAGATGGACGAAAATATTATACCCTTAATCTGATTTTGGGGTGTCTCTTGTGCCTATATAGTCCATAAGTTTCATATCCTATGTGCATGGTAACTATGTAACCATATATGCAACACACCTTATCATATAAGGTGTAGGATTGGATGTGTCACTTGACTATGTAGCTCTCCATACAACTTATCACATAAGTTATGATTTTTCTGTGTACGTCTCATTAGTTGTTCTTTGTGTGTGACCCTGTTGGTTTACTTAATGTTGGCAATAATCACAATAGATTATAAATCATGAGCGGCCTCTAGCAAGACATCATGACTACCCAAATTAAGCAAGTATAGATGATTCGATCAAACCTAATTTATGTCATGCATTGTATCCTTTTGTTACACGATATCTATATCGTCCATAAGGCATGGTATGTGTCAACCTTATGTTGGTCGATAAATATTTCTTGATACCAAAATTGATTGAACATGAAATGACATTAATAACTCCTTATTAATTCACTTGAGCACGCCCGTGCGTTTTTTCAATCAAATCATCAAGAGGCCTAAAGATATCTCTCTCAATTTATGAGAGGAACAAATCCTATCTTAATTAAACTCTTTCCTCCGCACAATTCATTATATACCTAATTATAATCTTTATGATCGCCCGGTTAAAGACGATGTTAGACTATATTAAAGTATAAAATTTATCATGTAGGAAACTGAGATAATCTCAAGTCTAAGGATTACAGATACATTCTTTACTGAGAATAACTAAAGACACGAACCATGTAGTATTCTCAAGGTGGGTCAATCCAGTATATGGTCTCTAACATATACCTACGTTAATGACTTAATAACTCTTATTCATGATCAGTAAAACGTGACCATCAGTTAACTAACATACTGATGTCCATTTATAGCTTATCATAAAGTATGTTTGTCTCACAAACATCCTATGAATGATCAGGGACGGTTTAGAATATCAATCATAATACTTTATAGTTTTACTATCAAAGTCACATACTTTGATGATATAAAGTTGAATATCATATTCAAGGTTCATTTTAGTAATAAAAATAAAATAACCAATACGCATTTATTATATAAAATATCTCTAAATAAACACAATGTTTGTTTAACATAACTCATACATCTAGGTCTCAAATATATATTGGCCTAGGGCATACTACTAACATCTTATATATATGTGTGTATGTGTTGTGAATGTAAATCTTATATCAAGCAAGAATGACACATCGGGTTCACGTCATCAGAATACGTGATTCTGATAGTAGAACTGTGAACCAACGAATGACATTCTAAACCGTCCGTAGTGATATGTAGGATGTTTATAGAGATGGACATACTTCAGGTAAGTATGTACATATCCACACTAGTATATTCGCAGGCTGGATGATCATGTTCTGCTGATCATGGGCATAGAGATGTCAAGTCTGGAATATAGGTACGTGTTAGAGAGCACGTACCGGACTGACCATACTATGAGAATATGCATGGTATATGTCATTAGTGATTCTCATATGAATAGTGTGTTTGTTCCTACGACCTGAGGTCACCATGGATTCATGTATGTGGAACTGCATAATTTAATATGATCCTATGTCATCCGTAATGGGATGATCATTAGGGTCATCATTTGGTATGCAGTGAATCATGACGAGGAATGTGAGTGACCAAGATGGGATTTGTTCCTCTCGTCATGAGGGAGATATCTCTGGGCCCCTTGATGAACTAGGACCGAAGAAAATGCATGGTCATGCTCAAAATGGATTAACATGTGTTGTTAATATCATTTTGTATTTATTCAGTCTAATTCTCGATCAAGAAAGAGACTTTGATCAAACTCAAGGATGACATACTTCCATGCCTTGTGATCAAGACATATATCGTAGAACAAAAGAAATAAGCAAACATCTACTAAGATAGGTTTCTGATCGTTGATCATTTCATTTAACATGGGTAGTCATGACATCAGTCCAGAGCTTACTCATGAATTATGAAAAGATTGTTGCCAGTGTTAAATGGAACCTAGACGGTCACATAATGAACTCCATTCCTACGGGATGAATATGCCTCAAAACGGTTATACATATGATGTATAAATTGGAGACCGAAATAATCAATTATTGGATAATTAAATGAACAAAATAGTACCATTCCATTGGCAACGGAATATTTTCGTTCCCAACGGAATATATATGGAAACTGTAATAACATTATCTGCCATGTATTCCGTTATGGAAATACCTATTCCATTAGCAACGTAATAGGTGTATATTAGGATTTTTAGTTATGGTAACTGAGCAATCATTCGCCTCTCTCTCTAATATAAATAGAAGGGCAGAGTCTCTCTATTCTACATACAATTCAAAAGCCTTAGAGGCCGTCTATTACACGGAAAAAAGAGAGAAAGTCTTGAGAGATTTCGGAAAGTATTTCTGGACTCGTATAGCCGAGTTCGGTTATTCCGTGCCTCTGAAGTTCGCGTGGATACGAGTAGAGGATCTCTAACTTGAGAACTTGCGAGTGATCGATCTTCATCCCTAGGAGAAGCAAGGAGGTTCGCGAGTCGAGCTTCAGAAAGGAGAAGGTTGCAAGTCACAAAAGTTCAGACCTACATCCGTTCCTCATCTCGTGGATCAGGAAGATCCGCGGTATAAATTTTAATAGTTAATGTCGTACTTTTATTCCCTTAACGTAGATCCTAGGATGGGTTAAATCCATAGGTTCCGTTGCGCATGTAACTGTTGGGAAATCCATATCCACGCGAACTTCAGACGTAAGGAATAACCGAACTTGGCTAGACAAATCCTGAAATACTTTTCGAAAATCTCTCAAAACTTTCTCTCTCTCTCTCTCTCTTCTGTGTAATAGATGGCTTAAGACTTCTGAATTATGTATATACAATAGAGAGACTCTGCCCTACTATTTATATTAGAGAGAGAGGCGAATGATTGCTCAGTTACCATAACTAAAACCCTAATCTGCGTCTATTCCATTGCCAACGGAACTATTCCGTTTCCAACGGAATAGGTATTTCCATAACGGAATACTTGGCAGGTAAGGTTATTACAGTTTCCATATATATTCCGTTGGGAACAGAACTATTCCGTTGCCAACGAATGACACTGTTTTGTTCAATCAATTATCCAATAATTGATTATTTCGTTCACCAATTTATACATCATATGTATAACTGTTTTGAGGCATATTCATCCCGTATGAATGGAGTTCATTGTGTGACCGTATAGGTTCCATTTAATGCTGGCAACGATTTTCTAAAGATTGTAAGTCATGAGTAACCTCTAGACTGATGTCATGACTACCCATGTTAAATGAAATGATCAGCGATCATAAACCTATCTGAATAGACATTTGTTTATTCATTTTGTTCTTCGATATATGTCTTGATCACAAGGCATGGAAGTATGTCATTCTTGAGTTTGATCAAAGTCTCTTTCCTGATCGAGAATTAGATTGAATAAATACAAAATGATATAAACAACACATGTTAATCCATTTTGAGCATGGCCATGCATTTCTTTTAGTCCTAGTTCATCAGGGGCCCCAGAGATATCTCTCTCTTAACGAGAGGAACAAATCCCATCTTGGTCACTCACATTCCTCGTCATGATTCAGTACATACCTAATGATGACCCTAATGATCATCCTGTTATGGATGACGTGAGATTATATTAAAGTATGCAGTTCCTCATACAGAAATCCATGGTGACATCAGGTCGTAGAAACAAGCACTAATGACATATACCATGCATATTCTCATAGTGTGGTCAGTCCAGTACGTGTTCTCTAACATGCACCTATATTCCAGACTTGATATCTCTATGTCCATGATCAACAGAACATGATCATCTAGTCTGTGAATATACTAGTGTGGATATGTTGCTTCTTACTTGAAGTATATTTATCTCTATAAACATCCTACATATCATCACTAGGGATAGTTTAGAATGTCATTCGTTGGTTCACAGTTCTACTATCAGAATCACGTATTCTGATGACATAAACCCGAAGTTTCATTCATGGTCGATCTAATATATGTAAACATATTAGTCACCCATACACTAATTCATATATGAACTGAATAAACGTGTTTCTCGTAATCTAATCTCTAGTCCAACACTTTGGCCTCGGGCATAATTCCTTCAGTCTCCCACTTGTACTAGGTCAATCTTTATCATCCAATGCTCATTAGACAACATGACCTTCATGTTCTACTAGCGGAAAATATATGCCTATCAAATTATAGAAATTTACATTGCAAACTTGTAACGACTACTGGTGATCTCTATAATTAGTCAAGAACTTCTAAAACAGGCACATGTATCCTTGTTGCTCCATTCTGAGCGACTCTTTGTTCATAACATAGATCGTCAGGTCTTAAGAGCAATCGAGACTATTCCAAGTTCCAAGATCAAGGCATACCTATTGTCCGCTTCTAAAGCGACAATATGGTCTTATTTCAGTTACAGTACCTTATTTGGAACTCTTTCCAAATTACTGTATTCGAAATAAACGAATTGCGATAATGATCCATGTTAGAAAAGTGTAATCTCTTACTAGTACCTAGCTTCTGATGCTAGTCATATAATTCACTTTCTTATGCTCCAAGCATATTGCACAATACATTGTATGGCTTTAAATTCTTATTCATCATGTTATCAAGAGCTATCAAGAGCTGTTTCTTGTATATTGAACCTTTCAATAAACGGATGATAAGCACATATATTCATCATATGAACGTCGTAGGCAAGAATCATTTCTTGCATATTGAACTCCTTCAATATATATTGTTAAAAGTATAGAATCCAATTCATGTGCCTTTCATTCTTCATATTAGTGCCACAAACAAGAACTCTTTCTTGCATATTGAATATTCAATATATGGTTGAAGGTATAAGATCTAATTCTTATATCATTTTATTGTTCATGTGTATGTCATAAGCACGAATGCTTTCTTGTATGTTGAACATTTCAACATATGGCTGAACGTACATATAGAATTAATTGTGAAACCTTTTCGACAGTTTCTAAGATAAGTGTCAAACAGTTTACTCAAATACTTGCCACTTCGATCTGATCGAAGTGCTCTTATTATCTTGTCAAGGCGATGTCGAATTTCATTCTTAAATACTTTGAACATTTCAAATATTTTGTGTTTCATTAAGTAAACCTTTTACTTAAAACACTTTAATATGAAAATCTGATATTCCTTATTTCTAGCCAGCTTGCCTTTTGTCTCTCATGCATCTATATGCATGAGACTAACCCATCAATTTCGTGATGGTTGCCCATTCTTGTCATCCTATTCGATAAATAGAATTCGCACGTCTCAATTGATCATAGATTCCGTTGGGAACGAAACTATTCTGTTCTAAACGGAGCTATTTCGTTCTCAACGGAAGTACTCCGTTCTCAACGGAGACGTGCTGGAAATTCATATTTTCTTTTATTTTAGTTCCGTTTCCAAAATGGATTTCAAAAAACTATTTTTCGAAACTCCAGAAAATCACAATATCCAATATTATGTTCCTAGAAACTATTTCCATGATGTTTTGAAATAATATTTTGAAAACCCTAAAATTTATTATACTAAAATTTACTAAATTTTAAATATGTAATCGACGATTATTTGCTTAACGAACGCTCTGATGCCACGTTGGGAAATCCATATCCATGTACGTTACATGCGCAGCGGAACCTATGGAGTTAACCCGCCCTAGGATCTACGTTAAGGGAATAAAAGTATGAGATTAACTATTAAAATTTATATCTCGGATCTTCCTGATCCGCGAGACGTAGAACGGATGTAGGTCTGAAATTTTCTGACTTGCAACCTTCTCCTTCCTGAAGATCGACTCGCGACCTCCTTGCTTTTCCTAGGGATTAAGATTGACCGCTCGCAAGTTCTCAAGATAGAGAACTCTACTCGTATCCACGCGAACTTCAGACATAAGGAATAACCGGACTTGGCTAGACAAGTCCGGAAACACTTTCCGAAAATCTCTCAAAACTTTCTCTCTCTTTTCTATGCAATAGACGGCCTCTAAGACTTCTGTATTGTATATATACAATAGAGAGACTCTGCCCTACTATTTATACTAGATAGAGAGGCGACGATTGCTCAGTTACCATATCTAAAAATCCTAATCTACGTCTATTCCGTTTCCAACGGAATAGGTATTTCCAGAACGGAATACTTAGCAGCTAAGGTTATTACAGGTTCCGTATATATTCCGTTGGGAATGGAACTATTCCGTTGCCAACGAATGGCACTGTTTTGTTCAATCAATTATCCAATAATTGATTATTTCGTTCACCAATTTATACATCATATGTATAACTATTTTGAGGCACATTCATCCCGTACGAATGGAGTTCATTGTGTGACTAGTGTGGATATGTAGCTTCTTACTTGAAGTATTTTTATCTCTATAAACATCCTACATATCACTAGGGATGGTTTAGAATGTCATTCGTTGGTTCACAGTTCTACTATCAGAATCACGTATTCTAATGACGTGAACCCGAAGTGTCATTCATGGTCGATCTAATATATGTAAACATATTAGTCACCCATACACTCATTCATATATGAACTGAATAACCGTGTTTCTCATAATCTCTAATCCAATACTTTGGCCTCGGGCATAATTCCTTCAGTAACATAGATGGCTATGGATTCTGATAGTAGAACTGTGAACCAAGGAATGACATTCTAAACTCTTCCTAGTGATATGTAGAATGTTTATAGAGATAAACATACTTCAGGTAAGAAGCTACATATCCACAATAATATATTCGCATGCTAGATAATCAGGTTCTGCTGATCATGGACATAGGGATGTCCAGTCTGGAATATAGGTACGTGTTAGAAAACACATTCTGGACTGGCCACACTATGAGAATATGCATGTTATATATCATTAGTGATTCTCATATGAATAGTGTGCTTGTTCCTACGACCTGAGGTCACCATGAATTCCTTGTGTGTAGAACTGCAGACCTTAATATGATCTTGTGTCATCCGTAATGGGATGATCATTATGGTCATCATTAGATATGCACCAAATCATGACGAGGAATGTGAGTGACCAAGATGGGATTTGTTCCCCTCGTCAAGAGGGAGATATCTCTGGCCCCAGTGATGAACTAGGATTGAACAAAATGCATGGCCATGCTCAAAATTAATTAACATGTGTTGTTAATATTATTTTGTAATTATTCAGTCTAATTCTCGATCAGGGAAGAGAGTTTGATCAAACTCAATGATGACATATTACCGTGCCTTGTGATCAAGACATATATCATAGAACAAAAGGAATAAGCAAATGTCTATTCAGATATGTTTATGATCGCTGATCATTTCATTTAACATGGATAGTCATGACATCAAGTCTAGAGGTTACTCATGACTTATGATCTTTAGAAGATCGTTGCCAGCATTAAATGGAACCTATACGGTCACACAATGAAGTCCATTCGTACGGGACGAAAATACCTCAAAAATAGTTATACATATGATGTGTAAATTGGTGAATGAAATAACCAATTATTGGATAATTGATTGAGCAAAATAGCATAATTCCATTGGTAACGGAATAGTTCCGTTCCTAACTGAATAGATATGAAAATAGTAATAACCTTAGCTGCCAAGTATTCTGTTCAAGAAATACTTATTCCATTGGCGACGGAATAGGCGCATATTAGGGTTTTTAGTTATGGTTACTGAGTAATCGTTCGCCTCTCTATTAGATAGACAATTCTCAAGCTTTAGAAGCTATCATACATAGAAATAGAGAGAGAGAGAGAGAGAGAGACAGAGAGAGAGAGTTTTGAGTTATTTTCGGAAAGTATTTCCGGACTCGTCTAGTCGAGTCCGATTATTTCGTGTGTCTGAAGTTTGCGTGGATACGAGTAGAGGTTCTCTAATTTGAGAACTTGCGAGCAATCATTCTTCATCCCTAGGAGAAGCAAGAAGGTTCGTGGAGTCGAGCTTCCAGAAGTAGAATGTTGCACGTCAGAAAATTTCAGACCTACATCCGTTTTTTCTCTCGCGGATCAGGAAGATCCGAGTTATAAATTTTAATAGTTAATCTTGTACTTTTATTCCCTTACCGATGATTTTGAAAACAAGCAAACATGATAACAAAAACATAAAACATACAATGCAGTACTGAGGAAAACATAAACATGATAAACATTTGTGAAAGATAAAGCCCTGACGCAATAGTTGCATGGCTGAGCAGATTGAGTAGAGACTCATTTCTCCGAGGTTACATGGCTTTCAGTAGTTATGTGGCCGGTATGCTCAACCTGGGCCACTTCGGTAGTCTCCTCCATGCCTCTCCTTCCTCCTCGTAATATTCTCCATCATCACCCTCGTAATATTCCCCTTCTTCATCCTCGTAGTATTCTCCCTCTTCCTTATCCTCACATTCTTCCTCTTTCTTATGACCTTTAATGGCCTGAGTTGCGCTATCCTGGCCCTGGGGTGTCATCATGAAAATAGTTTCTAGGAATATAATATTGGATATTATGATTTTCTAGAGTTTCGAAAAATAGTTTTATCATGAACATTACAAGTCTATATATAGCATTAATACAAAGAGATTTAAATCTAATGATTTGAATCCGACATATTTCTGGCATTGTCGTTTAGGACACATAAATGAGAAACGCATTTCTAAACTCCACCAATATGGACTTTTAGACTCATTTGATTTAGAATCGTTTGAGACGTGCGAATCTTGTTTATTAGGTAAGATGACAAAGGCTCCTTTCACAAAGAGAGGTGAGAGGGCAAGTGAGTTATTGGATCTCATACATACAGATGTATGCGGACCAATGAGCACACCAGCTAGAGGTGGTTTTCGATACTTCATTACTTTTACTGATGACTTAAGTAGATGTGGATATGTTTACTTAATGAAACATAAATCCGAATCTTTTGAATTGTTCAAAATTTTCAAAAGTGAAGTAGAAAACCAACTAGGTAAGAAAATAAAAGCACTTCGATCAGATCGAGGTGGCGAATATTTAAGCCTAGAGTTTGACAATCATCTTAAAGATTGTGGAATAGTTTCACAACTTACTCCTCCTGGAACACCTCAATGGAATGGTGTCTCGGAAAGGAGAAACCGAACTTTACTAGATAAGGTTCGGTCTATGATGAGTCAAACAGATCTTCCGATATCCTTTTAGGGTTATGCCATTGAGACTGCCGCGTTCATACTAAACAGAATTCCATCAAAAGCTGTTCAAAAGACTCCATATGAGATATGGACTGGGAGGAGTCCCACATTGTCTTTTCTAAAGATTTGGGGTTGTGAAGCTTATGTGAAGCGTCAAATTTCTGACAAGTTAACACCGAAATCTGATAAATGCTTATTTGTTGGATATCCTAAAGAAACTAAAGGATATTACTTTTACAACCCATCTGAGAACAAAGTGTTTGTTGCTCGAAATGTTTTCTTTTTGGAAAGAGAATTTATTTCTAAAGGAACTAGTGGAAATAAAGTACACCTTGAAGAAATTCAAGATCCACTAATTAGCAATGAACGGCCATTGGAAGATCCACTAGTCTCTTCAAGAGTTGACGAGTCCGGTCTTGAAACACAAGATACTCCTCGTAGATCTGGTAGAGTTCGTCATGAGCCCGAGAGATATGGATTTCTCGTGACTGATGCTAGAAATGTGGCGCTCATAGATGATGAACCCACATCTTACAAAGAAGCTATAAAGGATCCTGATTCTCATAAATGGTTAGAAGCCATGAAAACTGAGATGCAGTCCCTGTACGATAATCAAGTTTAGAACCTAATTGATTCACCTGAAGGTTCTAAGACCATTGGGTGTAAATGGGTTTTCAAAAAGAAAACTGACATGGACGGAAATGTGCATACCTATAAAGCGAGACTTGTTGCGAAAGGTTTCCGACAAACTCATGGTATAGACTATGACGAAACTTTCTCACCAGTTGTCATGCTTAAATCGATTAGAATTCTGCTTGCCATAGCTGCATATTATGACTATGAGATATGGCAAATGGATGTCAAAACAGCTTTTCTTAATGGAAATTTACTCGAGGATGTGTATATGACACAACCCGAGGGTCATTCGTTGGTTTTATCAAAAATGAAGATGAACCTTGTGTTTACAAGAGGGTTAGTGGGAGCGCAATAGTTTTTCTAGTACTTTATGTAGATGATATATTACTCATTGGAAATTACATTCCGACTTTAACAAATGTTAAGACATTTTTAGGAAAGTCTTTTGCAATGAAGGACCTAGGAGATGCCGCTTATATACTCGGCATTAAGATCTATAGAGATAGATCTGAAAGGCTCATAGGTCTAAGTCAAAGTACCTATATTGACAAAGTGTTGACACGATTTCGAATGGATGATTCGAAAAGAGGTTTCATACCAATGTCACATGACATAAAATTGAGTAAGACTCAACGTCCTGCAAATCAGGAAGAACGAAATCGCATGAATAAAATCCCGTATGCTTCGGCTATTGGATCTATCATGTATGCCATGCTTTGTACTAGACCAGATGTATCATATGCATTAAGTGCAACTAGCAGATTTCAATCTGATCCCGGTGAAAGTCACTGGACAACAGTCATGAATATTCTGAAGTACTTGAGAAGAACTAAGGATTCATTCTTGGTTTATGGAGGATTTGAAAGTGAGCTAGTTGTAACAGGTTACACAAACTCAAGCTTTCAAACCGACAATGATGATTTTAGATCGCAATCTGGTTATGTGTTTTGTTTGAATGGAGGTGCAATAAGTTGGAAAAGTTCCAAACATGACACTGTAGCGGATTCTATGACAGAAGCGGAGTACATAGCAGCTTCAGAAGCAGCTAAGGAAGCAGTTTGGATGAAGAAGTTCATTGAAGAACTCGGTGTGGTTCCTAGTATAGCAAATCCTGTGGATCTTTATTGTGACAACAATGGGGCAATCGCGCAGGCAAAGGAACCAAGATCGCATCAGAGAACCAAACACATACTTCGACGTTTCCATTTGATCAAGGAGATCATTGCGAGAGGAGATATTAAAATATGCAGAGTTGATGGTGATGATAATGTTGCCGATCCGTTGACTAAACCACTTTCTCAAGCAAAGTATGAGGGTCATGCTAGGTCGATGGGTTTTAGATACTTGTTAGATTCGGCCTAGTGCAAGTGGGAGATTGTTAGTAGTATGCCCTAGGCCAATGTATTTGAGACCTAGATGTATGGATTGTGTTAAACAAACATTGTTTTATTTAGAGATATTTTATATAATAAATGCGTATTGGTTATTTTATTCTTATTACTAAAATGAACCTTGAATATGATATTCAGCTTTATATCATCAAAGTATGTGACTTTGATAGTAAAACTATAAAGTATTATGAATGATATTCTAAACTGTCCCTGATCATTCATAGGATGTTTGTGAGACAAACATACTTTATGATAAGCTATAAATGTACATCAGTATGTTAGTTGACTGATGGTCACGTTTTCTGATCATGAATAAGAGTTATTAAGTCATTAACATAAGTATATGTTAGAGACCATATACTGGATTGACCCACCGTGAGAATACTACATGGTTCGTGTCATTAGTTATTCTCAGTAAAGAATGTATATGTAATCCTTAGACTTGAGATTATCCCAGTTTCCTACATGAGAAATTTTATACTTTAATATAATCTAACATCGTCTTTAACCGGACGGTCATAAAGATTATAATTAGGAATATAATGAATTATGCGGAGGAAAGAGTTTAATTAAGATATGATTTGTTCCTCTCATAAATTGAGAGAGATATCTTTAGGCCTCTTGATGATTTGATTGAAGAAATGCACGGCCGTCCTCAAGTGAATTAATAAAGAGTTATTAATGTCATTTCATGTTCAATCAAATTCGGTGTCAAGAAATATTTATCGACCAACATAAGGTTGACACATACCATGCCTTATGGACGATATAGATATCGTGTAACAAAATGATACAATGCATGACATAAATTAGGTTTGATCGAATCATCTATATTTGCTTAATTTGGGTAATCATGATGTTTTGCTAGAGGCCGCTCATGATTTATAATCCGTTGTGATTATTGCCAACATTAAGTAAACCTACAAGGGTCACACACAAAGAACAACTATTGAGACGTACACAGAAAAATCATAACTTATGTGATAAGTTGTATGAAGAGCTACATAGTCAAGTGACACATCCAATCCTACATCTTATATAATAAGGTGTGTTGCATATATGGTTACATAGTTACCATGCACATAGGATATGAAACTTATGGACTATGTAGGCACAAGAGACACCCCAAAATCAGATTAAGGATCATAATATTTTCGTCCATCTTTTGTGAGAAAAAGAGGAGAGAAAAATCCGAAAATTATACTCTTGTTTTTCTGTGAGAGAAATGAAGAACGAATACTAGCATATATCGTTCTTTATCCGTTCTAAGGGGTTGTTCGTGTGGATACTGGTAGAGGACGAAGCGAAGTGCGGCGTCTTTGTGATTTGGGTTGAAACCGTGATTTTTTTTGTTTGGAGAATCGGTTTATTTGGAGAATCGGTTTGTGAGACGACCGATTAGGCGAATCATTCAAAGGATCGGTTTGGAAACCGGTTTGGAATCCGGCAACGAAAAGCGTCAACCAAATTCGCTTTTGATCATCACGGATTAAGCGTAATCCGAAGGTACAAAGTTATGAACTTTTCTTTGATTTAATTGTAATTCACGGATCTTTCTTTTGGGTTTCGAATTCGATTTTGTTTCTTTTTGTATTTTTCCGCTGCGTTATGAACGGTAGAAACCCAACAACCATAACTACAAATCTAACTAAAAATCCTAATCTGCGCCTATTCCATTGCCAACGGAATAGGTATTTCCTTAACAGAATACTTGGCAGCTAAGATTATTACAGTTTCCATATCTATTCCTTTGGGAACGGAACTATTCCATTGCCAACAGAATGATGATGTTTTGCTCAATCAATCATCCGATAATTGATTATTTCATTCACCAATTTACACATCATATGTATAACTGTTTTTGAGGTATTTTCATCCCATACGAATGGAGTTCATTGTGTGGCCGTGTAAGTTCCATTTAACGCTGGCAACGATCTTCTAAAGATTATAAGTCATGAGTAACCTCTAGACTGATGTCATGACTACCCATGTTAAATGAAATGATCAGCGATCAAAAACCTATATGAATAGACGTTTGCTTATTCCTTTTGTTCTATGATACATGTCTTGATCACAATGCACGGTAATATGTCATCCTTGAGTTTGATCAAAGTCTCTTTTCTGATTGAGAATTAGACTGAATAAATACAAAACGATATTAACAACACATGTTAATACATTTTTGAACATGGCCATGCATGTTCTTCAGTCCTAGTTCATCAGGGGGCTAGAGATACCTCCCTCTTGACGAGAGGAATAAATCCCATCTTGGTCACTCACATTCCTCGTCATGATTCAGTTCATTCCTAATGATGACCCTAATGATCATCCCATTACGGATGACGTAGGATTATATTAAGGTATGCAGTTCCACATACAGGAATCCATGGTGATCTCAGGTCGTAGGAACAAGCACACCATTCATATGAGAATCACTAACGACATATAACATGCATATTCTCATAGTGTGATCAGTCCAGTACGTGTTCTCTAACATGTACCTATATTCCATACTTGACATCTCTATGTCCATGATCAGCAGAATATGATCATCTATCCTGCGAATATACTAGTGTGGATATGTAGCTTCTTACCTGAAGTATGTCCATCTCTATAAACATCCTACATATCACTAGGGACAGTTTAGAATGTCATTCATTGGTTCACAGTTCTAATTAGCATACGTGTCTCGGGTAGCCCTTGCGGCTCTCTATTCTGGTTCCTCTGGGTAAGTCTCTTCTATGACATACAGTTTATTGTCAGCTTTGAGAACAATTCTCAGGTTTCTAAACCAGTCAAGCAAGTTAGACCATTGAGCTCATCCTTCTCAAGGATAGATCGCAAATTCAACCCAGTTGAATTGTTATTATTTGCCATTATTCTATAAGTTCAAACGTAAAGTGCTATTATTATTTATTCATTGGGGTTATTTTGTTTTGGTGTTTCTTATATTGTACTCCTACTATTTTCTTCAAATAAACCACCTTTAGTAGTATTGATTCGGAATCTTCAATTAAATAAAGTTTCATAGTGAGTCAAGATCCGTATTTCATTGAGCAGTAAGTGCGATCCGGTGCAACCCTTAATGCTCAACTATTTAGGTGGGAACACTTTCCAATTGCATCATATGCAACTCTTTCCTTTTATGGATTGAGTATCTTATACTCGGTGTATTATCCCATCTTGTGCCCTGAGCCCAAGTCCGACTTGCTTGCTCAGTTAAGTTTAACCATGTATGAGTATCGGCAAAGCAATTTCCAGCACAATCAGCTCAGGCATGACCTGTACTAGTCACTACTTCCCGTGTGCCCCTTTCCAAAGATAATTCCCCACACGCCTATCTACGGCATGACCCATGTGGAAAATTGTCTGAGTACTAAGGGTTACAATGACATGGGAAGCACTTCATTACGTACTTAATATTCTGAAGGATGTTATTTTAGATTTATAAATATAAACATCATATAAACAAGATAAATATAGTATGAGCCAATTCCTCACGAGCGATCATGAGGTTCCTAATCCTAGATCTATCTCTAGATTGCAGGTGAATCTTCAACGAATCCTTCGTTGTGTGTGCGAGAAGATCCAATGTCATCTTCTGAAGATTGCGCCAAGATCCTTATCTCGTCTTGATATAATATCTTTCCTAACTATCCTATTGCTAGAAAAAGTAATTTATAATTTTGGACAACTCACTAGTTGCCATAATTACAACTTTGGACAACTCACGGGTTGCCATAGATATTAAATAAATATAAACATTCACACACTAGATTACATCACAGAACAATCATATATCTAAGGCTCATACCATATTTATAAATTAAATTCCTTGTATAACAAAATTAGGGTTTCTCGCAAAATCAGCCTTATTCCGTTTGGAACGAAACTATTCCGTTCTCAACGGAATCAGCGCTGAAAATCTAACTATTCCGCTGGGAATGGAATCCTGCTGGAAAATTCTTTTTTACTTTGTTTTAGTCCCGTTTCCAATACAGATTTCTTTCTAATTAACCATTCGCATAGAAAATATTTTCTTTACTTATGGTAAAGTTATTATTCTCAATAACAAACTTAAAACCATCCAAAATCAATCTCGACACAGATACAATATTCCTGTTCACAGCAGGTACATAGTAGCAATTATTTAAATTTATTACAAGTCCGAAGGTAAAGATAATAAATAAATGCCCACGGCTAATGCAAGCAACTCTTGCTCCATTTCCCACCCGCAGGTCCACTTCACCTTTCGCTAATCTTCTACTCCTTTGCAGCCCCTGCACATTATTACAAATGTGAGTACCGCATCCGGTATCTAATACCAAAGATGAAGAAGTAGATAAATTAATTTCAATAACATTAATACCCGAAGTAGTAGTCTCACTACTCTTCTTCTTCTTCTTTAGATCCTCCAAGTATGCCTGGCAATTTCTTTTCCAATGGCCTGGTTTGTTGCAGAAGAAACAAACACCCTCCTTGGGTTTCTTGTTCTTAGGTTCGGACAACACCTTGCCCTTACCTTTTCCTTTGACTTTGCCCTTGAATTTTCTCTTTTGACCCTTGCCTTTCTGAACCAAGAGAACATCGTTGACAACATTTATCTTCATAGTCCCCTCGAAGTTCTTCAGCATGCCATGTAACTCCGTGATACTCTTGTCCATGTTATGCATATTATAGTTCATTATAAATGGCTTGAAATTCGGAGGAAGAGACCTAAGGATCAAATCGGTAGCCATTTCATCGCCAACCTTTTCCCCTAGTTTCTCAAGTTGATCAAGGTACCCTTTCATTTTCAGAATATGAGCACTCACCGAGGAGTTGGGAACCATCTTACAACTTGCTAATGCACAATGTGCATTATACCTCTCATTTCTAGCTTGCTCTTGGAACATTTCCTTGAGCTGTGCCAACATTGGAAATGCCTCTAAATTTTCAAACTGCTTTTGAAGATCGGCATCCATGGTGGCCAACATGAGACATGTCACATCATTAGAGTCGCTTGTATGCTTGGCATAAGTGTTTATCACTTCTTGATCAGCATCAACTGCGGGCTGATTAGGAATGGGTCTTTCAAGGACATAGTTCTTCCTTTCTTGTTTGAGAACAATTCTCAAATTCCGATGCCAGTCAAGGAAGTTTTCCCATTGAGCTTGTCCTTCTCAAGGACGGATCGCAATGTTAAAGTTGATGTGTTGTTTGTTGCCATTTTCTACACAGAATTAAATGCAGGTTTATATTAATATGTAATTTGAGATATTTTAATATAATTTTAACTCCCACTATTTTATTCAAATCAATAACCCTCAAATGTATTGATTCGGAAATTTTAACTTTAAATTTCATAGTGGGCCAAGATCCATATTTCATCAAGTTCCAAGTGAGCTTTGGCTCATCGCTTAGAACATAATTATTTAGATAGGAACGTTTCCAATTGTATCTCATACAACTCTCGTTTAATCCATAGGATGAGCATCATATGCTCGGCGTATGCATCCTATCATATGCCCCGAACCCAAGTCTGACTTGATAGTTCAGTTGAATCTAACCATGTCTAAATATCGAGAATCACCATTTCTCGCTTCTTATCACCCTAAGATTATGCTAATTCACTATGCTTTGGCATACCCAAATTTTGCATGATCGAAGGGATAATAAGTATAGATACATGGGAGGCATTTCTATGATTCAATATTATATGAGCGATTGTTATGTTTAATCTTTTGTTTTGTTGTTTTATTTTATCATGTATTTCATCACAGAACATCACATGCACAGATAAAATAAATATGATATAATATGATATAACATGGCCTTGATGATCTAAATGAGCCAATCATTAAGATCATTTCCTATAATTCATTCAACCACAAGGCATTGATGAACTCCTTCATCTCCATGATGTGTATGAGGTGGACGGTGAACTCTTTCATCTCCATGATGCGTATGAGGTGGAAGGTGAACTCCTTCATCTCCATGATGTGTATGATCGTGGTAGTTATATTATATATAAAATGAACGGAACCATGCCCGTCACAATTAACCATCAAAATAAATTACATCACATCAACCAAGAACGGAACCATGCCCGTTTTTACATACATACATATATTACATACATCACATCATCATACACAAATCACAATCATTCATCACATATCTAATAGGCCATGTTATATGCATTAAGTTGTACTTTAAAACCATTTTACGAAATATGTATAAGGCGTTACGAATATGAAATTCGGGTCTACGATTAATCTATGCGTGAGTGCGGGGTTCGGGGCGCGGCCCCGAAAACCGGGGCTCCCGCCTTTTCATAAAACGGGGCTCCTGCGGGGTTTCAAGGGGCAGCGCCCCTGAACAAATTTTATTTTATACGGTGCCGAAACTCAAAATTTCTTTAAAAAACTTGATGTGTTGAATACATCCTTTCGAAATTTATTTAGTGTATCATATACGTAGTTTCGCACCTTTTCATAAAATTTAGACACCCATCCTAAGGTTATGATACATCACATGCATCCCTTCATGACATACCCAAAGCACCCTTTCAATCATGTCGCAACCTTTCATAATCAAGATACATCACATGCACTCTTTCATGAAGTCGCATCCTTTCATGAAATCGCAACCTTTCATGATCAAGATACATCACAAGCACCTTTTCATGAAGTCGCATCCTTTCATGAAATCGCAACCGTTCATGATCAAGATACATCACATGCACCCTTTCATGAAGTCGCATCATTTCATGAAGTCGCATCCTTTCATGAAGTCGCATCCGTTCATGATCAAGATACATCACATGCACCTTTTCATGAAGTCGCATCCTTTCATGAAATCGCAACCGTTCATGATCAAGATACATCACATGCACCTTTTCATGAAGTCGCATCCTTTCATGAAATCGCAACCGTTCATGATCAAAATTCAAAAATTGAAAAACAACGCCTCAAAATCCAAAGAATATATTTCGTAAATGGTTTATCCGTCTTAATTTAATTGGAATTCACTTGGCTCTGATACCACTGTTGGGTTTCTACCGTTCATAACGCAGCGGAAAAATACAAAACGAAACAAAATCGAATTCGAAACCCAAAAGAAAGATCCGTGAATTACAATTAAATCAAAGAAAAGTTCATAACTTTGTACCTTCGGATTACGCTTAATCCGTGATGATCAAAAGCGAATTTGGTTGACGCTTTTCGTTGCCCGATTCCAAACCGGTTTCCAAACCGATCCTTTGAATGATTCGCCTAATCGGTCGTCTCACAAGCCGATTCTCCAAATAAACCGATTCTCCAAACAAAAAAAATCACGGTTTCAACCCAAATCACAAAGACGCCGCACTTCGCTTCGTCCTCTACCGGTATCCACACGAACAACCCCTTAGAACGGATAAAGAACGATATATGCTAGTATTCGTTCTTCATTTCTCTCACAGAAAAACAAGAGTATAATTTTCGGATTTTTCTCTCATCTTTTTCTCACAAAAGATGGACGAAAATATTATGATCCTTAATCTGATTTTGGGGTGTCTCTTGTGCCTACATAGTCCATAAGTTTCATATCCTATGTGCATGGTAACTATGTAACCATATATGCAACACACCTTATTATATAAGATGTAGGATTGGATGTGTCACTTGACTATGTAGCTCTTCATACAACTTATCACATAAGTTATGATTTTTCTGTGTACGTCTCAATAGTTGTTCTTTGTGTGTGACCCTGTAGGTTTACTTAATGTTGGCAATAATCACAACGGATTATAAATCATGAGCGGCCTCTAGCAAAACATCATGATTACCCAAATTAAGCAAATATAGATGATTCTATCAAACCTAATTTATGTCATGCATTGTATCCTTTTGTTACACGATATCTATATAGTCCATAAGGCATGGTATGTGTCAACCTTATGTTGGTCGATAAATATTTCTTGACACCGAATTTGATTGAACATGAAATGACATTAATAACTCTTTATTAATTCACTTGAGCACGGTCGTGCATTTCTTCAATCAAATCATCAAGAGGCCTAAAGATACCTCTCTCAATTTATGAGAGGAACAAATCCTATCTTAATTAAACTCTTTCCTCCGCATAATTCATTATATACCTAATTATAATCTTTATGACCGCCCGGTTAAAGACGATGTTAGATTATATTAAAGTATAAAATTTCTCATGTAGGAAACTGAGATAATCTCAAGTCTAAGGATTACGAGATACATTCTTTTGCCGAGAATAACTAATGACACGAACCATGTAGTATTCTCACGATGGGTCAATCCAAGATATGGTCTCTAACATATACTTATGTTAATGACTTAATAACTCTTATTCATGATCGGAAAACGTGACCATCGGTCCAACGAACATACCGATGTACATTTATAGCTTATCATAAAGTATGTTTGTCTCACAAACATCCTATGAATGATCAGGGACAGTTTAGAATATCATTCATAATACTTTATAGTTTTACTATCAAAGTCACATACTTTGATGATATAAAGCTGAATATCATATTCAAGGTTCATTTTAGTAATAAGAATAAAATAACCAATACGCATTTATTATATAAAATATCTCTAAATAAAACAATGTTTGTTTAACACAATCCATACATCTAGGTCTCAAATACATTGGCCTAGGGCATACTACTAACAATGGTAACTGAGCAATCGTTCGCCTCTTTCTTTAGTATAAATAGAGGGGTAGTGCCTCTCTATTAGATAGACAATTCTCAAGCTTTAGAAGCCGTCATACACAGAAAGAGAGAGAGTGAGTTTTGAGTTATTTTTGGAAAGTATTTCCGGACTCGTCTAGCCGAGTCCGGTTATTTCATGTGTCTGAAGTTCGCGTGGATACGAGTAGAGGTTCTCTAACTTGAGAACTTACGAGCGATCACTCTTCATCCCTAGAAGAAGCAAGAAGGTTCGTGGAGTCAATCTTCAGGAAGGAGAAGGTTGTACGTCAGAAAAGTTCGGACCTACATCCGTTCTTCCTCTCGCGGATCAGGAAGATCCGACGTATAAAATGTAATAGTTAATCTTGTACTTTTATTTCCTTAACGACGATCCTAGGGCTGTTGAATCCATAGGTTCCGCTGCGCATGTAACGTACATAGCTATGGATTCCCCAACAAACACGGTGGTATTCCATATATACTGTTTTCTTCACTTTTCAATATAATATTTGATTATTTTCACTATTTTGATGTATGTATTATTTTTATGCATTTTTTACTGTTAGAATTTGTATATAATATTTTTCCTCTTTTCAATATACTATTTTTTCCTGTATATATTATTTTTCATTGTTCACGTATATATTGTTTACAAGAAATATATATTATTTTTCATTGTTCACGTATATATTGTTTACAAGAAATGAATCCTATATATTGTCTATTACATGTAGATATTATTTTTTCACGCAAAAAGAAAAAAAAATCATTTTGCACGACGAGAGACCCCGTCATGCAACATCAGGTCCTATCTTAAAAATAAGTTCAAGATGTACTTCCGTTGTTTAGTAAATGATGCTTAAATGCTGCCTTGATCCTTGTATTGCCCAAGTCCATAGGCCGGGCATACATTTGGTTGACCTTGAAAAAAGGTCTATTTGACACACTTAAAATTTAAATATATGTAACGTGAATTAGAATTTGTCAAAATCTAACTGATCCAGTCCGAAGCCGAGTGACTTGAAACACGAAATGACCCAAACCCAAAATTCTAAGGGCCCCTAACTTAAACAACCCGAAACCTGAATGATACCCAGAATCTGAACGACACGAAACCTGAATATCTCTTAACCCAAGATGATATGAACTCGAATGACCCTCTCGATATGACCTAAAACCTATTTATTGACATAATCAAACAACATGGATAAAACTTAAAAGATGAAGTCATAGAGTGCAGTTCCGATTCTAAGATCATTTACTTAAAAATTAAAGGGACAGAAAAGTGGTCATCACTTGAAATAGGGAGTTCAATTATATCTACATATCACTTGAATTGAAATGGAGTATTTTCTTTTTAATTGTTTTACAAATTCAAATATTCTTCCTTTAAGAGAAAAAAAATGCAAATGGTCTCATATCTCAATGGTAGCATAACTTGCTTGAGATAAAGTATGTTGTGAATTCAAACCCGATATTCATATTAAATAAAATAATCCTCACATGAAAAGTTAAAAAAATAAAAATTAATAAATTAAAAAAATTAAATGTGGTTGAATAATGGGCCATTATTAAAAGTCCAGAAATAAACTTTTCCTTCTCCAAAACAAAAAACACAAACCATCCATGGGCCTTAACAGCCCAAAACAGAAACCAAAGCAAAATACAAAACCCTTCTCACTCTTTCTTTCAACTTTACCAATTCGCACTTTCTTTCTCCCCAAAAACCCTCAAAATTCTCCAATATTATGCCCTATTCGACGTTCCTGAGTTTCCTATTCGCCGCCGCCGTCTGGTTCACCGCCTACGCCGCCGCCGCCTTCCTAACCTTCTTCTAATTTCTCCTTTTCACTCTTCCTACACAATCTTTTATTGCGAAAAAAAGAAGTTTTTTCCACTTGGTGTTACGATGGGTTATGCACAACTCGTTATTGGTCCGGCTGGAAGTGGCAAGGTTATATATATTCCTTTTTCTTTTATTGGTTTTGCTCTAATTTTTGGTGAGGTTTTTTTTTTTGTGAAATTGGGTTTTCTTTTTTACTCTCTGAGAGCTACTAATAATTTTTGGGCTTTTTGTGTATGTGGCATAAAAATATATATGTTTTAAGTATATTTTTGAAAATTTTGCATGAACAGATCCACCACAAACTTTTCTCTACAGAAAGGATCACTTTATGCAAAAATAAATGGAATTATATGTGTTAATTTTTGACTGCAGCCTTTTTCATTATACAAATTTATGATTCATTAATTCAATTTTAGTCCCTAATAAATACAATTATTCGTATATTTGCAGTCCACATATTGCTCTAGTTTGTACGATCATTGCTTAACTAATAAAAGAACAATTCATATAGTCAATCTTGACCCTGCTGCTGAAAACTTCAACTATCCTGTCGCAATTGGTAATTTATTTATTTATTTTTCTTTTAACGTTCTAAAATTTAAATTTAATCTAATTCATACTGGTATTAGTAATAACTCTAGAGCCCTAAAACCCTAAACACAATAAAAATAAACAAATAAATTCTAGACCCTATAACCCTAAAAAACCTCAAATTGAAACACTGAAGATAAAAAACCCTTCATCTTTCGAAACAAAAGAGAAGATAAAAAACCCAAAACCCTCAAAAACCCTAATCCAAACCCTAAACAGACTAATTTTGATGAAACTGCACCAAACTACAACACTAAAATCCTTGACACATCCTAAGTCTCAACATTTGAATTTCTAATTTTGAATTTTGAAATTTGAAATTTGAATTTTGCGTGTAGATATAAGGGAACTGATATGTTTGGATGATGTCATGGAGGATGAGGGCCTTGGCCTAGGACCCAATGGCGGTCTTATCTACTGCATGGAGTATCTTTTTATATCATTCATAAATATAGTTATTTTTTATTTTATGTTTCTTATTGTTATATCGTTTTTCCGCAAAATTGGAAATAGGAACAAAAAGAAAAAGAAAAGACGCTTAAAAAAAAAATAGCACATCAATATGTCAATGTTCTTTTTTTTGTTATTTATACAAAGGAGATAGTTGGTTAAAATGGTATAAATATGTTGTGTATGCACTTATTTGTCTATTGTTTTGCAAACTTGTGTTATTTTTGTATGTCCTTAAATGAAATAATAGACAATTGGAAGAAAATCTTGACGATTGGTTTGATGAAGAGCTGGAGCATTATCGGGATGACGATTATCTCGTCTTTGACTGTCCTGGTAAATTATTCAAGGGACAAATTTCGCACAAAAGCCCCTGGATTATTGCAAATATGCAAAAAAAAAATCCCTGCATTATTTTCAAATTTGCAGAAAGAAAAACCCTACTGTTACTTTAAGTTTAACACTAACGGTAGGTTATTTTTGCCGCAATGATGCAGGGATCTTTTTGCGAATTTCAAATACATAATCATTTATATAGTATGCCTGTTCGTTTGTTTATTTTTTTCATGGTATAACATTTAATGGAAATTCGCAAAAAAGCACTTGCATTTTGCCGAAATCGCAAAAAATCCTTGCATTATGTGAAAATTGCGAAAAACAAAAAACCTACCGTTAGTTTAAAGTTAACACTAATTCTAGGGGCTTTTTTGCAATTCCGTATAATGCAGGACCTTTTTGCGAATTTTAAAGTACTCAATCATATATATAATATATCCCTCAATGAGTTTTCTTATTCTTCTATATACTTAATTATTTTTCTTTTTTGGGGGCGAAATATTTAAGGGAAATTCGCAAAAGAGCCCCTGCATTTTGCCGAAATTGCAAAAAAGCCCGTGCATTATTGTCGAAATTGCAATAAAAATCCTACCATTAGTTTAAAGTCAACACTAACAGTAGGTTTTTTTTGCAACTGTGGCACTATAATGCAGGTCCTTTTTTGCAATTTAATGAGTCTGCTTAATATTCTTCTATATATTTAATTATTGATATATATATATATATATATATATATATATATATATATATATATATTGTTTCTTTTTCAGGTCAAATAGAGCTTTTTACACACGTGCCAGTTCTTAAGAATTTTGTGGAGCACCTTCAGCGCAAGGATTTCACTGTCTGTGTTGTTTATTTACTTGACTCACAGGTTCGTTTGTATAAATAATTAAATATTAATAAAAAAATATCTAAAAAATGAAATAAAAAATGTCTTAAAATTATAATGAACAATTGTAATTTCTTACTAACTGGTTTTAGAATTTCCTTAAGAACAGGGTTTTTTTGGTCTGTTTGTCAATTTAGGCAGAATGCAGGGTCATGTTTGCAAATTTCACTGATACCATGTTTCTTATTTATCTCTTTTATTTTTAGGTCTGATTTCTGAATTTTGTTGAGGTTTTTTAGAACCTTTTTTTTTAATATTTTGTTTAATTTTTAATTTTATTATTTTATTGCAGTTTGTGACGGATGTGACGAAATACATAAGCGGTTGCCTGGCGTGTCTCTCTGCGATGGTACAGCTGGAATTGCCTCATGTTAATATCCTCTCCAAAATGGATATGGTTTCAAATAAAAAAGAAATTGAAGAGTAATTACTAATCTCATTTTTTGTATTTTTCATTTTGTTCTGAGTAGTAGTATTTCATTATTACTGCTTGCTGAAATAACATAATCTTAAACTATCATATGTACGAGTGAAAAATAGAGAAAATATCATATTTACCAGCCAAAAAAAAAATAGAAGTTGAAGAGTAATGATCTTGTTCCTTCTTTGTTTTTGCAATTTCTTTGATTTAATATATCACTTTTGCCACCAAGTTAGTTCAATAGATTGCTTTGCGTTAATATTAGTTCAATATATTGCTTGGCATTAATATTCTCTCAAAGCCTGATCTTATTTCAAACAAAAAGAAAGCTGAGTGATAATTCTTATTTTTCAATATTTTATCTTTTGCTATTGGGGTCCAAAAAATGTCTTTTTTTGTAGGCTTATCCACATTAAATTTCCTTTTTACTTATTTACATCTGATTGTGATTTTACTTGTATTTTATTAGATATTTAAATCCAGAGGCAAGGCATCTTGTGTCACAGTTGAATCAGCACATGGCTCCTAAATTTGCTAAACTAAACAAGGCTTTGGCTGATTTGGTACATAAATATAATAAATATTACTCTTAAAAATTAAATTTTAATTTTGAATCAGTAATATTTTTCTTACGTTTAGGCCATTTAGGGTCAATTGAGGATTATTTGAGCTTTAATTGGGTCAGTTTTTAAGATTCATTTTCTCATAATTTTGTGTATGAAGTTGTAACAATATTGTGTTATTTCTTTAGGTTGATGAATACAGTATGGTGAATTTTATACCCCTGGACTTGAGAAAAGAAAGCAGGTAATTTTACTTTTATTATAATTTTGCTATTTTCTCCTTTACTTTCTCCTTATTTACAAATCATCCTTCAAAAGAAGTTAATTTATAAATAAAAGAAAATTTTCAAGCACAACTTAAATTGCTCTTTATATGCTAATATAAAAAGTAGGATAGTTTTCATTTTTGTATTATTTATGTTTCTGTCGTATAGAATTATAATATCTATACTGGCCTGTAAAATACACCCCAAAGAAAAAGAAAAAGAAAAAGCAGTCATTCTATATATTTTATTACTAATGTAAAAATATCACATTTTTTGTTTATTTTGTAGTATACAATATATATTATCAACCATAGACAGTTGCATACAGTATGGAGAGGATGCTGATGTGAAGATTAGGGATTTCGATCAAGAAGAGGATGATGAATAAGTTACTATATCAGACATAAATTATCATAATTATGTTAATCTAGTTTCTTTTTTGCTAGTTATGAAATGAAAAGTATGCTACTTGGTTTGTGTGAAAAATGTTTATGTTGGATTATTTTCCCTTTTGCATGACCTTATGAAGTGAATACCGCCTTAGTAGAACTTGAATATGTATGATCAGTTTTGTGAATACTTCCTCCCTGTTGAATATACTAAATGTTTATCACAAAAATATTATTGCTATAGTTCGAAAAAAATATAATATCTCTCAAAGTGGGGAATTTAGTTGATTGACTGCTATTGTTGAATCAGGGTGTACAGGTGAACTGCATACACAGGCCTGTAAAATCAATTAAAAAATAATGGGCTTCGAAAATAACATATATGCCTGAAAATTCAATTAAAATAATAACGGGTTTAGAAAAATATAGTGCTTGTTTGGAACTTTAGGTAACTACAAAATATGCATTCTTTTTTCAAGGTATGGTGGCAAGAAGCGAGATATCCAATTTCATTAAAATAAATAAAAGGAATTGTTCACATAAGTTCATTATGTTGTCTTTATTATTCGTTAGAACTTACAAATATATATATTTTTATCATGTTTATTTATTTTATATTATGGCATGTGTTGTTTTGAAATTATACTAAAGGATCATAAGTTGAGAACATTGTTCTCCACATATACTTCAATATCAAGTTTTTTCTATAAATTGATAAGATGCCCTCTCCTTCTCTACCCTTTTATCTTTATTTTTCTTTACATAATATAATATAAATTCTTCCTTCAAAAAAATATAATATAAATTCATCATTAATCAGTTAATTTGAATTTATTCCTTCCACTAATCACTAACCAAATGCATGAATTCATTATTTTACATAGTCCAAAAGATAAATTTCATATGATAAATGATAATTGTCCAATATTTAAAATTTATGGACTATTTTGAATGCTAATTAAATATAGGGTACACCGGTTGCATGTTTGGATAAAACAGTCCGAAATTCTGTTCAACTCCTTCTGACTTCTGATTCTCGTTAAACATCGCAAATATGAACGCGTCGATTGTATTGCCTGGCCTTTTTGGAGTTCCGTTATTCTTGACATGATTCATGAAGTTAGCATTATATGTTCGCGCTAAATCTATTGTTGTAAAATTCCCATTGCCAGCTGATGGCCAGCCACTCTCAGATACTACTATCCTCAGATTATTCCCCTCATTCTTCTCCAAGGCTGAATAAAATGAATCCATCATCGCATCAAAAAGATTAAAATATTTCAGATCTCCATCTACAACCGGAGGAGTTGTGGAAGTGAACTGTGCGAATTCAAGCGGAATATCAGTTGGATCTGCGGCGTAGGCGAAATAGGGATACACATTGAACATCAGAATATTGTTGCCTTCTCTGAAACTATTCAGAGCCTGTATGATGGCTTTCATGTCATTCATGGCCGCATCGGCAAAATTTGCATTGGATGGTGGGGAGGAATTGGCGAGGATATTGCTCGGTACTGCAGTGGTGATTTTGAGAAAAGAAAATGTATGTGGATCAACTGCCTTATAAAGGTTTTGCATCGCCGGTGCGACATATTTGCCTAAATCACCAGGAACAACCTCATTACCGACGACGAGGTAATTGTAGTTAGAAGCATTTGCGTATGGAAGTAGGTTTGTGTTGACCCATTCAATTGCTGCATTTTGGTTGGCCGCCAGGTTCTCTAGGTCCTCATTCCTGACACCTAAGGTTACGAGAAGATCCTGATGGGACAAAAAAGAAATAAGAGAGGAGTTAGAGATTGCATATTTATTTACCTAGATTGATGTTCAGAGTACAATACTCTCTCTATATATTATATATAAATAATAAAAATCTAAATGGTGGTTACAAATATTATCAAATGATGATAATATGATACTATGTTTTCATAAAACAACTGGAGGTTAAGTTTTTTTTTTTGACAGAAATGAGACGGTCAATCCCGTACTCATTAATTTTCATTAAAGCTTAGAAACCAGATTACAAAAAGTTTAAGAAAGAAAAACATCAAGAAAATAAAGAAAAAGCACACGTAATTGGAGGTTAAGTTGCTGGCGAATCTATATGCTAATTAAATATCATTATTGTTAACGGGCTCATAACCTAGTGGTTTGAGTGTAATGCAAAATAAATCATAAGTCATGAATTTGAAGTTTATTGACATTAAATAATGGAAGTACGTAGAACACACTTCAAAAATAAAATAAAAAAGTAACGGAAGTAGAACAAAACATCTTCTCCAATTTATCAAAAACAAATAAATAAAATATCATATTACCTGCCCTCTAAGGGCTTCTTGAACAGCAGGTACAGGGTTGTACAACCTGATACCTGTGATGTTGTGCTTCTTGTAGAGTGCAACAACATCCGCAGGAGCCGGAAGATTATTCCCGTTCATTCCGTAGCATACACCGAATATTTCACTCACTGAATTAGAAGTATTTTGTTAGTATTACAAATAAGAGAATACTGATCCATTACAAACTACTAAAATACAATTTACAATTGCATTTATTAATACACTTATCTTACTTGATAAGTTGATTTGTTGCATAAAGATTGTGCACAATGTGAGCAATAGCACGAACAGAGCAGACCCCATCTTTGGCGGTAAATTGTAATTTGAATCTATCAGGATAGATCCACGATGTTAGTAATGAATACAAGAAATATTTTCAATATGAACTTTTGTAGATTATTCTCTCATTATTTTTTGCTCGATTAAATTTCTAGTACTAATAATGATCAGATGCCAATCTTGATACAAATTTATATGATTTTGTCAAAACAATTGATTGCATAATATGTATAAGTAAAAAATTTAATCAGACAACGAGTTGATTCGAAATGTATTACATATACAGGCTTGCGCCATTTCCAAAATATTTTCTTGTAAATTATGCCGGAAAAATCATAATTTTTTTTTTTTGAGGTAGTAGCTAGTCAAATTGCCTACTAGGACTTTAATTAATTAAAATATAAAATTACTAGAGTTCGGGTTCACAATCTTAAACAACTAAAAAAACTTACAATACATTCATGGTCAATGAAAGATAAAAATTCAATACAGATATGTATCATTTAATTGAACTCTTTATCAATGAAGAAAAACTAATTTTTATTAAATATTTGGTTAGCGCTATAGTATTACTCTATATATATGCATCTTACATATGTTCTGGTTCAAAAGTTCAGTGGTAAAATCATCTATATTCCGAAAAAAGTACCATCGAACATCAAACCAAAAATAGTATAAAGAATATAATTAAACCTACTAAAAAGGGTTCGGCAACAACAAATTATAAAATGTGGCATTAAGAATTTTTTATTTGTGAAAACAAGAAGTATAACTTGCATAACAAAACTTTACCTTCTTCAAAAAGAAAAAAGCCAAACAAACAAAAACAAAACAAAGAGAAATTTTACCTTCAAGAATGTATAGAGAAACGTAGAGCTAGGTTTATAGATTGGTGGTCATGGCTACTATATATAGAGAGGCTAAGGTATCAATTTGTGATGATAAACATTATTGCAAAACAAATATATTGTTATAATGATTTTCTTAATTTGAGAATGTGATTCGATTAATTTAGTCCCTTTCGCGCACAATCCATATTGCAATAAAAGCAAGATCACGGTAAGACAAAAAAAAGGAGAAAAAACAATGTATTTAATTAAAGTAGGGGGATAATTAATGTATATTTAGCATAAAATTGGTAAGTTCCATTCTTATCTATTTTGTTTCCTTTTCAGAATCTTGATTTGGAAGCAAATTTTGCTGTCTAAATTTTCAAGGTACCAGTACGTACCGAATTACAAAAAAGTACATTGATATGCAAAATGTTAGAATGAACATATAAAAAATATAATGCGTAAAATTTATACATTGTCATTCATATGAAATTTTTTATTATTAATACATAATAGTTCTATATAAAAATATGGTGCAAATATTTCCCAATTTTCAAATAGAACTATGTTTGAAATATAGGAATTCAAATTTTGCTATACTTGAGTGCACTTAACAAAAGAAATAAAATGCAGTGAGTTCACATTGCAATTGCTTCATACCTCCTTTAAATTATGTGCCATCATGCCAGGCTGGTGTTTGCCGGATTCCGCTATTCGGTTGTTAAAAAGTTAATTTCCCGCTTTCCATCAGATTGCTATAAAGAGGATGCGGTTGAGATGGTAAGTGGGCATGCTAAGTAAGGGGATGATCAAAGGAAGGAAACAAGAAAATTAATCCAAAATGAATCTTAGTCCAAAAGAACCATATTTCAGTTATTCGTCGAATCCGCAATTTTGTGCGAAAGATCCAACAGAGATGCAACAGAATACTTAGAGGAGAATTGCAAACTATCAACTCGGTCCTACAAATAGCAACACACGAATTCAAAAGCTGGCAGAAATGCAGATGAAACGAAAACGAAAACGAAAACTAAGCCTCGACACGCAAAAGCGAAGGGGCGGCAGGGAGTATAATAAAGGGACGATAGTAGGCGAACACGCCTTGTGAGGACTCTCCAATATCGACTCTCTACTCTTCAATTGAATAACAAATAGTTATTGTATTAAGTTAATATATTTTGGTTGACAGCTGTGTCTTCTATATTTTATGTATTTTAATTTACTATTTTTAACTATATGTCTATTGCCGACGAAGATCTATAACTTAATTGAATGTTAGTTAATAGACTTACACGAGAGACATCAAGCTCTTCATAACTTTTCAAAAAATAAAGTAATTTGGGTCGGTCAGATTTTGCAGCTTTATGCAGAGGCTTGTGCCACAATGATGACTCTGTTGTCTTGTGGTACTGAGAAAAAATTGGGCCGAACCACATCAAACTCAATTTCACAAGAAGATTACGCAATCAAGTTTGTAGATGTGATCCCTCCTCTTATAACTTTATAAGATTGAAGATGCTAAAAGGGGAACATTTTAGCCGTACTAATAAATAGCAATATCACGAATTAATTGAAAATAATATCAACACTAAATACATCTTCTAATCATGTATCCTATCGAATTTAGATTAGAAATTAAATCGATGGTGGCTACATTCGTTGATAGTAAAAAATTTAATTGTGAATCAGCATCATTCTTTTCATTCTCTTACTTCAGTCATTATGCAAATTCGCTTAAATATGAGGATTACTGGGTGAAATTGAGTTTATCATGAGATCTTTTTTTAGGGTTACATTGAAGTGTAATTTCGTCCTCAGTTTGGCTATTTTTCTTTTTCTTTTGTTTCTTAAAAACGATTTTTGTTTCATTGTCATCAGATCATACTTGGGGAAAATGGATTTTGAGATTCAGCTTTTTTAATTTGTTAAAACTGGGATTTAGTAAATAAAGTCAGGAAATCTAAATTAGAGATTTGGATTTAGGCTATAAAAACATTCTGCGTTTTTTTAATTATTAACATTTTGATCGAGAATCAAGCCTCTGTGGTCCGATTAACATAAAATAATTAAAATTGATGGGCTTTATTGTTGGTCCGAAAAAAATACAAATTAAGGTGAAAGTAATATTTTACAACATATAGCCAAAGTGACCCATCTTCTTTGAATTAATTTATTTGTAATTATAAAAGGTTATAAGTCCGTATTATTAAATGAATATTGATTAGTCGAAGAAAAAAATGAGTACTTAATTTGATAATATCTGCATGTATGTGATGACTATTCCATTTTATGTGTGGCTCCGTCCTCAAGGAAAACTAATTTTCGGCATATTCTTTGTTATGGTTGATTAGTTATTGAGAGAGAACTACATATGATAACCTGTTTCGTTATATTTATGATGAGTTCATATGTCTCTCTAAATTTTAAATCAATCATGCTAGACGCATGATTCGAACCATTTACTTATGGAAAGATGGAGTCGGTAGGATACAATTAGACTATTCTAATGATGATATTAGTGATTGATTAGTTATGTCAATATGTCAGGTAGAAATTAATATATTTTGTCCAAAGGTAAAATTTGAATGGAAGTTGTGTATCTTATAATGGGGTTTATCAAGTTTTAGCTAGAGGTGGCAAAATCTGATTCGACCCAAAAATTCGACCCGACCCATTTGAACCCAAACCTGACCCGATCCGAAAATATTGACAAGTCAACGACCCGAAATCCAACCCGACCTGAACCCAAACGACCCTAAACCCGAAATACCTGGAACCCGAACGACTCAAAACCCGAAATACCCGAGACCCGAACGACCCAAAACCCGAATGACCCGAGACCCGAATGACCCGAACCTGAATGACCTGAACTTGCATATGATGGATGAATGGTGACAGAACTGTTGATTTTACTCGTATGCTAGTATTATATATTATTTTATACTATCTTATTATGTTTCTTATAATGTCAACATATTATTTAGAAAATAATATATTAGTTATATTGGTTTCTAAGACATAAAAGTCGATTTGAGATTTTTGATCTTATCGACCTCTTTTTACTCGCGTAAATTTGAAAATAGATAGATATTTATTCAGAGATTTTCATCACAAGTTAAATACAGTGAGTGCACAACTAGAGCTGGTAAAATCTAACTTGACCCGAAAATCCGACCGGACCCACCCGAACCGAAACCCGACTCAAACCCAAACGACCGGAGACCCAAAATACCCGAGACCCGAACGACCCGAAACCCGATTGACCCGAGACCCGACTGACCCGTCCCGACTCACCCATTTGCCACCTCTAGTTTTAACCTCTCAACTATAAGGAAGCCAATACACATTTACATACTCTAGTGTGCACAATGCTAGAGCATCACATGACATCAGTTCTCGACATAACGGACAACCGAAAATTTAATCATTAAAAGTGAAAATGGTGAGGAGAAGAGTAAATAGCTTTTTAAGATATTTAATTGTGGATTTTTGTTTTGAAATATTTGATTAAATCATTAGTAACTTTTGTAAATTTATGACCAAGGACGGTTATGGTCAGGGACTGATTTCCCATTCTGAATGTCTATTGCATTGTCAGCATTGTATAGTAGATTCGTCCGTAGGCGCAATAGTAGAGCTTGATTGAGAATATTGCCGGACCAGTAAATTATTCGCACTACTGATTAAAATTGTATATAATTTGGATGATAGGAAAATACAAATAAATATATAGATTACGGAATTTTATTCATTAAATTCTTGAAACATATGTTGGTGAGTCGAAAATCCCTTTCCAGTCCCTAAAAGTTTCAGCCTGCATAGGCCTACTCTCACCGATTAACATGCCAGCATCATTTATTTTTATGATTTATCCCAATACCTAATCAACTACAGCAACGAATTTCACTATTAAGATTACTAGAAAGTACATGGGACTTAGTAAAGAGGATTAGAGATAAAAAAGGAAAACTAATGATGAAAATAGGAAAAACGGGGTTTAATTGTGTTCAAAATTGATTGGATGATCATTTTAGTGGATCATGGTAGATCAAACAAATTATGAGAAAGCTATATGTGGCTACAATATTTATTTTGTTCTCATCATTGGATTGGGGGACGAAAAATATTTATTTTATTGCACACACATTCCACGCGATTATGACAAGTAAAAGGGCTACATAGTAAAATATATAGAAAAAGAAGAGTAAAGAGCAGGAGAAGTGAGTCACCATTAATGAAAGCTACTCAAATATATGTTCTCTTATCTTCCTAACTTAGGTAATTATAGTATCCACGAATGAAAATAATACATACACAAAAGATTGAAAGGCCAGATACTGGAACCGAATGTATCATATTAATTAAAAAATGATACTTTTATCAAAAAAAAAAAAAAAAAAAATCAAAAGGATATACCTCCATAAAAGGCCAAAACTAAATACTGTGATAAGCTTGACGGGTTCAGGTATGAAAAGATGTAGATTGCTTTATTTATTTCAGAACTAAAATAAACATAAAATTATCAGAGGGAAAATTGAAAAAACAAAATATTACAAAAATTACACTTTTAACAAAAAAAATAAAATAAAAATAAGGTGTGGAAACAAAAACAAAAAGTAACCTTGCAGAACAAAGAGATCAATTCTTTTTGGCTTTTCCACATAAAGTATATTTTTCATGCATACCCAGAGAAGTTCTGTATTCTCATAAGAAATCATTGATCAAATTTTTTTGAGATAATGAAATCACATTGAATACTTTGCATGATGAACTATACTAGGATAATACTCGCGTTTCACTGCAAATATTTTAATTTTATTATTTATTTCAATATATAATGTATAAATTATAATTATGAAAATTAAAAATAAGAGTTTGAAATAAATTCATAATACATAAATAATATATAATAATCATATTAAGTAAGTTGGCTATGTTTAAATTTATTTTGAATTACATTGTAAGATAATTTATCCGTTTATTATTCATTCAAAATAGTATATCATATCACATGGCATTTTGTAAGGATGGATAATTCTATACAAATAAATTTACATATGAAAAATAAAACAACATAAATGATAAATTTATAAATAATAAAAAATAATAACCCACTAAATAATTTGAAAAATTAATTTATAATCTCAATTTATGTTTGCATTAAGATTTCGAAGATTAGAAGAGTCATCCTTTTTTAATTCTCTTTTGTTCTCTTATGTCGTTATCTCTTAACATATTATATTAGAAAAAAATCAAGTATTAATCAAACATAGATTGAGAAGATCGAAAAAAATAAAAATACAAGATAATTCATTTTATAGATGTTAGTTGAAACTATATATGATTTAATTATAGATGATTAACTTTAAAGATAAAAAAATTGTATTTAACATGATCTTTAAAAAAATTGATACAATACATATGGGAAAACTATGTACATTATACAAAGAAAAAGGTAATACGACTCATTTTTCTTGAAAAAAATGTCACCCCTATTGTTTCATTTTTAGTTGTTAGAATGATATAGATTATGCATAAATTGATCACATATGTTATTTGAAATAAGTAATATAATATATTTGTCAATCCTCTAAATCTTTTTATATGATAGTTCTCACATAATTGGAGATATAACACAATACATTGAACTAATTGATCATGTGATATTATGGTAATAATTTAAATGAAAATATAAGATTTGAGAACAATTTTGATCCGACGGCCGAGAGAAATTTGATAATAGATCTCTTTAGAATGCTCAAACAGAGATGAAAAATAAGGTACGAGTGTCATCATTTTTACATGTTCTCTTATATAATCTATATTCATATATTTTAGAAAACAAAATTAAATTAGAACAATAACAATATGGAGTTCAAAATAAAGAGAAAATTTCAACAAATTTATATTTGACGATTATAACATGAAATAAAATATTTTATTAAAAATTATTATTTTGTAAAGAAGAAAAAAATTATATTTTAATGAATGAACTCTTCATATAAATTCAACGGTTCTACTAATTCGCGGATGAAACACAAAATATCAATTCAACCAATTTTATGATTATATTTTAATAACTATACATATGTTGACACAAAATATCAATAAATTTGAGAAAATAGAAGGTTAAGATTTCAAAAAAAAATTGATCGAACGATAAAGACAAAAGTGATAATGTGACGCAATGAGGGGACTCAAAAAGAAGGTGAAAAATAAGAGGGTGGGACTTAGAATTAATTGTGCTATGCATGCAATTGTGTCATTTCAAATTCCTACTTATTATTAATGCTTAATATCTCCAAATTGATTTTGGAGCTGACACTTATCCATATGAGAAGTGATAACGCCACCCATTTTGCACCCAAATAATTCTCCATATGTATTTCTTATTCGATATGCATTCCCCATTTTGTACCCAATAAATAATATTATTTTTTATAGAATTTATTAAGGATCTCCAATTTGAACACAATATTAAGTCTCTTTATGCATTTTCATTTAATAAAGATCCTCACTTTGAACCCAATAATTATTTTCATTTTTATAATTTTTTTTAATTATACATGTTATTAGAAGTAAAAATGTTACATATATGTACGTGTATATGTTTAAATATGATTTTACTTACAACCAAAAATATATCTCGCTTTTAATCATATAATTTAAAATTATTATGCATTTATCAATTAACTACTGCATGGTTAGTCAAATTCACTAATAATTATGGTCTTAAAATTCAAAAAAATATTAACAATGACTTCATGATTATATTTCAGTAATAGTATGAATTGTTATAAACAATACAAATTAAATTATAATTGATATATCATAATTAAATAATTTATATTCATAATAATGATCCAAGTTATATTTGAAAAGATGTTAAAATATCATGTATACACTATAAAATGAGAAATCTAAACAAATTTATTTTTTCATGCATTCTCGACAAATATTGAGTATTACGCTAAAAAAAGAGCTGAAATATTGACAATATTTTCCGTTATAAGAGTTTATAATATAAAAATATCATATATACACCTTAAATCTTAATGTATAGTACATGATAAAAAAGCCTACTAAAATACATATGTAGAATATTTTGTAGCATATTAAAATCTCGGCCATGTTTAATTTTTTTTAAAAATAATAAGCTACAAAATTAAAAATTATGCTATTAAATTATGAAATATATGACTATTATTTTTATTATTTCTGATAAAACTATTAAGTTCGAAGCTTAGCGAGGCACCCTCTCGCTTCTTTTAAAGTTGGATAGGTGGAGAATAGATGAATGGATGACACATGTTCCAAATGGGGATCTTCTGTGAAATATCTGATATTCATATTATAAAGCGAGTCAATTCAGGCCAATATACTCTTTGCACAAAATAACCATATAATTATGGATTCTTTCTGAATTTTCTCTTTACTTTTTAATAAAAATCTTAACTTTAAATTTATTACCATATATGTCATCTAATATTATGACTATTAAAAGTGAGTATCATAGGTGTCAGATAAGACGTGGCTTATGGGTCACACAATATTTTCTGTTTTCTTTAAAAAAAATCTTAGTTCTAAATTTTATTACGCTAGATATCATCAAGTATTGTGCTTATTAAAAATGAGTGGCATTACTATTATTTCAATTACTATGAAAGATCTTTTTTAACAGCCAATAGTGATAGTCATGGCTAAGTGGCTCCCACAGAATTTTATAGATTTTTCTAGATTCAATTTAATAGAGATGGAGAGAAGAATGAGTTAACTTTTCATATTTTCAAAGCGAAGAATAAGTTAACTTTTCATCTTCTATTTTTGTTTGGATTTAATTTTTATTATCATTTCTTCAACTTCATATCTCGTTGTTCTTCAAACTTTTCTCCTACTTAAGTAGTCTATAATCTATAATTAAAATTAACACGTGCAATTCTATATATGAAAAATCAGTTTTTCTATCTCTTGGCCCAACTATTATTATTTTATTAAACTCATTTTTTGGGGTATAATTTAATTAAATTATTATTATTAATTGTATATCATCTTCAGTACGTTTCGAAGCGGAGCGAGGGTCCACCTAGTTAATTAATTAAAGGACAATACTAGTAAAATGAGGAACTCCTGTATAATAAACATGTCAGTTGAAGGACAAACCCTAAATAAAACCTCACCCACCAAACAAAAACAATTGTACATCTCTTTTTCTTTTTTGAGAAAAAATAATTGTGGTTGATATAGTTAAAATACTATTTCATGCATTCTTTGTACCATTTCAAATACATCTTATTGCTAAGGATTAAATAGTACATTGGAAAAGGTTAGGTAGGTTGAAGAAACTGATATGATTTCATGACTCAATAAAAGAAACATGAGGGGCCCAAACGTAAAAGTGCCAGCTGGTGTAGAACTGCCATCTCTCACATTTTCAAATAAGTTAAAAGGACTTTTGCTTTAATTTGTTAGTTATTTAAAAAAATTTGGAATTTTGGTCGAGCACTTTTCAAATAATCAGTGATGTGCATTGAACATTTTATCAAGTTCGGGTCTCTCAATCTATTTCTCCAATTTAGAGAGAGAAATGCTAGTGGCCAAAGAAAATTTGGTCAAAAGGGAGAAAAGTAGTCTTCAGCAAATGGCTTGTAGTCTAGTAGGTTAAAATATTTGCATATATAGCAAGAGATCGTGAATTCAATTTTCGATAATCGCAATATAATACATATTTAACAAAGTCTTTCGACCCAATGGGTTGAATATAAAAAAACCAAAAAAAAGAAAAAGAAAAGAAAAGTAGTCTTCAAAAGCAATTTTTCCTCTAATGTTCTTAGATTGCAGATGTATATCAGGCGTAAAATTAAATTTATGTTGTCACTGGTAGTGCTGCAGGTCCAATTTCTAAACAGAGTATTTTCAAACATTAAACACTATGTGTAATAGATGAGGATAAATTGGAGATTGATAATATTGTTAGGGCTAAAATGCAAAGAAGGCAAGCCAGATTGATGAAGAGGCGTGAGAAAATAATTCAGCACCTGACTGAAGAACGTGCTAAGGAGGATGAGACAGAATGCCACGTCAGGCATCCTTGCCAAATGTCATGCCTTAATGGGTCTGTTGAATTCGTGGTGATGTGTGTGGACCTAGTTTAATTGCTATTTCTTGTTTGTTATGTTTTATTTTGTGAGTCTGTTGAATTCGTGGTCCAGCTGACATGAGCAGCTGGAGGGGAGAGTTGCTAAGTAGGAGAGGTTCTTTCATTTTGTGTGTGTTGAGTTTTGTAAGAACATTTTCTAATTTTAGTTAATACTTCTCTTTCTCTTCATCCAGACTCCAGAGCCTTTGGCTTGCGGAAGAAGCATCTATTTTTTATCAAATCTATCCACAAAACTATCAAAAATTGAGTGAGTGTGAATTGGTTGATTTTCCAATCGATCCAAATTCATCACACTATGTTTCTTCTGTTTCTTACTTTGACCTTTTCACCATGAGACATATTTATCAAGGGAAATTTGTAAAAAAAAAGCTCTGCATATTATGCCTAAATTGCAAAAACGCCCCTGCATTATTACCAATTGCAAAAAACCCCTGCATTATTGCTAAAATGACAAAAAAGCCCATACCAATAGATTCAAACTAACACTATTAGTTAAATCACTTCAAAAATATTTTTTAAATAATAAGTAACAGTTTTGTTTCAAAAACAAATCTTATAAAAAATATTTTTACAAACTATTCTTAAAATATTTTTCATAAATATTTTATTCAAAAAATATTTTTCTTAAAAATATATTTTGGAAAAAAATATATTTTTTTGAAAAAGTTTTTCAGATAACTTTTTTTTGATAAAAATACTTGTTTTCATATTTTATATTCTCTACATCAATTTCAATCCACTTGATACTTTTTCGGACACAACTAGTAAATTCTAAAATAACTCAAACTCGACATCTTTCGCTATTCAAAAAAATTTTATTTTAAGAATTTTTTTTAGAGAAATATTTATGTATGAAATTTATTTTAAAAATATATTTTTTTGAAAAACATATTTAAAAAAATATGAAAATTATTTTTTTATATGTTTTTACATATAAATATTATTTTTCAGTTAACAATTTGTTAAAAAATATGTTTCTAAAACAAAACATTTTTTTTTCAAAACAAATTTTCAACAGCGATTTTTTTTCAAAAAAATATTTTTCAACGACATTAATTAGTATTTAAAAAATAATTTTTAAGTGATTAAACTGCTGAAACTATCGGTGTTAGTTTCAATCTAACGATAGGGACTTTTTTGCAATTTTAGCAATAATGCAGGGGCTTTTTGATATTTAGGCATAATGTAGGGGCTTTTTTGCAAATTTTTCATTTATCATTAACTGCATGAACATTATGCATGACATTTTTTGGGGACATTATTTTCTTTTCTATTCACAAAAACCATACTAATAATTTACTAAAATAAAAAGAAAGATTAATAACAAAAAAAATTGAATTTGTTGCAATTATTTGCCACTACGAAAATACAGTAAGATTTATATATGCTGCCAAAAAGTGCATGTTTTAGTGTTGTATATTCTGCAACAATAATTTTTACTAGCAGAGTTCCCGCGCTTTGCGCTAGTTTCTTAATTTTACTAGAAAATCAATTTACATCTTAGATCATACCAATATGAATAATAAAAAAAAATCTAGTATTGTATGCCATTTTATCAAGAAAAACTCTTCCATTCCACAACATCAAATTTGGAGTTAAGATATATCGGTCCGAAAATGAACATAAAAATTAGCAATGAGACCAAAGTATCTAATATAAATTACTGTCGTCATTCAAATTTAAGAAAATAAAACTTTCTAAATACTCTAGCAATAATTTTTTTGATATAATTAAATATGAAATTCATGATACTTAGGTGAACAATTAATTTTAACATTGAAACAGCTAAATTCTTCGGAAATAGAAATAAAATGGAATACTTAACATACATCATAGAGAAGCTCCATCTTTAATGAATCATCCAAGCTACAATTAGTACAACATTATTTTAGAAAGATAACAAAAATCCAGGAGTTAAAAATAAAATAAAAAATAAATTAAATATAACAACAATAATATTTACAGTAATTAATAATTCAAATCTTAGTCAATCAACTCTTTGTAGCTTTTTACTTACTGACTATGATATTTCATCCATTATTAACTGTGTATCCTAGATTCCATGATAAACTCAACCTGAAAATAAAATATAATATTAAATCAGCAAACAATAGTACAAAAAACATGAAAAAATTAAAAATAAACATATCAGTTAAAGCAGATAAAAAATTGTTATCTCGCCATTCTCCAGTTTCAAAGATAACCTCTTGTGTCTCAGGAGCATCTCACAAAATCAATATTGTTCTCTACTCTCTCCCTCCACTAAACTATATACTTTATCTAAATGAAGCTAGTTTTGAATTTTAATAGGATAAATCTGCAATTCACATGATTTTCAATAGCATATATGTAAGAAGCTCCAACATAAACATATGAAGAAATTGAATCAAGCATGAATAAGATCATGATGAATATAAGACAAAATTTACATAATAATTGTCTATCAAAATTTACATAATAATCCTCTGATTATTGTAAAATATATATTATGTTTGATTAACAATTTAATTGAGCTTGCCTAACTGTAAAACGATGATTAGGACTTTCTTTATATGTTGAAGAGGATCAATAATTTGAAGAACCTGAAAAAGTAAAAATTGGAGGAAATATGATATAGTTTATACTTTGCAGGAAAACATTACACACAATACACGATATTGTTGGGTAATCCATAGTCATTTACGTTACATGCGCAGCGGAACCTATGGATTTAACCCGCCTTATGATCATCGGTAAGGGAATAAAAGTACGAGACTAACTATTAAAATTTATATCTCGGATCTTTCTGAACCGCGAGACGAAGAACAGATGTAGGTTTGAACTTTTCTGACGTGCAACCTTCTCCTTCATGAAGTTCGACTCCACGAAACTTCTTGTTTCTCCTAGAGATGAAGAATGATCGCTCGCAAGTTCTCAAGTTAGAGAACCTCTACTCGTATACACGCGAACTTCAGACGCACTGAATAACCGGACTCGGTTAGACGAGTCCGGAAATACTTTCCGAAAATAACTCAAAACTCTCTCTCTCTCTCTCTCTCTCTCTCTCTCTTTCTGTGTTTAATGGCTTCTAAAGCTTGAGAAAAAGTGTGTATATTAGAGAGGCACTACCCTTCTATTTATACTAGAGAGAGGCGAACGATTGCTCAGTTACCATATCTAAATACCCTAATCTACGTCTATTCCGTTGCCAACGATGTTGGGAAATCCGTAACCATGTATGTTGCATGCGCAGCGGAACCTATGGTCATAGTGTGGTTAGTCCAGTACATATTCTCTAACACGTATCTATGTTTCAGACTTGACATCTCTATGTCCATGATCACCCAGCCTGCGAATATACTAGTGTGGATATGTAGCTTCTTAGCTGAAGTATGTCTATCTCTATAAATATCCTATATACCACTAGGGACAGTTTAGAATGTCATTCATTGGTTCACAGTTATACTATCAGAATCACGTATTCGATGACGTGAATCGGAAGTGTCATTCTTTGTTGATATAAGATTTACATTCACAACCCATACACACAGATATATAAGAAACAACCTTTATTGAATAAATAATAATGTCTTAATACATAATCTATTTCCTAGAAAAAATTCATTTGGCTAAGGGCACTAATCTTATAAATATCCTTCGGTGTGCGACAGGGGGTAGATTGAACTGTATTTCAGTACGTGATTTACTGCGGATATGCATGCATATATGTTTATGTGTATGTGTATGTATGTAAATATAATAAATTAACATATATAGCTATAATAATATTATCTAATTAAATATATAATTAATTATCTACAAATGTCTAATAAAATATGGAGTATGATTTTGGCTAAGTTATCATGTATATTATATCTTCAAATTTTCTATTTAATAGAAATAATGTAGACCATTAGATGAAACATCTACGGGATTAGATGAAGTAATGAAGAGAATCATAAAATTATATATGGAGAAAATTCAATATAATATTAATTAATTGATCATTAGATACTTGTTGAGATCAATAATTTGATCTAATGGATGTGATAAAAAGAGTGATATGGAGCTCTCTTATTTCATCAAAATATTTAGAATTATAAATTACTACGATAATATTCACGTTACGCTGTGAATTTTCATTTTAGTACACAATTAAATTCGTATTTCGTATTATATCCTCGATTTCGTGAAACAACTACTACAAAATATTTTTCAAGTTGTTGAGAATCACATTATATTAATTGTACTGAGTTTCAAGAAGAACATGTGGTAAAACATTTTCACACAGTGTATACATATTTTACATAATTGTTCTCTGAAGTTATGTTTGCCTCTTGATATTTTTTTATTTAGAAAAATATATAAGTTATAATCATACTATGATGAAGCTCGTAAAAAGACAAAATAAGACAATTTATTTTGAAGATTTTAGTAGAAGTATAAAAAAATCTAGTCAAAGACCTTTCATTTTTTTTGACAAAAAAATAAAAATATACTTAAATTTAACATTATGTTTGAAGAAGAAAAATATGATATTATATATAGAAAAAATTGTTGTGTACTGATATAAGAAAATATAATATGAATTATTTTCTTAAAATGATATCATCACTAATTTTCTCTTTGTTGATCTTATTCAACAGTCAAAATGATAAACAGTAGGTATATACTTTATGAATAAATGAATCACATAACTATCACTAAAATATGTAGTTCATTAATTTATATAGTGTATTTCATAATACATAATTTTCTTGTATTAATTTGAGTTCACAGTTATTATGACAAACGTATTGATATAATGGTTCTCATGAGATTAGTGATGTAATACGAAACATTAATGTAACTAATTATATGATGTCGTTATGCTAATAATATTAGATAAATTGGTACGGAATATCAGTAAATTTGAGAATTAAAGGAGAAGATTCTCACGAAATTAAATATCAAGAAACTTGAGAAATTAAATAATAAAATTAGACAAAATTTTTGATCGGGCGGACTAGAGAAAATTGATGACATGCCTCAATAGTAAGGCTCAAATGGAGGTGAAAAATAATGGGGGTGAGTTAATTTTATCTAAATGTTTGAATTTATAATTTATTGATAATATAAAAAATAATTTATTGTTTTATATCGTAAAACATCTAATTTGTGTAAATCTAATTATGTAAAGATATATTTCCTAAATGAGCATATTCTCTTATATAGTACATCTTTGCGTACTTTGTCGAGGAAAAATAATTAAATTGGAATAGTAGGAATATGGAATTCAAAATAAAGGGAAAATTCAATCAAATTTAGGTTTGAAAATTTTAACATGAGAAATACAATATTTTATTATGAATTACTATTTTTTAAAAAAGAAAAGAAAAACTAATTATGTTTAATGAATGATCTCTTCATATTATCTTTGGATTAATATTTGAACACAATTGCATACTATGATTTGTTGGAACCATTTGATTCAAATATAACAAGCAAAACTAACTTTCAATATTTTCACCTAATCGGGCATAGAATGGGAAATATCAAAACCATCAATTATTGTTATATACATGTTCGTATGATATATAAACAGTGACACAAGCAATCGAAGTAATTAAATTTTTTTATGGTGTAGATATAATCCTTATTTTTAATTCGAAATATGAAATAATTAGAATGATGTGAGCCGTTGAGAATTCCCAAAAATAGTTGCAAAATAAAAGGTTAGGGGTAATTATGAAATAATAAGGGGTAATTATAATATGGTCTACCTGGATCTCGTCAAAAGTTAGAAACTCATTTAGCATTTAGTATTCTTGCGAGTAAATATTTATGCATGCAGCACTAATGGTTGTTACACATGATTTCAAGATGTAGCATTTAAGATTATTAATACGACTGAAAACATTATATTATATATCGTTTAAGAGATTAGCACTAACAAATCTTGCCTAGTGGCTCTCTTCAAATGTTGTACACATTAATTGGTTGCAAAATTTGTATACAATATAATATAATATATCCTTGTTGCCAGATTATCATTCTCAATAAAATGGCTTATATATTATTAATTTATCTTACTTAAAAAAGACAATTTATTTTGACATTTTCGTCTACGATCACAACCAAGCATGTGAGAGATCTACCCAAATATGACATTTTTGCGTCCATCTAATAAAATATGGCCAAAGTTAATATGTACCTCTACAAAACGTCATTATTTTACACATATCCCTGCAAAACATAAAATATCATCAATGTCCTTACAAAATCATTCATATATTATGAATATCCTTAAGATCCATTTGGTATAATATTACCCTTGGTATTTTTTTTTCAATTTTCACCCTATGTAAATAAGATAAAAGTTTATATTAAATTATTTTATATTTTTTCTGTTTATTTATATATGGTAGGTCTAAGATATAGATGTTTGAGAGGAGAAATTATAATTTTGTCAGAAAAATCAATGAAATGATAAAAAATAAGTGTATAATAGTTACTTTATATTTTTTAATAACAATAAAATTAATAAATAATATTATATGACTAACATAACTTGATGAAACATTAACGGCGAGAGCAATAGTGATACTCTATGTTGTACGGATATAGGCACATACGTCGTGTCCGATATGATGTGATACAGACACGGCGACACGACAATCTCAAAAAATCACTGGACACGATATGTTTCATATATATTATTTTATTATTTTTATATTTTTATATTATTAATTATATATATATTTCTAAAAAAGTAAAATAAATAACTAAATATGAAAAAGAAAATATCAAGAAAAAAATATGAGTAAGAATTGAGAAGAAACTGTCTATTACACAAAAAAAAGATGAGACATTGTCTCTAGTTATGATTCTCACGAGTTAGCGTCATTAACAAAAAAAAAAATGGTTTTAAAGACAGTTAGACATTAAAAAAGAGGGTTCTTAGCAAAAAAAATAAAAAAAAATAAAATAAACATGAGAAATTGGATTATAGCAATATATAATAATTAAATTATGATTTTAAACATTTGGACCGTGCCACCAGTCGCGTCCTGACCGTGTCCATGCCGTATCGGCGCTGTGTTTTGCTGTGTCTTGGGCGTGCCCAAAAGTCAATAAATATTAACATATTCGAACAAATCACGTGGCGTGTCCAACACGTATTGGTGCCGTATTGGAGCCATGTCCGTGTCCGATACGCGTATGGCTGATTTTTTGGAGTATCTGCGTAACATAGGTGTTACTGATATTTAAGAAATTTGTAGGGTTCATGATATTTGAGTGGTTTTATAGGTGTATTGTGATACATGAGCGGTCTTTTAAGGATATTGATGAATTTTTAACTTTTATAGGGGCATAATGTGAAATTATGAGATTTTTTGCATTAGTACACCTAAAAAATAACTTCGAAATATTATATAAATAATGATGAATAACATATAAACACATTATGTATAAATTTTTATTACTTCTCGAGTATTTCAAAATGAATTAGTATTTTTTTTAATATTATTTTATGTTCAATCTATTGGGTTGAGAGATTTTGTTAAATATGTGTTAATATGATTACGTTTTGCTGGGATTTGAACACAAGACCTCTTGCAACACATGTAAATATTTTTGTCAACTAGGTTATGGGTCGTTTACATATTTTAAGAAAATGTTAAGAGTTAAACAATTTTGAAAATGTATGAAAACAATGATAAGATTTTTTTTTCTTAATATTTTGATGTGGGTGGTTATTTTGAATATTCCAAAAAGTAGAAAGACATACATATTTTTTTCCAAGAATATTTTTTTCCAAGATTACACATATTTTATCCAAATCAGATCCATTAACTGTGGGGTGGTCATTGCCGTAGTCCTTTGCATGAGGAGGCATCCTGTGACATGAAAATGCAAAGAAGACAAGGCAAGAAATGCAGCCTCGGAACCTGTCTGACAGTAGGATTTAGAACTTTTGGATATTAAAAAAAAATTGTTTTCCAATTTCATATATATATGTATATATATATATATATATTTTTTATGTCCGAATCTATTTTTAATTTTTATGTTAGATTGAATCTAGGACATTTGATTGACAAGGGTATTTTAGAACTAGTAAATTAATTACACAAGGACTTTCTTTTTTTTTCTTCCTTCCACATATGTGTTATGTAATCCCCATTTTATTTTCTTTTATTTTTCCATGCATGACATGACAATCCACAACCGTTTGGATTTTTTGGAAACTGATTAATTATTAATTTATCGGCCATGATATTATTTATAAATTAATTAATTATTTTTGCTACATCAACCCCAATCATCCAATTGCGTAACATTATATAATATCATGTATAAAAACAAATAATATTTTAATAAAAATCATGAAAAGACAATAATTAAGCCTACAAGAGGATATTACTTTCCGATGAGAGGTAAAAGTAATATCCTCTTGTCTCTTTACGATATCTTTCGAACAGACACTTATCAGATTTGGATCCGAGCTTATCGGAAGCTTGACGTTTGACATAAGCTTCACATCCCCAAATCTTAAGAAAATATAACTTGGGGCTATTCCCCGTCCATATCTCATATGGTGTCTTTTGAACCGCCTTTGATGGAATTTTGTTCAGTATGAATGCAGCTTTCCACAGACAGTCCCCCACACGCCCAGCTCTGGCATGACCCATGTGGAAAACTATCTGAGTACAGAGGGTTACAGTGGCATGGGAGGCACTTCATTACTTAATATTCTGAAGGATTTTGTTTTAGATTTATAAAAATAAACATCACAGAAACTAAGTTAAATATGGTATGATCCTATTCCTCACGAGCGATCATGAGGTTCCAAATCCTAGATCTATCTTATAGATTGCAGGAGTAATCTTCAACGAACCCTTCGTTGTGTGTGTGCGAAGATCCAATGCCATCTTCCGAAGATTGCGCCAAGCTTGCCTTGCAGTCTTAATATAATATCTACCATAACAACTATCCTATTGCTAGAAAAAGTAATTTACAATTTTGGACAACTCACAGGTTGCCATAATTACTAAATAAAATTACAACCATTCACACACAAGATTACATCACAGAACAATCACAGATCTAAAGCTCATACCATATCTGAATATTTAAATTCCATGTATAACAAAAATTAGAGTTTCTCGCAAAATCAGCATTATTCCGTTGGAAACGGAACTATTCCGTTCTCAACGGAATAACACTGAAAAATCATGAGTTTCCTGCTTTATTCCGTTCTCAACGGAACAATTCCGTTGGGAATGGAGACGTGTTGGAAATTCATTTTTCCTTTTGTTTTAGTTCCGTTTCCAAAACAGATTTCGAAAAACTATTTTTCGAAACTCTTGGAAATCATAATATCCAATATTATATTCCCAGAAACTATTTCCGTGATGTTTTTGAAATAATATTTTCAAAACCCTAAGACTTATTTTACTAGAATTTCATAAAATTTAAATATAATCGACGATTATTTCCTTAACGAACGCTCTGATACCACTGTTGGGAAATCCATAGCCATGTACGTTACATGCGCAACGGAACCAATGGATTTAACCCACCCTAGGATATACGTTAAGGGAATAAAAGTAAGAGATTAGCTATTAAAATTTATACCTCGAATCTTCCTGATCCGCGAGACGAAGAATGGATGTAGGCCTGAACTTTTCTGGCTTGCAACCTTCCTCTTCCTGAAGCTCGACTGGCGAACCTCCTGCTTCTTCTAGGAATGAAGATCGATCGCTCGCAAGTTCTCAAGATAGATAACCTCTACTCGTATCCACGTGAACTCCAGACGTATGGAATAATCGGCTCGGCTAGACAAGTTCGGATATACTTTCCGAAAATCTCTCAAAACTTTCTCTCTCTTTTTTGTGTAATAGACGGCCTCTAAGGCTACTGAATTGTATGTCGAATAGAGAGACTCTACCCTTCTATTTATACTAGAGAGAGAGAGGCGAACGATTGCTCAGTTACCACAACTAAAACCCTAATCTGCGCCTATTCCGTTACCAACGGAATAGGTATTTTCATAACAGAATACTTGGCAGCTAAGGTTATTGCAGTTTCCATGTCTATTCCGTGGGGAACAGAACTATTCCGTGGCCAACATAATGGCACTGTTTTGTTCAATCAATTATCCAATAATTTATTATTTTGTTCACCAATTTATACATCATATGTATAACTATTTTGAGGTAAATTCATCCCGTACGAATGGAATTCATTGTGTGATCATGTAGGTTCCATTTAACGCTGGAAAGGATCTTATATAGATCGTAAGTCATGAGTAACCTCTAGACTGATGTCATGACAACCCATGTTAAATGAAATGATCAGCGATCATAAACCTATCTGAATAGACATTTGCTTATTCCTTTTGTTCTACGATATATGTCTTGATCACAAGGCATGGAAGTATGTCACCCTTGAGTTTGATCAAAGTCTCTTTCCTGATCGAGAATTAGACTGAGTAAATACAAAATGATATTAACAACACATGTTAATCCATTTTGAGCATGGCCTTGCATTTTCTTCAGTCCTAGTTCATCAGGGGGCCCAGAGATATCTCCCTCATGACGAGAGGAACAAATCCCATCTTGGTCAAGACATTCCTCATCATGATTTAGTGCATACCTAGTGATGACCCTAATGATCATCCCATTACGGATGACGTAGGATCATATTAAAGTATACAGTTCCACATACAGGAATCCATGGTGATCTCAGGTCATAAGAACATGCACACTATTCATATGAGAATCACTAATGACATATACCATGTATATTCTGATAGTGTGGTCAGTCCAGTACGTGTTCTTTAACACATACCTATATTCCAGTCTTGACATCTCTATGTCCATGATCAGTAGAACATGATCATCCAGCCTGCGAATATACTAGTGTGGATATGTAACTTCTTACCTGAAGTATGTCTATCTCTATAAACATCGTACATATCACAGTTTAGAATGTCATTCGTTGGTTCACAGTTCTACAATCAGAATCACATATTCTGATGACGTGAATCCGAAGTGACATTCTTGGTTGATATAAGATTTACATTAACAACCCATACACATAGATATATAAGAAACAACCTTTATTTAATATATAATAATGTCTTAATACATAATACATTTCCTAGCACAAATACATTTGGCCTAGGGCATTAATCCTATAGAGATCACTCAAGAAGGAGGGACTGTAACTTGATTCTTCACTTTAGGGGTATGATTTTATTCTCCTTAATTTTTTTTCGTATTTCTTCTTCTTTTCTTGAATGAGTACCATGTTTAAATCTTGTGTAAATAAGGATTTTGTGAACATGAGTGAAGAAATAAGGAAAAAGAAGTTGCCTCACTCATGTTCACAAAACCCTTACTTACATAAGATTTAAACATGATACTCATTCAAGAAAAGAAGAAGAAATAAGGAAAAAAGATTAAGGAAAATAAAATCAAACCCCTAAAGTCAAGAATCAAGCTAGAGTCCCTCCTTCTTGAGTAATTTCGCCTCCCTTTCAAGCCTTGCTCAAGCTAGAACAAGCGTCCTTCTCCTTGCAAAAAATCAACCTCTCTTTCTAATCTTTAAAATTAGGGTTTTGAGCTTAGATTTTATTCGTGGAAGAAGAAGAAGAAAAAGAATATGGATGGTGTAGAAATTATGTGTAAGAATGGATGTGGTAATGGATATATGAATGGATATTGTAGAGAGAGAAATAATGGTCATTTTTATAGAGAGATTTGACCTAGAAATGATTTGAAATTAGAATTGTGGGACTAAAACTTAAGATTGATTCGGATTTAGCCTTGGCTAGTAATTTAGGAGATTTGTAGCACTATTTTTTCCTTCTTTTCTATTCAAATTATGCTTGGGTGTCACTTTGTAGGTGCATTTAACAACATATTGAAGTTCCATATGAGACTATGATTAAGAGAAGATGATGTTGTTTCATTTGGGGATCATAAGAGATTGAAATCTCCTACAAGGATCCAAGGGGACTCCGTAATGGATCTAAGTTCAGAAAGAAAGAGAGGTTTAAGTGAGTATTCAGTCGAATCATATACATTTGTGAGTAGGAGGGAGTTGTTATGCTTAAAATTATTTAGGAGGACAGAGGAGCAAAACGTAAGATTGGAAGAGGGTTGGATAGAATAATCATCGTTCCAAGCTATTAGAGTTACTCCTTTGAACCCAATCGAGTTAAGAGCAAAAAAATTTCTAAAATAACTAGGGCAAATAGAACATAAATTAAAAGGAGTGGTATCCCTCGACTCTCTTGAAGTCATACAATATTACAATGAAAATATCTCACACTTTCCTTAATCATATTATACTTAGCCGAGTTTCCCAAACCCCTAACGCTCCAACACAAAAAATTAACATTACAAAATAGTGTATTTATTAATTAAAATCATAGCAAAAGAGGCATTAGAGGCCTAAAGAGTTGACCAGAGTGGTCTTGTTATGGGGCTTGGAGTTATCCTAGAGTTCCCTCATTGATGGTTCTATCCTAACCAGTAGCTAAGTAAGAGAAAGATGTAGCTAAGAGATGATCAATCCCTACAAAAGTAGTAAGATTAGAAAGGTCTTGAGATTGACCTTTATTAGCATTTTATTTTTTTTTATGTTCAAGTGTATTGAGTATTTTTCTCGGTACGGAGTATTTATTTTGGGTTTGTTTTAGTGGTACCATCAAAAGTTGGGTGTAGCAAGCCTGTTATTTCTACGCATGCCAGGTTGCTGTAGGGGCTCACTTAAAGGTTCAACCCTATTAATGAATGGACCTTGGTTGTGTGGTAAAGCATTATTCTCATTTTTCCCCATTAAGTTTGGCCCAAGGGGAATAGATTCATCACTGGTCAAGGTATGGTTGACCATGATATTCATACCAGGTGATAGAGATAATAGAAGTAAGTTTTCATATAAAATTTGAACGTTAAGAGTGATTGAGCTGCCACTTCCCTGACAGAATGATGGAGAGGTGGCAATTAATGGAGAGGAGAGATGATTGTGAGGTGGTATGGCAGAAAGACCATCATTACCATTCCCTTCCTCATTTTCAATGTGTGATGTGATTTTCCATTGTGAAGTTCCCTATGTGACTTGTGTGGCAGCATCAAGATTAGATTCTTGAGAGAGCATAGGTTTGTTTTGCACCATATTTGTGCACAAAGGATAAGTTTCCTGATCCCCATGCATGACAAGGAGAAATAGCGAAATTATATCAAGGGGTTGTGTCTCATTAAATGGTAAAACATCTGCCAAATTCAGTGGGGTTTGCAAGTTAAGAGATGGGGATTTTGGGGAATAGGGATTAGTAGTAATGAGAGTTTTATTAAAGTTGTCATTAACAGGGTTGTTAGAGATAAGATTCTCTTGCTAACAATCTCAAGACTAGAAGGAGAATTAAGTATTGGACTAATTTCAGTGTTAAGAATAATGTTGCTGAAGCTGAGTTTAGTGTGGGACCAAAGGTGATCCCATAGTTATTAGGCAAGATAGGATTAGTGGGTTGACTGTTGACCTGGTCAGCTAAAAGAGATAGCATGACCTCTCCATTAGGGTATACTGGAGGAGTTACAGGGAACATGCCAGAGATAGTGGAAATGAAATTCATATCTGTGTTGGAGAAGATGTTTCCGGTGGGCGATGAACTGGAGATTATCCTCCTCAATCACGGGTTACGACCTGCCTCCGGTGACCATATGTCATTCTCTGATGTTGCCTCTCTGTTGCAAATACTCTCTTTGATAGGCGTTAGTGCGCCCTCCCGGCGAGCCTGGTTTTCCCCTCTCCCGGTATTCTGAGTTCCAGAAGAGCAGGATTCGTGTATAAGTCAACTTATACGTTTGCTCGTCAGTTAGATTGTACTTCTTCTGAGGAGGAGATGGAATTGGCTAAGATGTTGTTGGTGTTTCTATGAATCCGAGTCAAACTCATCTTCTCCCTGTCATCGTCCACCATTCTTTTATTAACCAGGGCATAAACGATTTCATCTGGAGGCGACATGTCAGGGGGAACAAAGAAGTTAACCGGCTCTTCAAGATGATTGATTATCTTTAATGGGATTTTGTATAACAAGCCTGCTAGTACTGTAGGATTAGTGACCTAAGCCAAATGTCTTTGTACTAGGAAATGCATTATGTATTAAGACTTTATTATTTATTCAATAAAGGTTGTTTCTTATATATCTGTGTATATGGGTTGTGAATGTAAATCTTATATCAACCAATAATGACACTTCGGGTTCACGTCATCAGAATACGTGATTCTGATAGTAGAACTGTGAACCAACGAATGACATTCTAAACTGTCCCAAGTGATATGTAGGATATTTATAGAGATAGACATACTTTAGGTAAGAAGCTACATATCCAAACTAGTATATTCGCAGGCTGGATGATCATGTTCTGCTGATCATGTACATAGAGACGTCAAGTCTGGAATATGGGTACGTGTTAGAGAACAGGAAGATCCGAGGTATAATTTTTAATAGCTAATCTCGTACTTTTATTCCCTTAACGTAGATCCTAGGGCGGGTTAAATCCATAGATTCCGCTGCGCATGTAACGTACATGGCTATGGATTTCCCAACAGTGGTATCAGAGCGTTCGTTAAGCAAATAATCGTCGATTAGATATTTAAAATTTAGTAAATTCTAGTATAATAAATTTTAGGGTTTTGAAAATATTATTTCAAAACATCACGGAAATAGTTTCTAGGAATATAATATTAGATATTATGATTTTTTGGAGTTTCGAAAAATAGTTTTTCGAAATCCGTTTTGGAAACGGAACTAAAACAAAACAAAATACGAATTTCCAGCATGTCTCCGTTGAGAATAGAGTAATTCCATTGAGAACAGAATAGTTCCGTTTAGAACGGAATAATTTCGTTCCCAATGGAATAATGCTGATTTTGCGAGAAACCCTAATTTTTGTTATACTTGGAATTTAAATATACAAATATGATATGAGCTTTATATTTGTGATTGTTCTGTGATGTGATCTTGTGTGTGAATGTTTGTAATTTTATTTAATCTATGGCCACCAGTGAGTTGTCCAAAGTTATAATTATGGCAACCTGTGATTTCTCCAAATTTGTAAATTACCTTTTCTAGCAATAGGATAGTTGTTAGGATAGATATTATTTCAAGACTTCAAAGTAAGAGATCTTGGCGCAATCTTCGGAAGATGGCATTGGATCTTCGCACACACAATGAAGGGTTCGTTGAAGATTACTTCTGCAATCTAGATATAGATCTAGAATTAGGAACATCATGATCGCTCGTGAGGATTAGGCTCATACCATATTTAACTTAGTTTCTGTGATGTTTATATTTATAAATCTAAAATAAAATACTTCAGAATGTTAAGTAAGGAAGTGCCCCCCATGTCACTGAAGCCCTCAATACTTAGATAGCCTTCCATGTGGGACATGCAAAAGCTGAGCATATGGAGGATTGTCTTTGTAAAGGAGGGTATGCGGGAAATGGCGTCCAGCATGGGTCATGCCAAAGCTGAGTATGCTGGACTCTATTTCGCTGATAATCATACATGGGTAAACTTAACTGAGCAAGAAGTCGGACTTGGGCTCAGGGCACAAGATGGAACAATACACCGGGTATATGATGCTCATTCCATAAAAGGAAAGAGTTGTATATGACACAATTGGAAGTGTTCCAACCTAAATAGTTGTGTATTGAGGGTTGCGCCAAAGCGCACTTAATACTCAATAAAATACGGATCTTGACTCACAATTCATTTGAAGTTTCCGAATCAATACTACTGAAGGTGGTCGATTTGAAGAAAAATAGTGGGAGTACAATATAAGAAACACAAAAATAAAATAACCCCAATGAATAAATAATAATGGCACTTTACATTTTAACTTGTAGAATAATGGCAAATAATAATTCAACTGGGTTGAATTTGCGATCTATCCTTGAGAAGGATAAGCTCAATGGGTCTAAGTTCCTTGACTGGTTTAGAAACCTGAGAATTGTTCTCAAGGCTGACAATAAACTGTATGTCATAGAAGTGGCTTACCCAGAGGAACCAAAACAACGAGCCACAAGGGCTGCCCGAGATGCGTATGCTAAATACATTAAGGACAACACAAAGATAGCTTGTCTCATGCTAGCGACCATGACCTCCGAGCTTCAAGAAGAAACTCTATCAGGACGAAATCAAGAAGGGTAGTGTGACTACCGCTTCAGGTATTTTTGTTATTGATACTAATTCACTTACTCCTAAATCTTTGGTATTAGATACTGGGTGTGGTACTCACATTTGTAATGATGTGCAGGGACTACAAAGGATTAGAAGATTAGCTAAGGGCGAACTCGACCTGCGTGTGGGAAATGGAGCAAGAGTTGCTGCATTAGCCGTAGGAACTTATTTATTGACTTTGCCTAGTGGACTTGTATTAGTACATAATAATTGTTATTTTGTACCTGCTATGAGCAGAAATATTATTTCTATTTCTAGTCTAGCTTTGGATGGTTATAAATTTGCTATTGAGAATAATAATTGTTCGATCTTAAAAGATAATCTTTTCTATGGAAATGTTCTATTAGAAAGAGGTCTTTACGTGCTAGACCTTAAGAAAGAGAATTATAAGTCCATATATAACATTAACACTAAACGATTCAAACCGAATGAATCAAATACGACATATCTCTAGCATTGTCTCTTAGGCCATATAAAGGAGAAACACATTTCTAAACTCTACTCTCATGTACTTTTAGACTCATTTGATTTGGAATCATTTGAGACGTGCGAATCTTGTTTACTTGGCAAGATGACTAAGAAACCCTTCACAATAGAAATATTATTATTAGAACTTATTAGAACTCATACATACTGATGTATGTGAACCAATGAGTACGCTGGCTAGAGGTGGGTATCGGTACTTCAAAACTTTCACGGACGACTTCAGTAGATATGGATATGTCTACCTAATGAAGCACAAGTCTGAATCCTTTGAAGTGTTCGAAGAATTTAAGAATGAAGTACAAAATCAACTTGGCAAGAAGATTAAAGCACTTAGATCTGCTCGAGAAGGCGAATATCTGAGTCATGAATTTGAGAATCATCTCAGAGAATGTGGAATAGTTTCATAACCGACTCCTCCAGGAACTCCTCAGTGGAATGAAGTGTTCGAAAGGAGGAATCGAACCTTATTGGATATGGTTCGATCGATGATGAGTCAAACGAGTCTTTCAATGTCTTTCTGGGGTTATGCTCTTAAGACTGCCGCATTCATACTGAACAGGATTCCATCCAAAGTGGTTCAAAAGACGCCATATGAGATGTGGACGGGGAAAAGCCCCAAGTTGTCTTTTCTTAAAATTTGGGGATGTGAGACATATGTCAAACGTCAGTTTCCCGATAAACTCGGGCCCAAATCTGACAAGTGCCTATTCGTGGGATATCCTAAGGAAACTAAGGGATATTACTTTTACCACCCATCGAAGAACAAAGTGCTTGTTGCTCTCAATGGAGCCTTCTTGGAAAGAGGGTTTGTCTCTATGAGAAGCAGTGGGAGCAAAGTACAACTCAAAGAAATTTGAGACCCCCCTATAGTTGCAGAACCTATGATGGAGGAACAAACAAGCTCTCAAGGAGTTGGTGAGCTTGAAACATAATAGACTCAACTTAGATCTAGTAGGATTCGTCATGAGCCCGAGAGATACGGATTTCTCGTGTCTAATGATGATGATGTGACATTCATAGATGATGAGCCCACGTCCTACCAAGATGCTATGAAGAGTCCCGACTCTCAAAATAGTTAGAGGCCATGAGAGCCGAGATGCAATCCATGCAAGACAATCAAGTTTGGAACTTGATTGATCCATCCGAAGGCTTGAAGACCATTGGATGTAAGTGGGTCTTTAAGAAAAAGACTGGCGTGGATGGAAAGGTACAAACCTACAAAGCAAGGCTTGTGGCGAAAGGTTTCAAACAAGTTCATGGTATTGACTATGATGAAACTTTCTCACTTGTAACTATGCTTCAATCCATCAGAATTCTATTAGCCATAACAGCATATTATGACTATGAAATATGGCAAATGGATGTCAAAACAGCTTTCCTAAACGGAAATCTGACCGAGGACGTGCATATGATGCAACCCGAGCGTTTTGTCGATCCTAAGAATTATGGTCAAGTTTGCAAGTTTCAGAATTCCATCTATGGATTGAAGCAAGCGTCTCGAAGTTGGAACCTTCGTTTTGATGAAGTCATCAAAAGTTTTGGTTTTACCAAAAGTGAAGGTGAGCCTTGTGTTTACATGAAGTTCAATGGGAGCACAGTAGTATTCCTGGTGCTTTACGTAGATGACATATTCCTCATGGGAATTGACATCCCAAAATTATTGAACATGAAGAAATGGTTGGGAGATAATTTCTCGATGAAAGACCTACGAGAAGCCTCCTACGTGTTAGGAATCAGGATCTTTAGAGATAGATCTAGAAGGCTTATAGGTCTGAGTCAAAGTACATGCATAGACAAGGTCATGAAACAGTTCAAAATGCAAGAATCCAAGAAAGGATTTTTTCCCTTGTCACATGGCGTTTGTCTCAATAAGACAGAGTATCCTAGAAGTGAGCAGTTACTAAGACGCATGAATAAGATCCCATATGCTTTGGCTATAGGATCTATCATGTATGCCACGATATGTACTAGACCAGATGTGGCATACTCGTTGAGCGCAACAAGCAGGTTTCAGTCTAATCCAAGTGAAAGTCACTGGATAGCTGCTAAAAGAATCCTTAAGTACTTACGAATAACTAAAGACCTGTTCCTAGTCTATGGAGGTATTAAAGATGAGCTCGTTGTATAGGGTTACACTGAGGCTAGCTTCCAGATAGACTCAGACGAATTTAGATCGCAATCAGGTTATTTATTTTGCCTAAATAGAGGCGCAGTGACATGGAAGAGTTTCAAGCAATGTACTGTAGCAGATTCTTCAATGGAAGTAGAGTATATAGCCGCTGCAGAAGCAGCTAAAGAAGTTGCTTGGATAAAGAACTTTTTGGAGGAGCTAAGAGTAGTTTCGAGCATCTCGGAACCAGTGGATCTATATTGTGATAACAATGGAGCGATCGTACAAGCAAAGGAACCGAGATCTCATCATTAGGTATGCAGTGAATCATGACAAGGAATGTGAGTGACCGAGATGGGATTTGTTCCTCTCGTCATGAGGGAAATATCTCTGGCCCCCTAATGAACTAAGACTGAAGGAAATGCATGGCCATGCTCAAAATTGATTAACATGTGTTGTTAATATCATTTTGTATTTACTCAGTCTAATTCTCGATCGGAAAAGAGACTTTGATCAAACTAAAGGATGACATAATTCCATACCTTGTGATCAAGATATATATCGTAGAACAAAAGGAATATGCAAATGTCCATTCAGATAGGTTTATGATCGCTGATCATTTCATTTAACATGGGTAGTCATGACATCAGTCTAGAGGTTACTCATGACTTACGATCTTTAGAAGATCGTTGCCAGTGTTAAATGGAACCTACACGGTCACACAATGAACTCCATTCGTACGGGATGAATATGTCTCAAAACAGTTATACATATGATGTATAAATTGGTGAACAAAATAATCAATTATTGGATAATTGATTGAACAAAACAGTGCCATTCCATTGGCAACGGAATAGTTCCGTTCCCAACGAAATATATATGGAAACTATAATAACCTTAGCTGCCAAGTATTCTGTTATGGAAATACCTATTCCGTTGGCAACGAAATAGACGCAGATTAGGATTTTTCGTTATGGTAACTGAGCAATCGTTCACCTCTCTCTCTAGTATAAATAGAAGGGCAGAGTCTCTCTATTCAACAGACAATTCAGAAGCCTTAGAGGCCGTCTATTACACAGAAAAGAGAGAGAAAGTTTTGAGAGATTTTCGGAAAGTATTTCCGGACTTGTCTAGCCAAGTTATTCCTTACGTCTGAAGTTTGCGTGGATACGAGTAGAGGTTCTCTATCTTGAGAATTTGTGAGTAATCGATCTTCATCCCTAGGAGAATCAAGGAGGTCGCGAGTCGAGCTTCAGGAAGGAGAAGGTTGCAAGTAAGAAAAGTTCAGACCTACATCCGTACTTCGTCTCGCGAATTAGGAAGATCCGAGGTATAAATTTTAGTAGTTAATCTCGTACTTTTATTCCCTTAATGTAGATCCTAGGGCGGGTTAAATCCATAGGTTCCCCTACGCATGTAACATACATGGCTATGGATTTCTCAACAATTTAGAGGAAGCAATTCCTCTCCAAAGGTGCCTATTGGAATAAGTAGATCCATTAAGTTTTCGGTGGAGTAATTACCAAGAGCAATATGAGGGGAGAAGACATCTCTTGAGAAACAAAGTGTAGAGTTTTCAGTAGAGAGGGGTTTGTGGCTTTAAAGAGAGGCACTTTTGAGAGAGAATCCTTTCCTGTTCTCAATTTAATGCAATTCTTTATGTGGTGGTCAGGTTTATTGCAATAAATATATTGAGTTTTCTACATGCATTGAAATGCCAGATGGCCATTCTAAGAACGATTGTAGCATCAATCCCACCAAAAGGAATTTGTGGAGTTAATAGAGAAAAAGTGAGATGTAAGATTTGTCACAGGGTGAATAAGTCCTTGTGGATCAGTAGAGGACGGAAAAAGATTCTTCTGAGAGACAACTAGGGGGAAATGTGATTGACTTTTAGAGGAAGTCTCGTTTATGACAGCCTCTTTGAAGGAGAGATGTTCATTAGCGTTAGATTCAGATTTAGAGGGTACCTCCTCAGCCAAGGACGGTATAATGATGAGTGGTCCAAGCTCATCTCCCTATGGGAGACTGGGAGGTAGGTTCATCCTTCTGTCACCTATGACTGCTCTATATGCCTCAAGATTTACGAGTGGTGTAACGTCAGTGGGACTTGGAGAAGGGGTGCTTGAGTGGATGCTGGCGGTGCTGTTCTTAAGTTAAACTTATGAACCACCGTTGCTTGTTTCTTGTTCTGAAAGCTCGAACTTGATTTTTTCCATGGTGTTTTCCTCTTCATTGAGCGGAAAGAGTGTGTTGCACAAGAAATCGTCTACCATATCGCTTCCAAGAGAGTTCTCCTGTCTTCATCTCATCCCCAACCCAACCTGGTATTTTTCCTCAATAAAAATAGTATATTGGCAAATAACATAATATATCAATATACAAAAATGATATATTGACAGGAATGATAATATATTGGATGTTGAAGGATATATTGGTATCAAAGAAAATGATTAATGATGGCAAAACATTATATTGACACAATTGACATTACAACACTCTTGTACTTATAAGAAGAAAAAATATTGTAATACTCTTGAATTAAATATGAGAGTGTGTTAAGTTAGACAAAGTCTCCATCAATTATATACTTTTTAATTGATTTTTAGTATATCACAAATCCGTTGTACCAGGGATGCATGGGTTCCATTGGCTCATCAATTAATACTTTATTGTCTTTATATATTACCTACTACATCACTAAGGTTGTAATTCGAATCATAAGAACTCCCATTCAGTCCTAATTCCTTCACTTCCATGGACTATTACCATTGATCAAACACTTCACATGCATAAAAATACTTATGAAAAAAGTAACATAAAACAACCTAAGATATCAAAATCCAATCTAAACTTGCGAACAAAAGTGGGAGAGGGGCGATAGAGAAGATCGCCGCAATTTTTCCACCTGAGCTACATTCAGAGAAAGGCGACGATCGATGAGGAGTGGAGGTAACAAGAGACAACATAGCACATAAAGAGAAGTAGTCCACGGGTTGAATTGGAATAGCATGAGGTTTAGAGGGAGAGAAACAGAGAGAGAAGGCTTGGACCAAAGCTAAATTTGGAAGGCACTGGAGAGGAGAATGGGAAAAAATGATGACCGGGAATTATGAATTTGTCCTTATTATATGATTTTGAAATGAGTAAGACTAGACAAACAAATTAATTTGACCGATCATTGACAAACGGCTAATGTGGCTCTTACCTCTCTCTCCACACACACTATTCCATCTCTATTCAGAAAATGAAGAGAAAAAAAATCATTCATTAATTTCTATATTCAGTTGTTTGTCAATGATCGGTCAAATTAGTTTGTTTGTCGAACCTTATTCTTTTGAAATAAAGTGGTAATCGGCTGGAATAATAGAGTAACGGGCTAGAGCATTATAAATTTTAATTACAGCCGTAGGATTAACAAGTTGCCTTCAATTAGAACCATCCAATTAACACTTTGGGCATCATATAATTTTGTTAAAATAATAATAAACTTAATATCTATTTAATAATTATATGTAGTTATATGTGAAAAGATGTGTGTAGTTATGTGAGGACTTGTGTATGTGAAAGGGTGTGTTTGTGTGTGAAAGGGATGTATGTGTGTGAAAGGGTGTGTTTGTGTGTGAATGGGTGTGTATGTGTGTGAATGGGTGTATCTACAGGATAAGACTCTAGGAGGGCATGCCTCTATAAAAAGGGTGTCTTGTGTGTGTCATTTGTAAGGAGAAGATAATAAGAGAGAGAAAAGAGAGGAAAATTGTGTTCTTCTTCCTCTTGTCAATTTCAATTTTTCTAACAAGTAATACCAGAGCCATGATTAATACCATTATGGCCGGACAATCGAGTTTCCCTCATCTTACGAACTTGAATTACGAGAATTGGAGTATCCAATTGAAGGCCCTTCTCGGATCAGAGGATCTATGGGAGATAGTGAAAACCGGTTATGGCGAACATGATCCAACTCCAACGAAGGGTGTCGTATTGAAATCATTGAAGGAAAGTCGTAAGAAGGATAAGAAGGTGCTTTACTATCTCTACCAAGCGGTCGATAAATCCGCTTTCGAAAAAATCGCCGGTGCGCAAATTCAAAGGAGCCATGGAAGACTCTCCAAACAGCCTATAAAGGGGCCGAGCGAGTGAAGCAAGTTCACCTACAAACACTTCCAGGAGAACTCGAAGCGATGAAGATGAAAGAGTCGGAAGGAGTTTCCGACTATGTTACAAGGGTTCTTACCTTTACCAACCAATTGAAAAGGAATGGTGAGACTCTATGTGACGGGCGAATTGTGGAGAAAATTCTTCGATCTTTGACCGATGAATTCGAAAATGTTGTGTGCGCGATTGAGGAGTCCAAAGATTTGGACAAAGTGACGGTAGATGAGTTGACGTGATCGTTGGAAGCCCATGAGGCAAGAAGAAGAAAAGAAAACAAGAGACGTTGGAGGAAGTGCTCTAAGCAAAAATGTCGATTTCCAATGAGAAGAAAAGTAGAGGCCAACAAAATCGTGGTCGAGGACGTGGTCGCGGTTATAGTCACGATTGTGGAAAAAGAAGTGTAGAGAATAATTGGGAAGAACGGGGTTCGAATTTTCATGGCGGACGTGGATGGGGAAGAAACGGAGGATTTAACAAATCTAATAAAAAGTGTTACAAGTGTGACAAGTTTGGTCACTTTGCCACCGAGTGCAAAAGTAAAGTAGTACGATGCTATAATTATGACAAAATTGATCACTATGTATCGGATTGTTGGGACAAGAAAGTTGACGAAAAGATGAATTTCGCCAACAAAGAAGATAAGAGTAATGAAAGTGTGGTGTTATTAGCATGCGTGTGGTATTTGGATACGGGTGCAAGTAATCATATGTGCGGCTATAAAGATATGTTTGTTGAGATGGATGAGAAAGTGAACTGAGATGTGTCTTTTGGAGATATGTCAAAAGTGAAGGTGAAGGGTGAAGGAAATTTTTTAATTCAATTGAAAGATGGTAGCCAATGTTATATTATCAACGTGTATTATGTCTCGGATATGAAAAGCAATATTTTGAGTCTTGGACAATTATTGGAGATGGATTATTCCATTAAAATGAAGGATATAAGCCTTTATTTGCAGGATAAAAATAAAAAACTACTTGCTCATGTGGAGATGGCAAAGAATCTAATGTTCTTATTGAATATTAAGAACGTTCGAGCGACGTGTTTGAAAGCGTGTGTTGGTGATGAATCATGGCTTTGGCATCTTCGATATGAACATCTCAACTTTGGAGGGCTCAAACAACTAGCCAACAAGAGGATGGTGAGCAGTCTACCGCACATAGACTACCCCGACAAATTTTGTGAAGGTTGTGTGTTTGGGAAGCATCCACATAATAGTTTTCCTAAAGAAGCGAATTATCATGCAAACAAACCGCTAGAGTTGGTACACACCGATATTTGTGGACCCGTCATGCCTATGTCGTTGGGTGAGCACTGTTATTTCATTATATTTATTGATGATTACTCAAGAAAAACTTGGGTTTATTTTCTCAAAGTGAAATCGAAAGTTTTTGGTGTTTTCAAGAAGTTTAAGGTGCTTGTTGAGAAAGAAAGCGGTAATTCTATCAAGGTGTTGAGATCAGATCGAGGCGGTGAGTTCACTTCATTCACTTTTGAGTTATTTTATAAAGAGAATGGCATAAGACGAAATTCGACGGCACCTTACTCACCTCAACAAAATGGTGTTGTGGAACAGATGATTCGGACCATTCTCAACATGGTTCAGAGTATGCTGAAAAGTAAGAACATGCCCAAGGAGTTTTGGGCCGAAGTGCCGAATTGTGCGGTTTATTTGAGAAACTGATGTCCAACGGTAAGCGTGGAGAGTATGACCCCACATGAAGCTTGGTTTGGTAGAAAACCGTCCGTATATCATTTGAGAGTGTTCGGAAGTGTTGTTTATGCTCATGTTCCGGATCAAAGGCGTGTCAAACTTGATGACAAGAGTGTGAAACTTATCTTCATCGGTTATGATGGTAGATCAAAGATGTACAAACTTTATGATCCTATTAATAAAATGGTACATATAAGTCATGATGTGCAAGTTAATGAAGGAAGCATGTGGTGTTGGAATACACAAATGGAGATTCCTCATGAAGAAGAAGAGGAAAAGGAAGAAGTCCCAACCTCGGTGGTTCCAATAATACCAACAAGGTTATCTCCCTCTTTACCCGATGATGAGATGAGACGCAATCCAAGAGTGAGGAGTTTGAATGATTTATATGAGGCGACAAGTGAGTTACATTTGGTATGTCTTTTAGCGGAAGGTGAAAATATCACTTTCGAAGAAGCGGTTGATGATAGCAAGTGGAGAGCCGCTATGGATGAAGAGATGCATTCGATTATGAAGAATGATACTTGGGAAATCGTATCGTTATCCAAGAGTCATAAACCCATCGGAGTGAAGTGGGTTTATAAGAAAAAAGTGAATGCACAAGGTGAAGTCGAAAGATACAAAACTAGACTTGTTGCAAAAAGTTACAATCAACAAGAGGGGATAGATTATGATGAAGTATTTGCTCCAATGGCTAGAATGGAAAAGGTCCGACTTCTCATCTCGTTAGCAGCTCAATCAAAATGGCCTACTTATCAAATGGATGTTAAATCATTTTAATGGTATTCTTGAGGAAGAAGTTTATATCGAGCAACCTCCCGGTTATGTGAAAACCGAAAAAGAAGATAAAGTTTTGAAATTAAACAAGGCGTTCTACGGGTTAAAACAAGCACCTAGAGCATGGAACACACGAATTGATGTGTATTTTAAGAAGTGCAAGTTTATACAATACCCTTATGAACATGCGTTATATATGAAGGTGCAACATGGAGATATTTTGCTTGTGGCTTTATATGTGGATGATTTAATTTGTACGGGAAATAATCGTCATATGATTGATGATTTTAAGAAAGATATAACACGTGAGTTTGAACTGACCGATTTAGGGCTTATGTCATATTTTCTCGGTCTTGAGTGAAACAAAGCAAAGATGGTATTTTCATTTTGCAAGAAGCTTACGCGAAGGAAATACTTCGAAGATTTAAGATGAAGGATTGCAATCCAATAAATACACATGTTGAAAATGGCATAAGATTATCTCATTTTGAACAAGGCAAAGCGATTGATGCAAAGTTGTACAAGAGTTTAGTTGGAGGCTTACGGTATCTTACGTGCATAACACCATATATTTTCTATGTTGTCGGCTTGACAAGCCGGTATATGGAGGAACCCAAATCTACACATTGGAAAGCTTTAAAATGACTTCTTCGTTATATCCGAGGTACATTATCGATTGGATAATTCTATTCTCATACTAATAATTTTGTTCTTTCTGTATATTCGGATAGTGATTGGGGAGGACATGTGGATGATAGAAAAAGTACTTCGGATTTTGTATTTTATATGAGTGATACGGTATTTACATGGGTTTCCAAGAAACAACTGATCGTTACGCTATCAACGTGCGAGGCGGAGTACGTGGCAGCATCTTCATGCGTGGGTCATGCGATATGGTTAAGAAGGTTGTTAGGTGAGATTAGTTTAGCTCAAGGTGAAGCAACAAAGATTCGTGTTGACAACAAGTCGGCAATTGCATTGGCAAAGAATCCAGTGCATCATGAGAGGGGTAAACATATTGATGTGTGATTTCACTTTATTCAAGAGCATGTGAAGAATGGTGATGTGGAGATGATTCACGTGGTGAGTAAAGACCAAGTAGCCGATATCTTCACGAAACTCCTTACGGTGGAACTTTTCAATAAGTTCAAGGATCTTCTCGGAATGCGAGACGGAAGAAAATATTAAATTTAAGGGGGGATGTTAAAATAATAATAAACTTAATATTTATTTAATAATTATATGTAGTTGTATGTGAAAAGGTGTGTATAGTTATGTTAGGAGTTATGTGAGTGAAAGGGTGTGTTTGTGTGTGAATGAGTGTATATGTGTGTGAAAGGGTGTGTTTATATGTGAATGAGTGTTTATGTGTGTGAATGAGTATATCTAAAGGATAAGACTCTAGGAGGGCATGCCTCTATAAAAAGGGTGTCATATGTGTGTCATTTGTAAGGAGAATATAATAAGAAAGAGAAAAGAGAGAAATTTTGTGTTCTTCTTGCTCTTCCCAATTTCATTTTTTCTAACAAATTTCTTATTTTCAGAATCTCATTAAACTCATATAATATTTACCTTTCAACTATATTTGTGTATTATTTTATCTGGAAATGCTTCTCATTAGATATTTTTCTTTTTTATAAATGCAAACTATAAAGTCATAGAAGATATAGAAAAAACAAAAATAGGAAATCAAAGAAATATGACGAAAGATAAAAAAAAGTGGTGGAATTCTCAATTCTCAATTTGATCTAATTTCTTTTCCCAATGGCGCCGGGCTATCCTGGATTTGAAATATATGATGAGAGGTATATTTTTATTCATATAAGTTTTATTTGATTCCTATGAATCGGAAATACCTTTCGTAGACGAGACAAATTTTTTAATTAAAACTTGATGTTCGTAGGCTCTTGATGCATGGAACAATTTCTCAAAATTGCCCTCATTTTATACGAATTACTTTGAAAATAGACTTGGATGACCGTGTTAGAAATTATTAGAGAAGTTAGAATTTCTAAAGCTAAATTTACTATAGTTACACTTACAATTTTTTTGTTTGAATGAAAAAAAGTTGAAACTACTATAGTTACAGTTCACTTATTTGGATTAATGTAACTAAGATATGTAATTTCTTGATATTATTTAGTTATCAAATCAAATATTATGAAACATATATTTTCTCCCTAAAATTATATTTATGTCATTTAAATAAATATTATTTTATTGTTACTGTTTTTTCAAAAGAAAATCTCTTCAAAAAATCTTATTTTTAGCAGCACAAATTATATACCTTAGAAATAAATTAAGCCTACAATATCATATCCAATTTAACCAAACCTTCCTTTTTATTCTTGTATTTTCTCTTCATATCTCCTGTAAAGTCAGAAGCTCGTAGTTTTGAGAGAAAGTCGAGTTACCGTGCTTAAAAACTCAAACTTCCGTAGTTGAAGAAAAATACCACAATCCGAACACTCGAAAAATCTTAATTTTTTTTTGATGAATTGGAGTAGGCTCAAAGAAGTCCTACATCCAAAATTTTATTAATCTCGTTAGTTTATTACAAGACAGAGGTTGCCCGGTCATACAAGATTAATAAAGAAAGGGAAAAAATAAGTAAAAAGAAAACTAAAAGGAAAAAAACAATATAGAAACAGGGGAAGGTGTAAATTTAGATCACCTAAGCCCCCAAGCTTTTAGTTCTAACCGGTTGTCAAATGATCTTCAAATTGCTCACCAATCAAGGTAGCCAGCTGGTTTGCAGTTAACTTTTTCTCTTTGAAAATTCTTTAACACCTTTCTTTCCAAGATATTAAAGAAGAATGTTGCTAGGAGCACTTTTTCTGCCCCTCCTATGCTCTTATTGAGCAGATCTGCTATGTTGATGTTCATCTGTTGCTGTACAGCTTGATGTCGAGCGTTAATGCGAGTCCATACATCAATTGTGTACTGGCAATTTTCCAATAAGTGGTATACAGTTTCTTCATCCTTGCAGCATAAGGAGCATTTGTTCGAGAGGTACCATCCTATTTTAATCAAATTATCTATGGCTAAAATTCTATTAAGGGTGCATAGCCAGAGGAAAATTCGGATCTTTAACGGTACCTTTATTTTCCATAATTCGATCGATTTGGATGTGATACTTACCCCGAACATGAAGAACCGATAAGCACTACTAACACTAAAATCTTTGGATTTCCAGCGCCAGAGGAGGCGATCTTCATCTGAGGCAAGCGTTATCTGGTTGAGCTCGAGAAGGAGGGACTCTAGTTGCTGCAAAATCCTAATTGATCTAATTTCTCTCAAATCGAGATTCCACCGTTGTGCTCTTCGGAACTCACAGACCAGACTGGTAGTGTTCCATAAGTGTGTGTAGATCGGAAAAGCATTTACCATGAGCCATCCATTTCCTCAGTTTCCTTCCCAGAAAGGCGTTTTCCATCCATTACCAAGTTCGAAAACTATTAAGGTGAGAAACAGTGCTTTTTGGATTATGTTTGTGCCTAGCTTGAACACTACATTGCCATAGAGGGATTCCATAAATTTAACGATTATTTACTTGGGTAAATAATTTCCAGCATCACTTGAAAATAAATGCTTTGTTAAATGTATGTATATGGATTATTTCCATCCCTCCAAGATTTTTAGGTCTACAGACTACCTTCTAATTTACCAAATTATAACCAACTCCTGTGCTATCTAGACCTTTCCATAGGAAGTTTCTTTTAATCTTCTCTCTTTGGTTACATACCCATTTGGGTAATTTGAACATTGACGCATAATAAGTGACCGTTGAGGTGAGCACGCGTTGAGAAGTATCAGATGACCCCCAATTGATAGGAAGTTTATTTTTTATCCTGCTAAATGCACACCGATCTTGTCGATGAGAGGGAAGTAGTGTATTTTTCGGAGCTTCTGATCCGAGAGGGGGAAACCGAGATACTTGAGAGGAAGCGATGTTTTTCGGCATTCTAAAGATTGGGCCAATGCATCTAGCTCTGGGAGATTTTCCGGAACTGTCACTACTTTTGATTTGTTGTAATTTATCCCTAGGCCAGACGCCTTTGAAAATGTATTCAAGATAAATTTTAGGCGTTCGGTTTGTATAGGGTCTGGTTTAAGGAAGAAAATTGAGTCAGGCCTAGTGGTGCGTTCGGGAAAACTGGACAGAAAAATTATTTCTAATGAGGCTAGAGGTCATGGATGAGATGACGTCCATGACCATGATGAATAGTAAGGGGGACAGGGGTCCCATTGCCGGAGACCTCTTCTTAGGTGGATTGACTTTCCGGCCGTATTGTTTAAAATCACCTTTGCACTTCCCTTCAATGTTGTGTGCTCTATCCAATTCCTCCAGGTTGAGCCGAATCCCTTAGCTCGGAGGACATAGAGAAGGAAATTCCAGGAGACAGAGTCGAAAGCTTTCGCTAAATCATCTTTAAAAATTATCATTGGTATTTTGCTGATTCTCACGATATGTATCGTTTCCTGAGCGCATGCAAATCCGTCGTGGATATTTCTTCCTTTTATGAATGCAGATTGATCCATGTTTACTAGAGTACCTATTCTTTTTTTTAGCCTATTTGCCAATACTTTTGAGAATATCTTTTGGACCGAGTGAATTAGGTATATGGGACGAAAATCCGACGGTGATTTTGCTTCTTCATTTTTGGGACTATGTGGGATGTGTTTAGCAGTTTTAACCCCTCCCGTAGGAGAGTTTCGGAGTTAAACACTTCAAGGAGGTCGGGATGAATAACGTCCCAGAATTTTTTATAAAACTTGGACGTAAAGCATCCAGTCCTGGAGCTTTGTTTTTGGGTATATCTTTAATTGTTTTTTTAATTTCATCCAAATCGATCAGTTTATCCAGATCCGCGAGGTTATTATTTTCTATTCCATAAAGGTCAGATAAATTTATCGAATTTTCTACTATTTCATGTGCCTCAGTTCCCATGATAGTCAGGAAAAATTCGCATGCTTTGTTTTTATGAGGACGGAGTTCTGTGTCATCTTTTTTAAGCATTGAAATGGTCGACCTTCTCCTGTTTAAAGTGGCAGCCTGATGGAAAATTTTCGTATTTGCATCCCCTTGCTTCAGCCATCGAACTTTTGCTCGTTGTCTCCAGTAGATATCTTCTATGCAACACAACGCTTTAAACCTCTCCTTGAGTACGGTGGGCAATCAGCGTTCCAGACTACTCAAGCTCCTAATTTCCTCACTTGTGTCAAGCCAGAGAAGGACCTCGCTACAAGTTTCTAACTGGTCAGTGAATCCTCCAACTTTTTCTTTATGCCATGATCTTATGGCCTTTATCAGATTCACTAATTTTTCGTGAATTAACTGGGGGGTTGTTGCGATAGGGGCACTCCAATTGTTGGTTATTAATTTACCAAAATCATCAGATTTAAGCCAATAGTTTTCAAATCTCAAAAAATCTTATTTAAGGTAGCTAGACTTTCCAACCGCCCTACTTACCATGTGCCAAACTGCCCTTTAAAGGGAATCTTCTATAATTTCGCACGTAAGAGATTAAAACATTCATGATTGTCAAGTTTTGGATAATCATGCACCGACAAATAATAAGAAAATGCAAAAAATTATAAATAAAGAATTTACTTCATTTTGATGAATTGAGAATCACTGGTTGATTGAAATTGAGAATCTCTTCATAAATTACCATCAGATTCACATTTCATCTTTGGTTTGGAATAATAGAATATTCTGAGTTGCGAAATCAAAATGCCCTAAGTATTTTTATCAATATGAAGTACAAAACAAAAATTCAAATGACAGTTTAAAAATATTTGATTACGAAATACAAACTTTTTAAAACAAAAAGGTCAGAAATTATTCATGTTTTTCCGTTTTGTTTAAAAATTTGAGGGAAAAAAAATGCATGCCTTTGTCCGATCTCCTCTGTGTGTCGATGACCCATCTTTATTATTCAAATTTTATGGCTATAAACATTTTACATGAACGGACCTATCCCTAATGTTTATTTTCTTGAGATGCAATAAGATAGTATCGGTTTATCATGAATACAGGACGTGACAAATAATCAATGTTGTTAGCACTAGATACTGTGGCTTTCGAAAAATATACAAAATTTTAAAAAATCAATAATCAATTAAATTTTAAAAGCATCTATGCCTTATCACGGATATGATAGCTAAGACAGTTTATGTGTTATCGCAGAATGAGTGTTCAAAAGTGGATGAAAGTTAAAAGGTATGAGGTTAATTATAAATTAGTTATGGTTTTTTGCTACTCTTATTGGCTGGCAAATGTCACATAGTTTAGTTAGTGAAGAATATTGCATGTATAACAATAACTCATTGGTTTAATTTTTGACAAAAATAATTTTATGTAGTATATATTTTAGTAAAGTCTCTCTAAAAAGGGGAGTTTTTGCAAAAAAGTTTGCAGGGCAATATTGAAAGAGTGGAACGGTGCACGCATGCACTCCACACTTGCTGCCAACCTACCATACCTACCACTTCTTAATATTTACGAAATAAAAAGAATATGGTTGCGATGATTATTTAAGTATTTTCATTACTGCTAAATATAGAGGTCATGTGAGTGGTTAGTGAGTTAAATGTGTTTTTATCTAGTGGCAAGTAGTGTAAGCTAGTGATTCACATTCCAATATGATTAATAATTCGTTCGTAAATTAGATTCCACTCACCATTTCTCTCTGAAACTGAAAATATATAGTAAGATGGTGGCAAGAGTTTTTCCGAAATTAGTCATAATGCAAGGATTTTTTTTGCAGATTTTGTGTAATTGTTTGTAATGTGAATCTTGGAAATGTGATATGATATTTCTTTCCTCTTATTAGGAATTTTGGGGCACATGAGAACAAAAAGTATTAATTAAGACAGTCATGTTTTGATAAAAAATAATCACAAAAATGGAGTTAAGAGAACATTATTTATGTGAGCCATGTGCACTTCCGTTTATTTGTCGAACAAATCTGTATGGGAAATGTTGTTGTTGGTATGCACTTTTGTCTAACATCAATATCGTACAGGTCCTTGTAGGGTAGCAGTAACGGTTAGGGATGAAAACGGTTTGGATACGGTCCGTATCCATATTATTTTCTCGGATCCGAATATGAATATGGATGCAAATACGGATCCAGTTCGGATATTACCGGATATAAATATGAATACAGATATTTATCGGATATCCATATTTTGATGAATTGTGTCTTTTTTCAAATATATATTTCACTATTAACAACAAAAAAAATGATAAAATCATAATAAAATCATAACAAGTTTCAAAATAGTAATAACTAAATTGATGGATTTGAATAAATATCATTATTCATATTAAAAAAATGATAAAATTGCTAAAATATTTTAAAAATTATCATTATATATATATATATATATATATATATATATATATATATATATATATATATATATTTAATATATAGTGAAATATCCGAAAACGGGTATTATTCGGATTATAATTATACGGATATGGATATTATCCATATCCGTTCGGATATTATATGCCAAACTCATTACCATATCCGTTTTTGTATCCGTTCGAATACGGATAATTTTTTTCGAATACGAATATTTTACGGATATGAATACAGATCGGTCGGATATTATTTTATCCATTTTCACCCCCAGTACCCGTACATATTAGCATCAAGGAATTAAATGGATGATTTCTAAAAGAGATCTGATATTGCGGCATATAATTTGTCTAGCCAAAACCAATGTTATAAAAATCGAAGTCCGGACTACTCGGCAATTCTGATAATTAAACAGAGTCCATTTTCTTATGTAAATACCAAATATGATGTAAAAATATTATATATAAAAAAAATTAGTATATATAATTTATATAAAGAACAATATGAAACCTGAAACAATATTTTTAACAATTACTAAATTTTTTTCCGAAATAGAATATTTTATTCTTTGAAGGGAACCAAAATAGCAAATGTTTAACAATTAGCAGATTTTAAAGTAGTATATATTTGAAAAAGTATATAAAGCCACAAATATACCCCCCATTTCTCACGATGTCATCAACAGTTTTAGACACTAGTAGAAAGTGAGTCGCACAGCAGAAAAAAATAATAATAGTGAAAAGCGCCCTCACATGCAGTTAAGTGGAAAGTGGATCCCACTGACACATAGAGGGGATGGGGGCAATTTTATGGCTTACTAAAAAACTTGTATATATTTTAGTACACTTTACTGCACATGGTAGTGAGAAGAAAAACTGTCATAATATATTCTAACAAAATTGAGGGAAAAGGAAAATTAATCAAACGATCGAAACGTGTCGATTACATTTTTACAATCAAGTTATTCACTTATTTGACTAATAAGTTTCTTAACCTTAACAAATAATATTAGTGCAAAATTCTAAAATAATCCATGCATATCAGTGTTCTAAAAATTAGTTTTGTCATCTTCAACCGTCTAATCCCCGATTTATCCGATTAATTACCTATTTTTCTTATTAATTTTTATTTTTTTTAATTAATTCTGCCTAAATTCTCACCGTTTGGTTTACTGTTTTTCCGCCTATCTGCCGATTTTTCTACCTAGGCCCGATTTGTCAGCCTGAATCATGATTTTTCCAATTAAATCTGATTTTCTCACCTAATTCAATGAATTTTGGTTCTAAACTTTCTAAATTCCATAACCCTCTAGTACATGTGTGTATATCCGAAAATGCCTAGGCGCTAGTCTCTGCCATAACGCCTAACAACCGCCTAACTATATTTTGAACACTAATACATATGCGGCTTAGAAAGAAACTTGAAGATATTATGGTATTATGAGGTGTCAGTGAAGAGTATTTATAGGGATTTGAAGGGCATTACAAGTAATATATGTTATTAGAACTTTAGCAAATATAATTTGAAATCTAATTTATTACAAATAAGACTAATTAGTAGTGATAAATTTTTTTGGCCTCCCTCATATGTCATCAAAATCCATTCTAATTTACACAGATGCATACAAAGACGATACTAGAGCATGTGCTAATTTATAACAAAAACATCGCAAATATTTTAGTGTGATAATTTGAGAGGTTATTACACTCCGAAATAAGTTTGAGAAGAAAGTCCAACAACCGGTAGAAATGCATCCGCCAGGAGATGTAGCACTCGGAAACGAGGTATGAGAGACATGAGAAATGACAGGAGGATGAAGGGTGGTACGCCAAGGCAAAATGCTAAAGAAGGGTCCGATCGCAACTTGTGCTATGACCTCGGAAACAAGCTGCCTTAGTCACTCACGATTTCAATTATTGATTTTATTGAGTTAGGGTTTATTATTATTGTATTTTATTATGTTTTAATGTGTATGTTGCACCGCATGAGTTTTATGTTTCTAGCATTTTATAGATTTTGAATTCTATTATCAATATTGATTTGTAACCAGTGGCGAAATTTGAATGAAATTTCTGAGGGCGATCAAAAAAATTCTCCTTACAGATTAACATTGTGTAAAAAGTTTGGGAGGGAGGTCAAATACACAGACATACATGCGTTTCAAAATTTTATTCACTAAATTAGTACTGATATGTACTATATTTTTTTAATTTTGGAGGGTCATGATTCTTCCGGTCTAAATAAAGTTCCACCACTCTTTATAACTGAACTATCTGAGACAACTAAGAGTATGTCCGTAATCATTCAAATTTTTTTTGAGAATAAAGAATGATTTATGAGAGGGAGATGCACAACAGGAGAACCTAAGGAAGAGGATCACACCTATTCCCTTTTCCTTTCTACAAAGTTATGAGCATTTTGTAACTTTATTGATTTCAAAATTTTGACTTTTCAAAGTAGAATGTACATGAATAGGGCCGCCAGAGCCAGATCCAGTCACAAACATTGTGGACCAAACATGATCCTATTACAAAATTTGAAAAAATGAAGAAAGAAACTAAAGAGACATAATATCGTTATTTCATGGCTAAGACAGTAAGACTGTGTAAACTATTCAACCAAAAAAAAGGAGGACAAAAAGAAGGAAGAGTTCCACACCTCAATTTTCACACCACAAACTCGTTTCCCGATTTTACTAGCATGGTTGAGTCTGAGATATGAAATCTGTATGGATCTTTTACACTTAAATTTTGCAAAGAATCTTATTAATTAATAATTATTTTTTTGAACGTATCCCTAGATAAGTAAGTCTTCTAAATTAATAAAAATGACTAATACCAAGAAAATAATAATATTGTTTAATAAAAGTTAATCAGTGGTGGTGGATCTTGACTTTCATTAATGAAGAACCCACAATAATGCAAAATAAACAAATAATCCAACCATAATAAGTACATATAACTTCTTTAAATTACAAAATACAATAACATAATCATATAAATATATTGAAACTTCTGCTTCAATATATATATATATATATATATATATATAAAAACTTCAATATCTAAAGGGCGCTGCATCCCTAGTTTCTACTAAGATCAATTTTTGCTATTAATAATTAGTTAAAATCAATATAATGATATTTTTTATGTATAAATACAAAATAATTTATTTATAAAAATACTATAATGTACAAAAAAAAAAGATATCAATGGCTGCACAGCAGCAAATTACCATGAAGCCCCCAAAAATGAAAACAAGGAATGGATTAAGATAATGAAGTTGATAGTTTTTAATTAAAAAAGCCGAATAAAACCGGCGCGCGACTTTATAGACCCTTATTTTGATTGATTTTATTATATTAATACTATCTGCTCATTTCGCACATGTGATATATGCCAAGTAATTTATGCTGGTCTAATTGAGTTAATGTGATGTATATTTTGCTTTGGTAAATAATAAATTAATAACTAAACAATTGTTTCTTAGTATTACCATTTCTTTCTTTTACTGAGATATGTAAACCAACAAAATATAATAAATAAAAGATATACAGGAAAAAAACCAATCAAACTAATTTTGCTCTTGAAAACTTATACAATCAACTCCTTAAAAAATTTCTTTTAATTATTTTCTAGAAAATTATGTATAATTTATTTGTAACTTGTATACTGTTTTTTCCGCTTTTCAATATATTTTTTATTTTTATATATTATTTTCATTATTTTACGTATATATTATTTATTACCTTTAAAAAAATGAATTATATATACAGTTTATTTAATTTTATATATTGTTTATATTATGCCTCTTTATACTGTTTTTTTGTTCCTAATTAATTTCCTCCGCCTAAAATCTACACTGCTCATAACAGTGCCAGCTAAACTGCCAATTACCAGTGACACGTTCACTCGTTAATTCAGTTAATGTGTGTATTTTGCATTGATAAATAACAAGTAACAATTGTTTCTGATGTGCTCAATTCTTCAATATTTACTAATTAATTGCTCCTTTGCTCCTTTAATATTACCATTCTTTCTTTTACTGAGATATGTAAACCAACAAAATATAATAAAAAAAGGGTATACAGGAAAAAAGAAAAAACCAATCAAACTAATTTTTTTTCTTAAACTTAAAAAATCAACTCTTCCCTTATAAAAAATATTTATTTTAATTATTTACTAGAAAATTGGGTATATGGGAAATTTTTATATAACCCCCTAACTTTTCTCAATATTACAAAAAATCTCCTGAGTTTTTAAATTTTCAAAAAATCCCTATGTTAAACATTTCATTTTTAAACAACCCAATCATCCATTTTTGCATCTAATTATTTGTTAATCTTTTAAAATTCTCATTTTAGCCCTATGAAAATCTGATAGCTCATAAATTTTTTTTATAATATTCAGAAAAATTAGGATTCTTTTTTAAATCTCCCAATTTATTTCCTCTGCCTAAAATCTACCATGTTCAATACAATGCCAGAAAACTGCTCATAACACTGCTGTATAAAATCGGAAAACTTTTCTCAATATTACAAAAAAATTCCCCGAGTCCATATTTTCAAAAAATCCTATAATAATGATTTCAATTTCAACAAAACCCCTCCAACCACTTTTCCATCTAATTACTACTTAATCTTTTTGAAATTCTCATTTTACGCCATATGAAAATCTGGAAGTCAAATTTGTTTATATTCAAAAAAGCTATGGGTTTGTTTGAAAACTTTCCAATTTATTTACTTGGATTTCATTGACTAGTTTCAGAACTTAACGGCGTAAATCGAAATTGCTCTTATTTATAAATTAATTTCATCTGCCTAAAATCTACACTGCTCATAACATAACAGTGCCAGCTAAACTGCCTATAACCCGTGACACGTTCCCTCTCAATTAATCTCCCTCGCACCGTCACCCTCCTCCTATATATTCCCCCTCAATTAATCCCTTTTCTCCAAAACTCCAAATCAAACTCCCTCAAAACCAACTCAAAACCTTCCTTTCAAACCCTCCAAATTCTCTTTTACTTGTGCATGGCAGTGAGTTTCCTACAATCATACAATGTCTCAGACCTGTGCATCGGCAAGCCGGCGCTGAGACTCCTCCCGCCCAGCACAACTATTTCTGAAACTATATCGGCCCTCAAACGAGCCGGAACCGCCGTCGGCGTCGGCGAAGACGGAGGACAGGGCGTTGCGGGCCGCATTTGCATGGTCGACGTGCTCTGCTACCTCTGTGCGGAGGGAAACTTCTCTTCTCCTTCCGCTGCGCTGTCGAAGCCCGTTTCTGAGCTTCTCGGCGAGGACTCCATCGGTTCTGTCTGCCGTGTAGAGCGAAAAACTAGGTACGATTTGTGTTTTTTAGTACGAAAATCTAATAACTGATTTGTAAATCTTACACATTTATTTTTTTCAATAAGTTTGACTTTCACAAGTTACGAATCGATTCACAAATGTCACACAGTAAATCAGATTTTCTTTTCTAATTAGATTAATGAATTTCTATTTTTTCTAATTTGGGAACAGATTTCTGTTTGTATTCCGAATTTAATTTTTTTTGTCGACTGTCGAGTTTGTTTTAGATCAGCAAATATTCTGTGGAGTTTGTTCGCATTACCTGTGTAGCTAACTTTGCAGCGAGTTCATATAAGTATTCTTTGACCCGGTTTATATAAATAAATAATTGGTCATATAAAATCTTGTTTCCAAATGTGCTCTTTGCGTGATTGATTTGTTCTCTGATTTGCTGGTGGTTTTGTTTCTGTTTTAGCTTTTGGACTTGGTTTTTTTCTTTTACTTTTCTAAATTCCTTGCTTAATATGTGAAGGGAGTTATATTTTTGCTTGATTTTTCCTTATTTTTTGGGCCAGTTTCACTGATTTTGTCACCTAAAGGCTTTAAATATTCTTGTCTACCCTGAAATATTGTGAAATAAATATATGATATTTTCTAAATGTCCTATGTTTGAAGTGCAGCTGGGGCATTTTAATGGTGCACAAGCCAAGAAAAACAGGACATTTAGGTAAAGAAAAACATATCCATAAATTGCTTTATTTTTGCCAGCTGGGTGAAAGAAATTATGTCGATTATTTCAAAATAGAATTATGTCAGTTTGTCAAACATGCCAGCTTTGCACATTAAAAAACAAGCCACTTGAATTTCACAACAACTCGAATGAAACTGTACTTTTATTGATTTTAATTGATCTACATGCAAACAAGTCTGTTTATAATCAAACAGATACTAATTGAAGCATTTTAAAAAAAATTAAAATAATAAAAATTGTATATATATATATATAGTAGAGAGTTTGAACCACCACAAACAATTAATCAATTCAATTTTCGCTTTTATACCAGTCATTCGATCTTATACATAATTAAGTTATTAATTAACTCAACATTCTCTTTCAATTTTCTAGTGTCTTAGATGCTCTAGACAAACTCCTAAATGGAGCCCACTACCTTGTCGTCCCAACTCATACTTGTAAAAATCCCACGACCGATTTCTGCTGGCTGACCCCTGAAGACTTCATCCGATTCTTCCTCAACAACATCGCAGTCCTCTCCCCAATCCACACTCAATCTCTCTCCTCTCTCAACATAATCCGGCCAACAACCCTCACAATCAACCATCGTTCTGACGCCCTTTTAGTGGTTCCGCTCCTTCGTGCGGCCTTGTATAATCAATCGTCAGTGGCGGTATTATCTGACGATAATCGTCTTGTTGGCGAAATCTCCCCCTCTACTCTCGCGTTGTCGGATGAGTTGGCTGCTGCTGCGATCGCTGCTTTGCCAGCTGGGGAGTTGATTTCGTTTTTGGATTGTTTGAACTCTCCGCCTGCTTCGTCTCTTCGTGTTGTGAAATCGCGATTGAGAGCTCAAAACATGCTTGGTATGTTGGAGTTGCTTGAACCGGACGTATCGTCTTGTAACTCTTCGTCTGGTTCCACTGGCAATTCATCTGGCTCTGATACCTCTGGATATGATTCTTCCGACGAGGAGCTCACGATTCGTAGGGTTAGGAGGAATAGGAGTTATACTGCAAGAATGGGGAGGAAATGTGAAGAAGCAATTGTTTGTCATGAAAAGAGTTCTCTCGTGGCGGTTTTGGTGCAGGCGCTCGCGCATCGGGTCGGATACGTTTGGGTGGTTGATGGAGAATATGAACTTGTAGGTATTGTTGGATTTTTGGATATTTTGCATGTTTTCCGCGAGAAGTTAGAGAAACCATTTGATGGTGAATTGTAGTATTTAGCTTGTTTGGGAGAAATATTGAGAGAGGCTTATGTTGAGTGATGGTGAATATGAAAGTTTTGCTCGTGTATGTTTTTTTTATATTTATTTAGTTGAGAACTTGTGTTTTGATGATTGTGTTTTGATTGATTTTGGGTGATTAACTATCATGGTTTCTTTTTTTCTATCATCAGTTCACTGCAAGATTTTAGTATGTTATTTATATTTTTCAAAATCATGAGAACTATTCTCAAAAAAATGCATGCAACACTTGCCCGAACCAATAAAGTATTAGAGGCTTAAATGCTGTGATCAAAATTCGGTTTCAAATATAAATCAGATGATATATCATTCATATGACATGGTTAGCTTACTCTTTATATGTTAATATATATATAAAGGAAGAAAATTGTAAATGATATTCTATTACTATCAAATTTTTAATATGATATTTATGAAAACGAGTATAGAAATTATAAGATGTTGGAGAAAATCATAGCAAAAATTAGAAAACAGTAAAAGATAAAGAATCCGTCAATATTTCACTGATCCATCATGCCTCTTCTTAATTGTTGGAAGTTTTTTCCAATATAAGTTTACTGAAAACAAAAGTGGAAACAATAGATCGTTTTATATGTTCTTTGAATCTACACATAAGTATCAGTCAAAAATATGTTTTTAGAACGGTAGACGATTGGCCTACGTTTAGACTTGCATTACAATAATAAAGAAACAGATTACAAAATATTTACAAACGAATCACCAGTAGCTTAACATTTTCATAAAAAGAAAAAAAGATAAACTATCAAAACACAATCATCTAAACTAACAAAGAGGATAAGGAAGATTCAAACCACCTAAGAAATGATGGATCAATTAAATTTAAAAAAGAAGCTCAATTGTACACTGTAATGTGTATTTTTATACATATTTTTAGGATTTTTATTATTTCAAATTCAATCATAATTCACATTAAATGTATGAAAAATACTCATAATTCATAAAACATTATTTGAAATCTCTCAATACGTTTTTATGTGATTTTATAGGCGAAAAGACCATAAAATGAAGAATTGGATCAAAACGCAAATGATGGGCCAAAGATGGCTAAAAAAAACTCTGAAAAATCCTACAAACATTCACTCAAATATTTACAACAATTCGACAACCTTTTATAACCAAGTAAAACCAAGTCAAACGCCGAAAATCGCTGAGTTGACCAAAAGTCAACTTTTATGAAATGGGTCAAACGGTATACCAAAGCGAAGAGCTCGACGAGACAAATCCAATGGTATAAGCCTCGCGATCAAAAACCTTCTAGAACTCTCAGAATCGCCAATTCAAAATGTGGTAAAAAACTAGAAAAGTCAACCCTGCAATCCAAGTCAATTCGTTTTCTCCAAATTGCTGTTTTTTTGAAAGTGAACAAAACCGATCAAACTCACCACCATTCAAATAATCCCGACGAGACAAACCTATATGGGTCCCATGACCTGGAACTACCGAAATTCGTCGGAAAACACCAAAACCTATTGTTCAGCCCAAAAATCACCAATTTCGAGCTGCAGATTTCTCGAGCTTACCATTTCCAGCACAGATCTCTATTTACTATAATTCCAATACCATTCTCTTTTCCTTACTCCCCTCTTTCCAACTATATAAAGAACTAAAAAACGGATGTAAAATTGAGTGAGATAATCGAGTTTGAAGTTAGTGTTCAATGAAATTGAATTCTGTTTTTGCGAAAGAACTCAATTTGAGCTGAAACTTCTCAAGTCCATAACTCACTCCACAAACCTCCTTTTCATGCAAAACCAATTGCTCTTCTCCTATCTTTCCTCTTTCCATGGATACCAAGAACACCAAACATGATGAAGAAATGAGTGAGATAGTGAGTTTGAAGTAAGTGTTCAATGAACTTGAATTCTGTTGTTGCTGAAATAACTCATTTCGAGCTGAAACGGGGCTGAGACTTGGTTTTTCTAGCATAACTCGAGTTTTACTTGATCATTTTCTTCCATTCAAGTTGTTGTTGCATCGTGAGGAAGTAAGGAAGAATTTTCGACTGACCATTTTGAGTATCGTTGGACATAAAATGAGTTTGAGTTTGAATCGTTATTGCTGGCCGAAACTGAAAATATATCGAGCTGTAGGTGTTCAAAGTGAAATATCTTGAACATTAATCGACGAAATTGCACCATTCAAAGTCTTATAGATTAATGAGAAAAAGGAGAACAAATCTGAGTTGAATTTTTTTACTAAGAGACTGTGAATTGGAAGTTTAAGATGATTGTTCGAACCCAAACAGGGAAAGAAAAATAAAATAAAAATGAAGTTCATATTCAAATCTGATTCTAGCGCCAAAATAAGCCAAAACACGACTCACTATATGAATCTATGACTCGTGTCACTACACCTGATCAAAAAGTGGGGGGACCACTCATAACAAACATTCAAACATGATTCAGATCTGAATCTGAAGCTTTTTCCGCCAAAACAGAGGAAACAATTCAGCAACTTCAAATCCAAATATCTCTCTCATTTCTAAACGAAAATTCCTCAAATTTGAACCGTAGCTTCTTTTCATCCGTACGATCAGATCTGGATCAACAGAAAATTTTATTTTTGCCCCTTAAATTTCAGATCCAATCAAATAGAGCTTCACCTTCTCAAGCCTTTTTATCTCTATATAAGGCACCTCAAGACCTCAAACTGAAAATGAACTCATTCCCACACTCTCCTTAACTTATACACCACTCTCCATTCTTCTTCTTCTACCTCTAGAACCCCAATTAATGAGTCTCAAAGCTTTTTGAGCTCTAATTTTCATTTTTGAGTGAAATCGAGCAATTTGGGGCTAATTTGGGTGAAATTCAAATCAGTTGATTCTAGCTTGAATCAAGGAGCAATTGGATGTTCGAATCGACTCAAAGGAGCTACCAGCTGGTTCTCCAACTCTCGGTTTAGTCCAATTCTCTTTTAATTTCTTGATTTGAATTTTAGATCGCAAGAACTAAATTTTATAATAATCATGATGAACTCTTGTCAAATTTTTGTTCTTGTGAATATGTGTGAGTAGATCTAGATAGAGAAGGGAATTTATGAGTTGTATACATGAAATCTTGATTTTAAAGTTTGTAATTTTGCTGAATTTTTTATGAATAGTCATGAACACACAATTTTTGAATAAATTGGGAAAAAATTACTTAGTTTTGTATTTTTAATTAATTGATCTATTAAATCATGAGTTTATTAACTTGTTAATCATTTAGAATGCTTAGCTTAGTATTTTTGTGATTAATTTGGAGTTGTGATTGATTTAATTCAAGTTTTGTTTTGAAATGGCTGTTTTGGAATGAACTAGTTCTTGAGTCAATTTCTTGAATAAATCTTATCTTAGATTGCTCAAATCCATCATCTAAATCTGAGAAATTATACCTTAAGCGATTAATGATTGTTACACATCATAAATTTCCTGTAAATTCCTATTTTTAAACTGAAAATCAAACCCTAATCCAGTTTCTGTTTTGCTGCTGTTTCTTCTCTGTTTTTCAGTTTTTTCACACTAATTTCGTATCTAATTCAGATCTGAAAAATTTAATAAATATTTTTACAATTTTCATTTTGTAAATAATTGTAAAATCAAATTTTGCTCAATTCTGAATTCTAAATTGTGAGATATTAATTTTCTAAATTCGTAATTTTTCTATTTTTGACTTTTCTGTACAGATTTCCTATTTCCTTTTTTCTGAATTTTTAAAAATATAAAAACAAATAATAAAAAATACAAAAATAGTACTACTTGAAGTAATTCGAAGTGTAGAATCCAAATCGGAATTTTAAAATAGTAGTTATTAAGACATATCGGAAGATATTGTCACTTTTGTAAGTACTGGTCTGTCAGATCCAATTCATGAATCCAGATCTGAGTTTTTATTATAACTTTTAAACCAATTTTGGCAGATGCTCTATAACCAGATAATTGAATTTCTATAAAAGTTTTGTGATTTTTCAAGATTGGGTGATTTTTCTATAATTTTCTGAATTTATTGCTGAACCGATTTCGAAACTGAAATAAGTTTTGGACTGATCTGCAAATATCTCGAAATTCTTGAATAAAATAATAATAACAGTAAAGAACCATATTGTAGATCTCTCTTTCTAGTTTCCAACGGTATCTCATGTATTGCATTTGGAGTTTATTTGGTGTAGTTACAAATTAAAACAATAAAGTGTGACGTGCTGAATTTTTGAAACAAAAACTGAATTTGTTGAATTGAACTTAAAAATTTACCTAATAAACCTTGAACTAAAAAAATTTATACTAGATATAAGTCATTGAGATTAGTTAATTTTTGAGGCCACACCTCCTTGTGTTCAACCCCTAAACTCATTTACCGCTCATACTCGTAAATTGATTAATAGGGAAGTAAAAATTGTTTTGTTAAATTGAGTGAAATATAAACGACGATTTCACCCGATTTACATACACCTACATCTAAATCATAATTTTCATTTTTTGAAGTAGTAGGCAAGAACTTACGAAACACTTTCGTTAATAATAGTAAAAAAAAAATGATTATACGATTCTTTCCGCATTACATTTACGCATTTCAAAGCGAACACTTGAAAATAAAAAATAGAAAGAAAGATTCATGTCCTAAATATCTATCTTCATTTTCATAATGCGGCTTAAACCGTTCATAAAATTGTCAGCGACAGTTGTGTTGGGAAATCCATAGCCATGGACGTTACATGCGCAGCGGAACCTATAGATCTAACCCGCCCTAGGATCTACGTTAAGGGAATAAAAGTACGAGATTAACTATTAAAATTTATAACTCGGATCTTCCTGATCCGCGAGACGAAGAATGGATATAGGTCTGAACTTTTCTGAATTTCAACCCTCTCCTTCCTGAAGCTCGACTCGCGACCTCCTTGCTTCTACTAGGGATGAAGATCGATCGCTCGCAAGTTCTCAAGATAGAGAACCTCTACTCGTATCCACGCGAACTTCAGATGTACGAAATAACCGGACTTGGCTAGACAAGTCTGGAAATACTTTCCGAATATCTCTCAAGACTTTCTTTCTCTTTTCTGTGTAATAGACGGCCTCTAAGGCTTCTGAGTTATGTGTAGAATAGAGAGACTCTGCCCTTCTATTTATACTAGAGAGAGAGGCGAACGATTGCTCAGTTACCATAACTAAAAACCCTAATCTGCGCCTATTCCGTTGCCAACGGAATAGGTATTTCCATAACGGAATACTTGGCAGCTAAGGTTATTACAGTTTTCATGTGTATTCCGTTGCCATCGGAGTGGTACTGTTTTGTTCAATAAATTATCTAATAATTGATTATTTCGTTCACCAATTTATACATCATATGTATAACTATTTTTGAGGCATATTCATCCCGTACGAATGAAGTTCATTGTGTGACCGTGTAGGTTCCATTTAACGCTGGCAACGATCTTCTAAAGATCGTAAGTCATGAGTAACCTCTAGATTGATGTCACGACTACCCATATTAAATGAAGTAATTAGCGATCATAAACCTATCTGAATAGACATTTGCTCATTCCTTTTGTTCTACGATATATATCTTGATCACAAGGCATGGAAGTATATCATCCTTGAGTTTGATCATAGTCTCTTTCCTGATCGAGAATTAGACTGAGTAAATACAAAATGATATTAACACCACATGTTAATCCATTTTGAGCATGGACATGCATTTCCTTCAGTCCTAGTTCATCAGGGGGCCCAATGATATCTCATGACGAGAGTAACAAATCCCATCTTGGCCACTCACATTCCTCGTCATGATTTAGTGCATACCTAATGATGACCCTAATGATCATCCCATTATGGATGATCTAGGATCATATTAAAGTATGCAGTTCCATATACAGGAATCCATGGTGACCTCAGGTCGTAGGAACAAGCACACTATTCATATGAGAATCACTAATGACATATACCATGCATATTCTCATAGTGTGGTCAGTCCAGTGCGTGTTCTCTAACACGTACCTATATTCCAGGCTTGAGATCTCTATCTCCATGATCAGCAGAACATGATCATCCATCCTGCGAATATACTAGTGTGGATATGTAGCTTCTTACCTGAAGTATGTCTATCTTTATAAACGTCCTACATATCACTAGAGACAGTTTAGAATGTCATTCGTTGGTTCACGTTCTATTATCAGAATCACGTATTCTGATGACGTGAACCCGAAGTATCATTCTTGGTTGATATAAGATTTACATTCACAACCCATACACACAGATATATAAGAAACAATCTTTATTGAATAAATAATAATGTCTTAATACATAATCCGTTTACTAGTACAAATACATTTGGCCTAGGGCACTAATCCTACAGTCTCCCACTTGAACTAGGCCAACTCTAAGCATCTTATGCCCATAGACCTAACATGACCCTCATGCTTCGCTTGTGGGAGTAGTTTAGTTAATGGATCAGCGACATTGTCGTCCGATGGCACTCGACACATTTTAACATCACCCCTTTGTATGATCTCTCTGATTAGATGGAAGCGTCGCAATATGTGCTTGGACTTTTGGTGAGATCTCGGTTCCTTTGCTTGTGCGATCGCTCCATTGTTATCACAATATAGATCCACTGGTTCCGAGATGCTCGGAACTACTCTTAGCTCCTCCAAAAAGTTCTTTATCCAAACAGTTTCTTTAGCCGCTTCTGCAGCGGCTATATACTCTGCTTCCGTTGAAGAATCTGCTATCGTACATTGCTTGGAACTCTTCCATGTCACTGCGCCTCTATTTAGGCAAAATAAATAACCTGATTGCGATCTAAAGTCGTCTTAGTCTGTCTGGAAGCTTGAGTCGGTGTAACCCTTTACAACGAGCTCGTCTTCCATACCTCCATAGACTAGGAACAAGTCCTTAGTTCTTCGTAAGTACTTAAGGATTCTTTTAATAGCTATCCAGTGACTTTCACTTGGATTAGACTGAAACCTGCTTGTTGCGCTCAACGAGTATGACACATCTGATCTAGTACGTATCATGGCATACATGATAGATCCTATAGCCAAAGCACATGGGATCTTATTCATGCGTCTTCGTTCCTGCTCACTTGTAGGACACTGTGTCTTACTGAGAGAAATGCCATGTGACAAGGGCAAAAATCCTTTCTTGGATTCTTGCATTCTGAACCATTTCATGACCTTGTCTATGTATGTACTTTGACTCAGACCTATAAGCCTTCTAGATCTAGATCTATCTCTATAGATCCTGATTCCTAACACGTAGGACGCTTCTCCTAGGTCTTTCATCGAGAAATTAACTCGCAATCATTTCTTAATGTTCAATAATGTTGGGATGTCATTTCCCATGAGTAATATGTCATCTACGTAAAGCATCAGGAATACTACCATGCTTCCACTGAACTTCGTGTAAACACAAGGCTCACCTTCACTTTTGGTAAAATCAAAACTGTTGATGACTTCATCAAAACGAAGGTTCCAACTTCGAGATGCTTGCTTCAATCCATAGATGGATTTCTGAAGCTTGCAAACCTTACTATAATTCTTAGGATCGACAAAACCCTCGGGTTGCATCATATGCACGTCCTCGGTCAGATTTCCATTTAGGAAAGCTGTTTTGACATCCATTTGCCATATTTCATAATCATAATATGCTGCTATGGCTAATAGAATTCGAATGGATTTAAGCATAGCTACAGGTGAGAAAGTTTCGTCATAGTCAATACCATGAACTTGTTTGAAACCCTTCGCCACAAGCCTTGCTTTGAAAGTTTGTACCTTTCCATCCACGTTAGTATTTTTCTTAAAGACCCACTTACCTCCGATGGTCTTCAAGCCTTCGGATGGATCAATCAAGTTCCAAACTAGATTGTCTTGCATGGATTGCATCTCGGCTCTCATGGCCTCTAACCATTATTGAGAGTCTGGACTCTTCATAGCATCTTGGTTGGACGTGGGTTCATCATCTATGAATGTCATATCATCATCATTAGACACGAGAAATCCGTATCTCTCGGGCTCATGACTAATCCTACTAGATCTATGTTGAGTCTGTTGTGTTTCAAGCTCACCAACTCCATCATAGGTTCTGCAACTATAGGTGGGTCTCGAATTTCTTCGAGTTGTACTTTGCTCCCACTGCTTCAAATAGAAACAAACTCTCTTTCCAAGAAGGCTCCATTGCGAGCAACAAACACTTTGTTCTCCGAAGGGTGGTAAAAATAATATCCTTTAGTTTACTTAGGATATCCCACAAATAGGCACTTGTTAGATTTGGATCCGAGTTTATCGGGAGACTGAGGTTTGACATAAGTCTCACATCCCCAAATTTTAAGAAAAGACAACTTGGGGCTTTTCCCCATCCACATCTCATATGGCATTTTTGAACCGCTTTGGATGGACTCTTGTTCAGTATTAATGCGGCAGTCTCAAAAGCATAACCCCATAAAGACATTGAAAGGCTTGTTTGACTCATCATCGATCGAACCATATCCAATAAGGTTCGATTCCTCCTTTCGGACACTCCATTCCACTGAGGAGTTCATGGAGGAGTCAGTTGTGGAACTATTCCACATTCTCTGAGATAATCCTCAAATTCCTGACTTAGATATTCGCCTCCTCGATCAGATCGAAGTGCTTTAATCTTCTTGCCAGGTTGATTCTGTACTTCATTCTTAAATTCTTTGAACACTTCAAAGGATTCAGACTTGTGCTTCATTAGGTAGACATAATCATATCTACTGAAGTTGTCCGTGAAAGTTATGAAGTACCGATACCCACCTCTAGCGGGCGTACTCATTGGTCCACATACATCAGTATGTATGAGTTCTAATAAGTCATTGACCCTTTCACCAACTTTTGTGATGGGTTTCTTAGTCATCTTGCCAAGTAAACAAGACTCGCACGTCTCAAATGATTCCAAATCAAATGAGTCTAAAAGTCCATGAGAGTGGAGTTTAGAAATGCGTTTCTCATTTATATGGTCTAAGCGACAGTGCCAGAAGTATGTTATATTTGAGTCATTTGGTTTAAATCGTTTAGTGTTAATGTTATATATGGACTTATAATTCTCTTTCTTAATAAGATCTAGCACGTAAAGACCTGTTTCTAATAGAATATTTCCATAGAAAAGATTATCTTTTAAGATCGAACAATTATTATTCTCAATAGCAAATTTATAACCATCCAAAGCTAGACTAGAAATAGAAATAATATTTCTGCTCATAGCAGGTACAAAATAACAATTATTAAGTACTAATACAAGTCCACTAGGTAAAGTCAATAAATAAGTTCCTACGGCTAATGCAGCAACTATTGCTCCATTTCCCACACGCAGGTCGACTTTGACCTTAGCTAATCTTCTACTCCTTTGTAGTCCCTGCACATCATTACAAATGTGAGTACCACATCCGGTATCCAATACCCAATATTTAGGAGTAAGTGAATTAGTTTCAATAACAAAAATACCTGAAGCGGTAGTCACACTACCCTTCTTGATTTCGTCATGATAGAGTTTGCAGTTTCTCTTCCTATGGCCAACCTTGTTGCAATGGAAGCAAACTCCCTCCTTGTCTTTCTTGATCTTAGGTTTAGGCAACACCTTGCCTTTATCCTTGCTCTTGTTCCCGGTCTTCTTACCCTTCTTCTTGTGAACCATTAGGACATCTTTGACAATATTTGCCTTCATGTCCTCCTGTGCATTCTTAAGCATCCCATGTAACTCGGTGATGGATTTCTCCATCTAATGCATATTATAGTTCATGATGAATTGGTTAAAACTAAGAGGTGACGACACGAGAATTATGTCAACAGCCAATTATCTGTGCATAGTTGAACCAAGCCTCTTTAATTGATCAAGATAGCTCTTCATCTTGAGTACATGAGCACTCACAGATAAACTTCAGCCATCTTTGTGTCGGTCAGAGAGACGGTCGCTTTGTAGCGCCCAACACTAGTCTGCTCTTGGAATATTTCCTTGAGAGTTACGATTATATCATAAGCACCCATGTCGTCCAGTTGCTTCTGAAGCTCGGAGGTCATGGTCGCTTGCATGAGACAAGCTATCTCTGTATCGTCCTTAACGTATTAGCATACGCATCTCGGACAACCCTTGTGACTCCCTGTTCTGGTTCCTCTGGATTTAACCCGCCCTAGGATCTATAGCCATGTACGTTACATGCGTAGCATAACCTATGGATGTAACCCGCCCTAGGATCTACGTTAAGGGAATAAAAGTACGACAATAACTATTAAAATTTATACCTCGGATCTTCCTGATCTGCGAGACGAAGAACGAATGTAGGTCTGAACTTTTCTGACTTGCAACCTTCTCCTTCCTGAAGCTCGACTCGCGACCTCCTTGCTTCTACTAGGGATGAAGATTGATTGCTCGGAAGTTCTCAAGATAGGGAATATCTACTCATATCCACGCGAACTTCAGATGTACGGAATAACCAAACTTGGCTACACAAGTCCGGAAATACTTTCCGAATATCTCTCAAGACTTTCTCCCTCTTTTCTGTGTAATAGACGGCCTTTAAGGCTTCTGAGTTGTGTGTAGAATAGAGAGACTCTGCTCTTCTATTTATACTAGAGAGAGAGGCGAACGATTGCTCGGTTACCAAAACTAAAAATCGTAATCTGCGCCCATAACGAAATACTTGGAAGCTAAGGTTTTTACAGTTTCCATGTCTATTCCGTTGGAACGGAACTATTCCGTTGCCAACGGAGTGGTACTATTTTGTTCAATCAATTGATTATTTCACCAATTTATACATCATATGTATAACTGTTTTTGAGGCAGATTCATCCTGTACGAATGGAGTTCATTATGTGACCGTGTAGGTTCCATTTAACGTTGGCAACAATCTTCTAAAGTATTGCGAAATCCGTAGCCATGTACGTTATATGCGTAGCGGAACCTATGGGTTCAACCCGCCCTAGGACCATCGTTAAGGGAATAAAAGTACAAGATTATGCTATTAAAATTTATATCTCGGATCTTCCTGATCCGGAAGAGAGAAGCGGATGTAGGTCTGAACGAACTTCCGTCTTGCTTCCTTCTCCTTCGTGCTCTTAAAGCTCGACTCAAACGAACTCCTTGCTTCTCCTAGGGTAAAGAAACTGATCGCTTGCTAGTCTTCAAAGTAGAAGGCCTCTACTCGTATCCACGTCGAACTTCGACTCGTCGGAATAACCGGACTCGGCTAGACGAGTCCGGAAATACTTTCAGGAGGCTTTCTCTCTTTCTCTCTTGTATTACGGCAGCCTGGAGGCTTTGTAATGTGTGTCTAATAGAGGGGGACTGCCCCTCTATTTATACTAGAGAGAGAGGCAATGGATTGCTTAGTTACCGTAATTAAACCTAATTACAACGCTTATCCATTCCCAATGGACCTATTCCGTTGCCAACGGAATAGGGTTTCTTAATCTGAAAACTTGGTTGTCGAGAAATTGGCTGAGTTCTGTTGCCAACGGAACTGTTCCATTGGAAACGGAACTGTTATGTTGCCACCGGAACTATGCCTATTTTTGCACAATCACTCATATCAATCATCCAATGATCGATTATTTCCTTCAACTATTTATACATCATATGTATAACTATTTAAGAGCATTTCCTTCCCGACTAGATGTTGTTCTATGTGTTACCGTGTAAGTTCCATTTAACACTGGCAACGATCTTCCAAAGATCGTAAGTCATGAGTAACCTCTAGACTACTGTCATGACTACCCACGTTAAATGAAATGATCAGCGATCATAAACCTATCTGAATAGACATTTGATTATTCCTTTTGTTCTATGATATACATCTTGATCACAAGGCCCGATAACATGTCATCCTTGAGTTTGATCAAAGTCTCCTTCCTGATCGAGAATTAAACTGAATAAATACAAAATTATATTAACAACACATGTTAATCCATTTTGAGCATGGCCATGCATTTCCTTCAGTCTTAGTTCATCAAGGGGGCCCAGAGATATCTCTCTCTTAACGAGAGGAACAAATCCCATCTTGGTCACTCACATTGCTCGTCATGATTCAGTGCATACCTAATGATGACCCTAATGATCATCCCGTTACGGATGATGTAAGATCATATTAAAGTATGTAGTTCCTCATACAGGAATCCATGGTGACCTCAGGTCGTAGGAACAAACACACTATTCATATGAGAATCACTAATGACATATATCATGCATATTCTCATAGTGTGGTCAGTCCAGTATGTGTTCTCTAACATGTGCCTATATTCCAGACTTGACATCCCTATGTCCATGATCAGCAGAACATGACCATCCAGTCTGCGAATATACTAGTGTCGGTATGTAGCTTCTTACTTGAAGTATGTTTATCTCTATAAACATCCCACATATCACTAGGGACAGTTTAGAATGTCATTCGTTGGTTCACAATTCTACAATCAGAATCACTTATTCTGATGACGTGAACCTGAAGTGCCATTCATGGTCGATCTAATATACGTAAATATATTACTCACCCATACACTCATTCATATATGAACTGAATAAACATGTTTCTCATAATCTAATCTCTAGTCCAACACTTTGGCGTAGGGCATAATTCCTTCAGTCTCCCACTTGCACTAGGCCAATCTTAAGCATCCAATGCTTATTAGGCAACATGACTTTCATGTTGTACTAGCGGGAAATATATGCCTATCCGATTATAGAAATTTACATTGCAAACTTGTAACGACTACTATTGATCTTTATCATTAGTCGAGAAGTTCTAAAACATGTACTTGTATCCTTGTAGCTCTATTCCGAGTGACTCTTTGTTCATAACATAGATCGTCAGGCCTTAGGAGCAATTAGAACTACTCTTAGTTCCATTATCAAGTTTTGATTCAAGCATACCTATTGTTTGCTTCTAAAGCAACAATATAGGGTCTTGTTTCAGTTACAATACCTTATTTGGAACTCTTTCCAAATTACTGTATTCGAAATAAACGAATTACGATAATGATCAATGTTAGGAATGTGTAATAACTTACCACTACCTAGTTCCTCTGGATATCTTAGTTCTTCATAAGAACTTAGATATTTATTATAGTCATCAAATGACTATTATTTGCTCTCTTATGCACTAAGCATATTGCACATTACAGTGTATGGCTTGAAAAATCTTATTCATCCCGTTATCAGAAACTGTTTCTTGCATATTAAACCTTTCAATAAACGGATGATAAACGTACGTCTTCATTATATAAACGTCGTAGGCAAGAATTCTTTCTTTCATATTGAACTCTTTCAATATATTGTTGAAAGCATAGAATCCAATTCATGTGCCTTTCATTGTTCATATTAGCACCACAAACAAGAACTCTTTCTTGTATATTGAATATTTAATATATGGTTGAAGGCATAAAATCTAATTCTTATACCCTTTTATTGTTCATGTGAATGTCATAAGCAAAAACATTTTCTTGCATGTTGAACATTTCAACGTATGGCTGAAAGTATAGAATCTCATTCGTTTACCTTTTCGGCATTCATATGAACACCATGAGCAAGAACATTTCTTGCACTTCGAATTCTTTCAATATTTTACCAATGTGCTTTATCTTGTAACGAGAAGTCTGTATAGACTTCAACTCCTAACTATTAGGATGTGTAAGTTGTTATAATACAGGCAGATTGATATACTCTCACTGAATTTCTTGAAATCAAGATGGTCGTATCTATTTTGATTAAGTCAAATTCTTCAAATTACTTTATCAAATAGATTCATCCTGAGATGCTCGCCTCAATCCATTCATGAATGAATTTACCTTTCAGAATTCTTGCGATCACAAAACTCTTTGCTATGTATCAAAGATACATCCATAGTAAAGTTCCTATAAAGGAATGTGAGTTTTATATCCTTGTTCCATCACTCCCAATCGCATTGTGCTATGGAAGTTAGAATTCGTAATAGCAACAAGTGAGAAAGTCCTTTTACTATAGCCCATACTATAGCTACTTTCTTTGCTATTTGTAGGTTATCCATGTATTGTATGCAATGGCCATCAAGCCATTGGATACTCTAATCAAGTTTCAAACATGATTGCTCATGCATGCGTTGCATCTTAGTTCTCATGGTCCAACCATTTTGAGAAATTTGTCTCTTCACAGTCTCCTCGGTAGAAAGTGGACTCATCTTCTATGAGCATCTTTTATGAGCTATCATATCTCTCAGCCTAATGTCAACCGGTCTGTGAGGGGGACCTTATGTTTCAAGTATAGCCTTATCAACGACTTGATAGTCTCATTAATTGTTCATCACTAGTATGTGGACCTCGAACATTTCGAGATGTATTACACTCCCACTGCTTCTTTAGGAGATGAGATCTCTTTTAAAGAAGTCTGAATTATGAGTAGCAAACAATTTGAACTCATAATGGATGTAAAACAATATCGAGTTGATATTCTAGAAAGATTGTTGTGTTGACACTGTTAAACCTTTTGACACGAGTCGTACTTCAATCTTTAAAGATAATTTGGGACTATCCCAGACCCATAACATATTCGGTGTCCATTTGAACCTTATGATATTCAGTGTTTAGTATATTCAAGAGTATAAATCTATAAGAATCTCGGAGGCATAGACTGAATCTTATCCAATAAGTTTCATCTTCTTCTTTATTTGCACATCGTGAGATGCTGCATATAGAATTAATCATGAAACCTTTTTCACAATTTCTAAGATAATTGTCAAACTATTGACTCAAATACTTGTCACTTTGATTTGATCGAAGTGCTCTTATTATTTTGTCAAGGCAATATCGAATTTCAATCTTAAATACTTTGAATATTTCAAAAACTTTGTGTTTCATTAAGTAAACCTTTTACTTAAAACACTTTTAATATGAAATTCTGATATTACTTATTTCTAGCTGGCTTGCTTTTGTCTCTCATGCATCTGAAGGCATGAGACTCAACAAACTAACCCATCAACTTCGTGATGGTTGCCCATTCTTGTCATCCTTTTATGATAAATAAAATCTGCACGTCTCAATTGATCCTAGATCCAGTGAGTCAAACTTTCCACATAGGGTGGAGTTTTAGAAATGCGATTCTTATTTTGTGACTTAGACGACATTGCTAGAAGTATCAATGGACTTATTATTTAGCATATAAAGGTTATTTTCTAATTAAAATTTCAAATAGACAAATCTAGAAAAAATTTATTATTCCAAATAATAAATTTTACAACCATTTTAATGCTAATTTAGAAATAACATTTATTTCATTACAATTCCACAATGGCTAAGTCAATAAAATCCTAGAGGTAATGTAGCAACTCTTGCTTCATTCCGCACTTGTAGGTTAAATTCTCGTCTAGCTAATCTTCTACTTCTGAGTAATATCCTGCACATTCAAAATGTGAGAATTACAGTGGATATCCAATATCCAAGTAGAGATTTAGAAAGAGGAATACCTGAAATGGCAGCCATTGATTCTTCTTCTTGACATATCTTACATCCTCCTCTCCAGTGATCACGCATAGAACATGCAATCACTTCTTTAGATTCATCAGGTATAGGCAACTCTTTGCCTTCACTCTTGATCGAGCTCTCTCATGCGGCCTGTCTATTGACCTCATTTTCCCATTCAATCCTGAGGGCATTAATGAAAACTCTTGCCTCTATGGCCTTCTCTGCCTGTTTAAGCATCTTATGCAATTCCGTGATCGACGTCTCCATCCGACGCTTATGATATTTAGTAATGAACAAATCAAAACTCGGAGGAAGCGATCCAAGAATCATGTCAACCGCAACTTCTCTTGGAATAGGCGAACCAAGTCTCTCTAAGTAATCAATGTGGCTTCTCATCTTGAACACATGAGTATCCACAGAGGAGCCCTGAGCCATCTTGCTCTTGATCAATAACTTGATGACCTTGTAGCGATGAATACTAGCCTGGTTTCGGAACATTTCCTTAAGCATCTTGATCATATCATAGGCATCCATAAAAACTTATCTGCTTCTGAATCTTAGGTTTCATTCCTGCTAACATCATCCAGGCTACTTCATTAGAATCATCAATACACTTTTGATAAGTATCTTGAATGACTCTAGAAGCGGTCGAAGGTGGTGGATTTAGGATGGGCGTCTTAAGGACATACAACTTTCCTTCGCTCTTGAGAACAATTCTCAGAGTCCTGAACCATTCAGGGAAGTTTGTGCCATCGAGCTTATCCTTCTCAAGGATAGATCGCAACTTCGTAAATTTCGAACTCATTCTACAAGTTTAATAAGCAATGTAATGTTTATTATTTAAAATTAGAATTATTCTAATTTTGTTTCATATATTATACTCCCACTATTTTTCTTCAAATCAAACACCTTCAGTAGTATTGATTCGGAAACTTCAATTAAATGAGGTTTCATAGTGGGTCATGATCCGTATTTCATTGAGCACTAAGTGCACTTTGGCGCAACCCTTATTGCTCAACTATTGAGGTAGGAACATTTCCAATTGTATCATATACAACTCTTGCCTTTTATTGAATGAGCATCATATGCCCGGTGTATTATCCCATCTTGTGCCCTAAGCCCAAGTCTGACTTGCTTGCTCATTTAAGTTTAACCATGTATGATTGTCGACGAAATGGAATCCAGCACTCCCAGCTTTGGCGTGACCCATGCTGGACGCCATTTCCCGCGTACCTTCCTTTACGAAGACAATCCCCCATATGCTCAGCTTTGGCATGACCCGCATGGAAGACTGTCTAAGTACCGAGGGATTCAGTGACATGGGGGGCACTTTCTTACTTAACATTCTGAAGGATTTTATTTTAGATTTATAAATATAAAAATCACAGAAAGAAGTCAAATATGGTATGATTCTATTACTCACGAGCAATCATGAGGTTCCTAATACTAGATCTATCTCCAGATTGTAGGTGAATCTTCAACGAACCCTTCGTTGTGTGTGTGCGAAGATCCAATGTCATCTTCTGAAGATTGCGCCAAGATCTTTGTCTCGTAGTCTTCATGTAATATCTATCCTATTGCTAGAAAAGTAAAGTACAATTTTGGACAACTCACTGGTTGCCATATATTACAACTTTGTATAACTCATAGGTTACCATAGATATTAAATAATATTACAAGCATTCACACACGAGATTACATCACAGAACAATCACAGATCTAAGGCTCATACCATATTTAAATAAAAATTCCATGTATAACAAAAATTAGGCTTTCCGCAAAATTCAGCCTTGTTCCGTTGGGAACAGAACTATTCCGTTCTCAACGGAGGCTGCGCTGAAAAACTGAGAATTTCTTGCGTTATTCCGTTCCCAACGGAACTATTCCGTTGGGAACGGATTGCTGCTGGAAAATTCGTTTTCCTATTGTTTTTAGTTCCGTTTCCAAAATAGATTTTGAAAAACTATTTCTCGAAACTCTAGGAAATCATAATATCCAAAATTATTTTCCTAGAAACTATTTCCTTAATGCTTTGTAATAATATTTTCAAACCCCTAAAATGTATTATACTAGAATTTACTAAATTTTAAATATAATCTACGATTATTTCCTTAACGAACGCTCTGATGGCACTGTTGGGAAATCCGTAGCCATGCACGTTACATGCGCAACGGAACCTACGGGTTCAACCCGCCCTAGGATCATCGTTAAAGGAATAAAAGTACAAGATTATGCTATTAAAATTTATACCTCGGATCTTCCTAATCCGGGAGAGAGAAGCGGATGTAGGTCTGAACAAACTTCAGGCTTGCTTCCTTCTCCTTCGTGCTCCTAAAGCTTGACTCGAATGAACTCCTTGCTTCTCCTAGGGTAAAGAAACTGATTGCTTGCTAGTCTTCAAAGCAAAAGACCTCTACTCGTATCCACATCGAACTTTGAATCGTCGGAATAACTGGACTCGGCTAGACGAGTCCGAAAATACTTTCAGGAGGCTCTCGCTCTTTCTCTATGTATTACGGCAGCCTAGAGGTTCTGTAATCTGTGTCTAATAGAGGGGGGTTGCCCCTCTATTTAAACTAGAGAGGGAGACAAATGATTGCTTAGTTACCATAACTAAAACCTTAATTACAGTGCTTATCCGTTCCCAACGGACCTATTTCGTTGCTAACAGAATAAGGTTTCCTAATCTGAAAACTTGGCTCTCGAGAAATTTCCTGAGTTCTGTTGCCAACGGAACTGTTCCATTGGTAACATAATTGTTCTGTTGTTAACGAAACTATGCTGATTTTTGCACAATCACTCATATCAATCATCCAATGATCGATTATTTCCTTCACCTATTTATACATCATATGTATAACTATTTAAGAGCATTTCATTCCTGACTAGACGTTGTTCTATGTGTGACTGTGTAGGTTCCATTTAACGCTGGCAACGATCTTCCAAAGATCGTAAGTCATGAGTAACCTCTAGACTGGTGTCATGACTACCCATGTTAAATGAAATGAGCAGCGATCATAAACCTATCTGAATAGACATTTGATAATTCCTTTTGTTCTACGATATACATCTTGATCACAAGGCACGGTAATATGTCGTCCTTGAGTTTGATCAAAGTCTCTTTCCTGATCGAGAATTAGACTGAATAAATATAAAATGATATTAACAACACATGTTAATCCATTTTGAGCATGGCCATGCATTTCCTCCAGTCCTAGTTCATCAGGGGGCCCCGAGATATCTCTCTCGTAACGAGAGGAAAAAATCCTATCTTGGTCACTAACATTTCTCGTCGTGATTCAGTGCATACCTAATGATGACCCTAATGATCATCCCATTACGGATAACGTTGGATCATATTAAAGTATGCAGTTCCACATATAGGAATCCATGGTGACCTCAGGTCGTAGGAACAAGTACACTATTCATATGAGAATCACTAATGACATATACCATGCATATTCTCATAGTGTGGTCCGTCTAGTACGTGTTCTCTAACACGTACCTATATTCCAGGCTTGACATCTCTATGTCCATGATGAGCAGAACATGATCATCCAACCTGCAAATATATTAGTTTGCATAGGTAGCTTCTTTCTTGAAGTATGTCTATCTCTATAAACATCCTACAAATCACTAGGGACAGTTTAGAATGTCATTCATTGGTTCACAGTTCTAATATCAGAATCACATATTCTGATGACGTGAACCCGAAGTGTCATTCTTGGTTGATATAAGATTTACATTCACAACTCATACGTACAGATATATAAGAAACAACCTTTATTGAATAAATAATAATATCTTAATACATAATCTATTTCCTAGTACAAATATATTTGGTCTACGGCACTAATCCTACAAGTCGAGCTCTTGCCGTGGTGGTCAACTTCTTGTCGTGATGGTTGCTGCCGACCTACACCAGATTGATACCGTTGTAGAGATAACAACTATAATAGATCGGTGCTAGAGTTTGAGGGAACCAACTACGCTTCAAAATCCTTCCCAAATTTGATCAAAATAAGTGCTAAAAGGCCTTCCCGTGCCGCCCGAAATTCCAGGCAATTGAGAGAATACCGACGCGAGGGTGAAGGTGAACGCCACTGGGGCCCGCTTACCTTCAAATTTGAATCACCTTACTTTCTCTTTGAAGAGTGGTGCGTATGATTTCCGTCATAGAGACTGTTATGAATGAAAATGGAGGCAAGAGAGGGGGTCATTTGGAAGGAGAGACATGAGGAGAGGTGGAGACGGAGTGGGAAGAATATAGAGAGCCGGCGGCTGGAGAAGGGTGAGGTTTGAGAAGAGGGTCAAAAATATTCTTTGAGTCAACACATAAAAATCAGTCAAAAATTAGTAAATTCATTTACGTTAGAAATTTGTAAAGTATAGAAAACCAATTAGTTAAACATATGACACACAATTTTTCAAACATGACAAGAAGTTTTGGAGTTTCTTATAGTGATTCCTTTCGGCTATGAACTAGGTAGAATTCAGATTTTTAATTTGGGAGCTTAATATGAATTGTTTATGTAAGTTTTTTATATTTATTTAGTTAAGAACTTATGTTTTGATGATTGTGTTTGATAAAAATCAGTTCAATGCAAAATTTTAGTACATTTTATTCCAAAATCATGAGAAATATTCTAAAAAAATGCATGGCAATAAACTCTACTAACTAAGCTATAGATCATTTACAAATGACGCTATAACAAGTCTTATTAATTATAATTTTAGTAAAACTAATGAAGTAGGGCAATGAGGTTCAAATAAATCATTCATTAATGTAATAAATATCAATCAAATTAAAGGAGAAGTACTTTTGAAATTTAATAAAATATAAATGTGGCCTTAGAGGAAACAATATTAGTTCAAGAAGTAGTATCTCGAAGATCAGCCTTAAATAAAAACTAAGAATAATCAAATATTAAAGTATAGTAGAAGATCCAATAAACATTTCTCTTACTTGACTTCACAAAGGATCACACATTCAACATAAACCAAGTCACGAAGATGCACCCATTTCAAGACAATTGGAATCAAGTTAGTGTTCAAAATTGGCTGTATCGGACCACTCTTACTTATCATGCAAAATGTGAAGAAAAATTTAAGGACATAATATCATGCAATACAATTGACATTGACTATCTGACTGAGCTAATGAAAACAACTATCAGACTGAGCTAATAAGAATAATTTTGTGAAATCAAATAACTTTTTAAAATCAAATAATTTTGCAAAATCAACCGTTTTTGGTACTAAGTCGACCAATCCAAAACTTAAGAAAGTCGAGTTTTCAAACCACTATAAAAATCATTATGTAAAAGATACTAAAGATATTTCAAACCCGACTTGTTCATTTTGCAACTATTGTTTTAAAATAGGTTATATCTCACTAGAGTGTCTAATACATAACCTGCTAATTTTTCAAAATTTATTTGAATGGGTAAAGATAGAACACTTGTAGCTCTACCTCCGATTTGGAGGTACCGAACTGTACCTAGACGCTTTGGTAAACTCCCCCCTCCCCCTCAATTTTACTAAGCCATATTGTAGGGGGGGCTATGAGCAGAAAATCATATTAGTTAAATATCCTCATTTATTTTAACTAATATACTTTCTTGTAGATGTGCCTAAGTTCGTCATGGTAAAACCGATCAGTAGAATTTGGATAGTGGTTGTTCTCGCCATATGACCTGAGATAAGAATAAGTTCAAGACTTGGAGAGCCTTCAACGGAGGAGATGTGACTTTTGACGGGAATCAGAAAGGTAAGATCGTTGGAGTGGGCTTGATCAGTATAGATAATTGGACATTGGAGAATTTCTATTTTGTGTTAGGACTTAAACATAATCTAATTAGCATAAGTCAATTATTTGATGCATGATATGATGTGAAATTCGATAACATTTATTATCATGTGATTCGAAATTACGATAATATCACAGTTTGCACGGAAAAAGAAAGAGTAACATTTATTTCTTTCACTTTCATTCTTTTGTGCGAGACAGTCATTACCTGACCGCTTCGGAATCGAGTTCGCATCTTTGGCATAGGCGACTGGGCCATGTATGCGCTTCTCATAAAGAACTAATTCCATGTTTACCGTCACACAAACTTAAGCTAATTGGGTGATGCAATTCTTTTGAGCGTGGTAAGCACTCCAAGTCATCGGGTTTTACGTCCAAGACAGTGGTCTCGACGAAGTGCCCCATCGAGCTACTCCACCACGACTTGTTCGGCCCTGTGAGTATTTCAAACCTCGCCGAAAAAATGTACT